>CM041776.1:395189340-395244174 GCA_023374045.1 Limonium bicolor | reverse complement strand
ACCCATAGGTTTAGTAAAGTTTTCACGAGTTAGTAAGGTGGCCATGCGGGGCAAGAGGAAAGCTAAATAGTTTTAAGGGTCCCTCTTAGCTAGTAAGATTAGTAGGGCTAAAAAGGTATGGTAGACTTATGTGGTTTCTCTTTCATTTTGTTTTGCCCTAAATGTCAAAAATAGGCGAGAAAGGCACTATGCCATAGTATTGCCATGTAACTGGATTTTTCCAGCAATTATCATAAAAAAAAAAGTGACACTGGAATAAGCGCGAATTGCATATTTCATTAACAGATCCGAAGGAAAAAATTGTCATCTTCGTAATTGACACAAACAATAAGCTCTTTAGTTAATATGTGCAAAAGTCAAACTATAAGATTTACAAAGAGAAAACATGTTGAAAAATATCATCACATAGACAATAAATTCTTCATTGCACCTTCTATCTTGATTTGGACTACTACAAAAAGTCTTACTTATAAATAAGACCTAAGTCATCAGGGATCTTAACATGCACAGTGAGAAGGACATTATGCTCGGACAATGTATGTGCTGATTTTTATGGAAAGTATGGTTCTGATGAGCTCAAAAAGCTAGGATTTTAGAAACTAACAAAAAAAATACATTTTTTCTTAAATTCAGTCGAAACTGGTACCTCAATGCACTAGATTTAAGCCAAAAACGAAAAAGTTGATAGATAACTTACCACAAGAAGCTTTGATATGAGAACTACGACATGGATGCACTACCGACATCGAGGCTGCCAAAGCCAACAATAATTAAAAGTGAGGAGCGTGTGAAATTAGTGAAGCATCGAGGTTTTTGAAATTTCCAATGCATATGAGAACTGCGACAATTAATCATGACGGATCAGTAAGCATCTCTCGGGTGTATAACAAATTACAACAATAACAAGAGTACTAGTATTCCGATGTCGAGGTCATCAAAGATATAGACTATGCATGAATTTCAATCTTTCTTCTTCCTCTTTTGAATCTTCTTGTTCTTCCATCCATGAAACTGATACAAAATGAGAGAATATACTAATTCAACAGAGTAGATAAAGAATAGAAAGTGACGCAAACCCTAACTGATAAGGAGAAAACAAATAAAAGAAAGAACAAGACACACGATCAGACAAGGAACGTAATAAAAGAGCCGCTGTAAATTTGATATCCATAAAAGATTTGAATGATGAAAACGAAGAAGATCCGGGAAAAAGGTGTGTGATTTGATCTATATGTTTTACCCTAATGCAAACACTAATTAAAAGTGGGGAATAGTTACAATGAATATGTTTATTTAATAAGTAAAAATCGTTTAAAGAGTAATGAGAGTTGTTAGTATGTGTTGTAATAGCTTATTCTCGTAGTTGTGAGCACAACAACACTCTCGTGCACATATCTCTTGTGATTGGTGTCCTTTACTGAAGTTTTCGGTTGTCGCCTTAGGTGGTTTGTTGAAGCGTTTAGGTAGTAATTGGTCCTATTTAGTCTTTACTCTAGGTTGTAGTACAGTTAAGTAGCTCTGATGGAATGCATTTGCTAGACAAGTACTTCTTTTGCTCTTTTGCTTTCCCATGAGACCTTTGTTAGATGGTTTTTCTAGTTAGCTTTTGGTTGTCTACTTTCTGTCTGTCTATTTGTTTTATGTCATGGGCTTGGTGCTCTTGGCTCTCCCCTACAATATCCCTTGAGGCCTCTTTGCTTGTAGTTGTCATGTCTGAACTTTTGTTTGTGCATTTGAGAGTTGTTATCATGCTGCACGCAAGTTATGATGATCATATGGCTGTAATCATGGGGGTTTCTCCTTCGATAATGATGATCATAGAGTTGTAATCATGGTACATGAAAGTTATGATGATCATAGGGCTGTAATCATGAGGGATGGAGATCGGCTTCCCCATTTTTCAAATCCTGCTTGGTTGTATGGCTTCGTCAGTTGCACACGTGCATGGCGAGCTTCTTGTAGCCAAAGGATTCCATGGAGGTTTCTGAAGTTGTCGGTTGTCGCCTTAGGTGGTTTGGTGAAGGGTTTAGTAATTGGTCCTATTTAGTTTTTATCTTTAGGTTTTAGTACCGTTAAGTAGCTCTCGTGGGATGTATTTGTTTTGTGTCCTGGGCTTGGTGCTATTGGCTCTCCCTAACAACTCTACAATATCCCATGAGGCCTCTTTGCTTGTAGTTGTCATGCTAGCACTTAAGACTCTTGTTTGTGCATTCCGGAGTTGTTATCAGGGTCCATGCAAGTTATGATGATCATAGGGTTGTAATCATGGGGGTTGCTCCTTTCGGTAATGATGATCATAGAGTTGTAATCATGGTACCTGAAGCTTATGATGATCATAGGGCAGTAATCACGGGGCTTGTTCCTTTCCATAATGATGATCATAGGGCAGTAATGTAACACCCCTAACTTCTAATCACCTGTCTTAACTCAAACCACCTCAATAACTAGAGCAATCAATATCACTTAGCAACAGAATTCAAATCCAAAATTAATCAACCACAATCGGTGTTACCGCTATTACGCACCCATATGCGCAACAAGACAAACCAACAACACCTATAATGTTGTGAATGACAAAGATAGTGTTTACATCACAATTCCCAAAATACAACTCCTATCCAAAACATGTGAGCATTTACATCCTACCAATATTTACAAACCATTCACATCTGTGAGCCAAAATTACAATCTATACCAACACCAAAATACCAAAAAGATCTCAAGTCTACCCAATCCCGCACTCCAGTTGTGGGTCCTCTTCAAATACTTGTAAAAATGGTTGTTGGAGGGATCTGCCAAACTGCTGAGTATGTCACCATGCAACCCTAATACACCCTTGGACCAACCTTAGGCTATTTGGTCGAAGTTAACATGCAATTCCAATTACAATAATCTGGTTTCCATTTTCCAATAATATATATATATAACAACCAATTCATCATAACCCAGATTCACAATCCAATTCTACAGATCAATCTACATAACAACAATCCAAAATCCTCATATTCAATAGATCATCATCAAGTTAACTAATCACATTCACAAGTTCAAGAAGGAAATATTTCACACGCATTGTTAGGGAGTGACAATTCAATAAAACAGTATGAGTATTCTACATTAATAGGATATCTAAATATTATATAATGGTTAGTTACTATATTTTAAAATTTTCTTACGTCTACTTATTTGTTTAAAAATTGTGTCAAAAGATAAAGAATTTCAATTTAAATAGTCGCTATGAAAAAATTATTACTTGTAATATTAATAATAATTTTCACTATTTTTTCTAAACTTGAACAGTTGTTTCCATATTTAGCTAGAATAATATATATATTTATATGTATATATAGATCTTATGCATATATCTCTTATTATTTTTTTTAAATCTTAAAAATTTAAACAGTTTTATCTATTTAAATTTTTGTCAGATTAGCGTCCGACCGTTGTTCGGATGTTAATAATAATTTACGTTTACATGTGGTGTCCATGATTATTTTAGATGCAATTTAGTGTTCATTTGGTTACGGACGCTAATTGAAAATTAGCGTTTGTTGGATAATCGAACGCTAGAATTGGACGCTAATGTGCGTCTATAGTGGGTGTCCACGATTACCTTAGACGCAATTTAGTGACCATTTGATTTAGAACGCTAAAATCACACTAATCTAAAACTAGCGCCCACCGGGTAATGGATCAAAATAGAAACAAAGTATCCATGAGACTTACTATGTCTTCGCTGCTCATATAGTTTCATCTAGGCAGCTTTCGGCATGGTTTTTTTTTGTGTGTAGTTTTTGGCTGTTTTGGTTTGGTTTTTTGGCTCACTGTTTGTGTAGTTTTGCGGGTTTTTTGTGGTTGTTTGTGGCTGTTTTGAAACTAGTGTTCGGCAGGCGGTGGTTTCGTCTGACTGTTTGAATAAGTTAGTTTTGAAATACCCCAAACCTAGTTATGTTTTTTAATACTAAATAAAGGTGTGGTAAGACTAAAGAGTCTTAGAAACATAGAAGCAATTTAATCATAGAAACACAAAAATGTGCTTTAAGGTCATAAAGGCCAAAATGGCTCTAAGCTTGGGATAGCTTGGTTAACCTAATGAACTTACCAATACCTTATTTAAATACTAATGAACATATTAAACCAATTATCAAAGAAAACCAAGCTTGAAAACAGTTAAAACACAAAATGTGCTTTAAGGAGTCTTAAAGCACATTTTGAAAAATTGTCTTGTAAATGAGTTTTGAATGGCTAAATGTCCATCATTATCTTTAATTAAATGTGTACTATCTAGTATCACATTGAAAGTCTATATCAATGGGAATCAAAAATTTCACATCTATGTGCCTTGTTTTAGTGAATATAACTAAATAAGCTAGTTTGTTGTAACATATGTTTTGTATAAGTAATTAAATTGGCCAACAAAGACTAAAATACCCTTAGTAACATTAAGGGGGCCGGTTTTTATGAGGTGTTATCATCCCTTGTAAGTTAATAAACAAATAACTAATGATAAGCAAGTTACTATTTGCTTTATTACTTAATCTCTCTAAAAGCACTTGCTCATTCTCTCATTTCTCCTCATTTCCCACGGTTCCAAGCTCTCTTCTACCTCTTCTTCATTCTCCATTCAACGGTTTGCAATAGTGCCACCACCATTCTTCATCTTCAACCTCTTGTAACTCCTAGCTCACTTTGCAAATCAAAAACAAAGACCACCATTCTCTTAGTCTTATCAAGCTCTTCATTCCTATCTTCTCAAAATCCCAAGAGCTCCATTCGGTGCCAAGGAATCACATGGGAGGAGCTTGAGCTCATCTTTTCACATATTGTTGTTCTCCTTTGCTTCTAGGTAAGAAACTCAAAGAGAATAACATTTTCTTCATGTTTGTGTGTTGTCCAAAAATCGCCATTGATGGTGTCCTTACCTGCTTGTTTTAGCTTCATTTGAATCTTCCAAGGGCTTGGTGGAGTCCTCTCTTGCTACATATCCAAACTCCTTTCCATTCCAAGGTAAACAATCATCTTATGCTTTAAATAATATATGTAACTAGGGTACAATGAGATGAAGCTTAAAGCTTGTATACTCATTATATCATTTGTATAATGTTTAGAAGTTGACAAGCAACTAAAAGCCTGCCATTTAGTCAAGGAAACAAGAAAGAAGTAAATTGTGAGGAAAGAGGTAAATATGCTAACCTAATGTGGTTTAAAGTATTAGGAGAAATGAGATCATATTGCTTGTTAAAAATGATCTAAGGAGCCAATGGTGAATGACTTAGAGAATGCTCTCAAGGGCTTAGTAAAAGGCATATGTATTGTTGAGTGTATTTGCAGGTCAAAGGCAAATATATTGTGGAAATTCATGTTTAAGATTTATGCATCATAAGGGCCTAAGAGCCATGTTATTTAAGGGCCAAGTGCCAAGCAATTTAATTATGCACTATATGTGATGTGGTGCTAAATGAGTGAAGTTTTGTGTATAAGAATGTGTTTGATGGATTTTAAGTGTTCTTGGTTGTTTAATGGTGAAACAATGTGTTTTGGTTTAGTAATGTTCTAGGAAACCTATGTCAAAATTTAGGTAATAAAAGAAGTTCTAAGGGTTTAAAATGAGTTGGTAAGCTAGGAAATGTTAGAATGGTTAAGTGTTCAACTAGTGGAAGAAACATGCATTAATGTGTTTAAAGATGTAAAAAGGGCTTAGGCAATGTTTTAGAGGATTTAGAATGCAAAAGAATGTTTTGGGACATTTCAAGAACATGGTGAGATTGTATTTAGGACTTGTGCATTGTTGGTGAGAAAGGTGAAGTGATTGTTGCATGGGAAGCCATAAACTTGTAAAGATGTTCAAGGAGTTTGTTTAGGAAGAAAGATGCTTGGGAGATGATGTAGTAGTGGTGAGGAAACATTGTTGGCATAGTGGTTATCAAGGTATGAAACACCACTTGGAAAACTAAGAGAAATAACATAAGTGTTAGGAATTTGGTATGAAATGAGTAAGTGTTTAAGAGATAGAAAATGAGTTTCATGGATGTTGTATGAGGATGTAAGTGTACCAAATGATGTTAGAACACAATTGGAGGCCTTAGGAGAAGTTTGGAGGATTTGACAATGTTTGGGCATATTCTGGTGGCGTCCGACCCAGGGGTCCGACCCAAGTTTGGGTCGGACAGCCTCTGTTAGACGCCAGTAAGACTCAGAGGACTTGGGTCGGACATGGGTCGGACGTGTGTGCTTTAAATCTCTGGAATGGTCCGACCCAGATGGTTGGGTCTGACATGGGTCGGACGTTGTGCTTTAAATCTCTGGAATGGTCCGACCCAGATGGTTGGGTCGACATGGTCGGACAAGTATATTTTTTTCAAACCCGAGAATCACTGGAAGGGTCCGACCCAGTTGGTGGGTCGGACGGTGGGTCGGACAGACCAAAATTTATAAAAAAAAACAGTAAAGAATGTGGCAAATGTAGTTAACCCTAGGGGGTATAATGTAGGTAATCAAGGATAAGTTGATGCATTAAAACATGTCATATAATCATGTTAAACATTTAGTAAATTTGAGGTTAAGTAAATTAATTAACCGACGTTATTAATCATGTATAGGAGTGACCTACGGTGGAAACAAATCGAAGCAAGGACCAAGTATGGTTTTCTTGCAGTCTGTTGCCTACGGTTTACACCGGCTTGTGTGTTGTTTGTTTTTCTGTGTGTTTGATCCTTGTAAGATTTTAATCATGTAACGAGTTTACAGTTGTTAAATATTATTGTATTGTTACGTATGACTCTCTCTTCCCTTGTGTGTCTAACAAGACTTAACCAAGTGTTTGTGAAATGTTTATTTGTTCAATGTTGAACTACTAACAAGTACTAACGGGGGAAGTGAGGAGTCCGGTCTGTTCCGGCCACACGTGAGTATGGGAGTCGATGTCATAACCGGTTCGATTCTCTTTGTATGTTGGTTGTTTTCCAATTTGGTTTCCAACCTTCCCTTTAGCTTAACCCATGCTATTTTACTGACTCACGTTGGGCCATAGGGGCATACTATGTGTTGTTTCGGTGTGCTTGGGTGACTATATCCGAGGCACCTTGTGTTAAGTTATCCGTTCAATCTAACAGGACGGTAACGAGTTATGTAACGAGCTTCGCATGAGTATGGCAACATTCTCTAGGCTCTCCATGGGAACTAATTGTGTTGGTTCATTTCCTAAAAGGATTTGTTCTTGTGTGTTATGTGTGATGATGTGTACAATACTCATGTTGTGATATATGTATATGTTGTATGTTTTAAAAAGAATGCCATGTCATCATGACAATTTGTTGCGCGTATCCCGGTAGCCGTTTGGTCTGTCCAATGCACCTGCCAAGTTCATGGACTTAATGAACCGCTTGTTCCAAGATCAGTTGGACAAGTCAGTGGTAGTCTTCATCGACGATATACTTGTGTACTCGAAATCGAGAGGTGAGCACGAAAGCCACCTGAGAAGTGTGTTGCAAACATTGAGGAAGAATCAGTTGTATGCTAAATTTTCAAAGTGTGAGTTTTGGTTGAACCAAGTATTTTTCTTGGCCATGTGATTTCGGAAGCCGGGATCGCTGTTGATCCGGCAAAGATTGATGCAGTGCGCACCTGGCCTAGGCCGAAGACAGTTACCGATATCAGGAGCTTCCTCGGTGGAGGTTATTATAGGAGGTTGTGAAGGACTTCTCCAGTGTCTCGAAGCCGATACTTCCTTGATGAAAAGGATGCACCATTCGAGTGGACAGTCGACTGTGAGAGTTCTTTCCAGAGTCTCAAGGATGCTCTAACATCTGCACCAGTCCTGACTTTACCAGACGGTCTAGATGGTTTTGAGGTCTATTGCGACGCATCAGGCAGAGGTATGGGTTGTGTGTTGATGCAACACGGCAAGGTCGTAGCATACGCCTCCCGACAGCTGAAGAAGCATGAAGAGAACTACCCTACCCGACTTAGAATGGGTGCCATTGTCTTCGCATTGAAGATATGGCGACATCACTTGTATGGGGTAAGTGTGACGATTTATTCTGACCACAAGAGTTTAAAGTACTTGTTCACTCAGAAGGAGTTGAACATGAGACAAAGAAGGTGGATTGAATTTCTAAACGACTACGACATTAATCTGCAGTATAAGGAGGGTAAGGCAAATGTGGTAGCTGACGCACTGAGTCGCCGAGCACACTCTCTCCATTCGCTAGTCTCTCATTCTAGCTGGTTGAAGAGGTGCGGAGTGCTCAGATGAATCAGTATATGATGGAGATTAGACAGAAGCTTATTGATGGCACATTCGAGGGTCAGAAGTACGACTTCAGACTCCACGATGATGACCTGATTAGGCTGAATGGCCGACTGTGTTATCCGAGGAGTAGCGCTGAGCTGAAGGAGCGCATACTGAGTGAATCCCACTGTTCTACGACTTCGATTCACCCGGAGCTTCAAAAAATGTATAAGGGTATGAAAAGATATTTTTGGTGGACTGGAATGAAAAAGGATGTGAATGATTATGTGTTTGAGGTCTCACTTGTTAGAAGGTCAAGTTTGAGCACCGACGGCTGGTGGTATGGTACAGCCAATGCCAGTGCCTGAGTGGAAGTTCCATGACATTTCTATGGACTTCGTAGTAGGGTTCCGCCTACAAGGGGAGGTCTGAATATGATTTGGGTTGTTGTGACCGACTGACCAAGGTGGCTCGATTCATACCGATGAAGGACACCTGGAAAGTGGCAAAACTAGCAAGCTCTTTGATAGAGAGATTGTTCGGCACCATGGTACCGAAGACTATCGTGTCTGACAGGGGATACCAGATTCCTCTCCAGGTACTGGAAATCCACACGGGAAGCGCTTGGTACCGAGCTGAAGCTAAGTACAGCGTTCCACACCACAGACAGATGGTCAGAGTGAGCGCACCATCCAGACACTTGAGGATATGTTCGTGCATGTGCACTTGACTTTCAGACCAGCTGAATTGACAAGTTACATCTGATCGAGTTTAGCTACAACAACAGTTACCATGCTTCGATCAAGATGTCTCCCTTCCAGGCTTTGTACGGTAGACCATGCCGCACGCCATTATGCTGGGATGAGTCGAGTGAGACGGTCATTATAGGACCAGAGTACTGGAACAAGTTCAGGCAGAAGTTCGCCAGATCCGGGCTAACATGAAGGCAAGCTCAGGATAGACAGAAGTCGTACGCAGATGTGCGCAGACGTGACCTGGAGTTCGCCTTGGGCGATCAGGTATTTTTGAGAGTATCCCCCATGAAGGGAGTGTTTCGTTTTGGCCAGAAAGGCAAGCTGAGCCCGAAATATGTGGGGCCATATGTCGTGACGGAGCGGATCGGCCCGGTAGCTTACAGACTTGATTTACCCGCCGAGCTGGGCAAGGTACATGATGTATTTCATGTGTCCCAGTTGAAGAAATATATGTCTCATCAGTCTTATGTACTTCAGCCTGAAAGGCTAACTTTAGAGCCGACCATGCGATCAGTGGAGACTCCGGTACAGATTCTGGATACTAAGACTCGAGACACTCGCCATAAGTCTGTGAGACTGGTGAAGGTCCTCTGGTCTAACCAGGATGTTGAGGAGGCCACTTGGGAGCTGGAAGATAAAATGAAGGCGAAGTACCCGTCATTGTTTACTTCTTAGTGTTTGTATGTATAGGGTACGGGGCGTACCCCTATTTAAGGGGGGTAGAGCCGTTTCGGTTATGTGTGTGTACGACATGTATTTGGATACATTGTCTGTGTTGTGTTGTTATGCTGTTATGTTACAGACCACTGAGTCTGAATGATGTTGTGATGTTTTGTTGTTTGGACCTTGTGTCCGATGCTATGTAAGTGTGTTGTTAATGTTGTATGGAAATATTGTTTATATGTATTCCCGTGTTCTAACATTTAGGATATGTGGAAGTGTGAACTTTGAGGACAAAGTTCTTTTAAGGGGGGTAGATTGAAATACCCCAAACCTAGTTATGTTGTTTAAACACTAAAATAAGGTGTGGTAAGACTAAAAAGAGTCTTAGAAACATTAGTAAGCAATTTAAATCATAGGAAACACAAAATGTGCTTTAAGGTCAATAAAGGCCAAAATGTGCTCTAAGCTTGGGATAAGCTTGGTTAAGACCTAATGAACTTAGCAAGACCTTATTTAAATACTAATGAACATATTAAACCAATTATCAAAGAAAACCAAGCTTGAAACAAGTTAAAACACAAAATGTGCTTTAAGGAGTCTTAAAGCACATTTTTGAAAAATTGTCTTGTAAATGAGTTTTGAATGGCTAAATGTCCATCATTACTCTTTAATTAACATGTGTACTATATAGTATCACATTTGGAAGTCTATATCAATGGGAAATCAAAATTTCACATCTATGTGCCTTGTTTTAGTGAATAGTAACTAAAATAAGCTAGTTTGTAACATATGTTTGTATAAGTAATTAAATTGGCCAACAAAGACTAAAATACCCTTAGTAACATTAAGGGGGCCGTTTTTATGAGGTGAGTCATCACCTTGTAAGTTAATAAAACAAATAACTAATGATAAAGCAAGTTACTATTTGCTTTATTACTTAATATCTCTTAAAAAGCAAACTTATCTCATTCTCTCATTTCCCTCCTCATTTCCCACGGTTCCAAGCTCTCTTCTACCTCTTCTTCATTCTCCATTCACGGTTTTGCAATAGTGCCACCACCATTCTTCATCTTCAACCTCTTGTAACTCCTAGCTCACTTTGCCAAATCAAAAACAAAGACCACCATTCTCTTAGTCTCATCAAGCTCTTCATTCCTATCTTCTCAAAATCCCAAGAGCTCCATTTCGGTGCCAAGAGGAATCACCATGGGAGGAGCTTGAGCTCATCTTTTCACATATTGTTGTTCTCCTTTGCTTCTAGGTAAGGAAACTCAAAGAGAAATAACATTTTCTTCATGTTTGTGTGTTGTCCGAAAATCACCATTGATGGTGTCCTTACCTTGCTTGTTTTAGCTTCATTTGAATCTTCCAAGGGCTTGGTGGAGTCCTCTCTTGCTACATATCCAAACTCTCTTTCCATTCCAAGGTAAAACAATCATCTTAATGCTTTAAAATAATATATGTAACTAGGGTTTACAATGAGATGAAGCTTAAAGCTTGTATACTCATTATATCATTTGTATAATGTTTAGAAGTTGACAAGCAACTAAAAGCCTTGCCAATTTAGTCAAGGAAACAAGAAAGAAGTTTGTGAGGAAAAGAGGTAAATATGCTAACCTAATGTGGTTTAAAGTATTAGGAGAAATGAGATCATATTGCTTGTTAAAAATGATCTAAGGAGCCAATGGTGAATGACTTAGAAGAATGCTCTCAAGGGCTTAGTAAAAGGCATATGTATTGTTGAGTGTATTTGCAGGTCAAAGGCAAATATATTGTGGAAATTCAGTGTTTAAGATTTATGCATCATAAGGGCCTAAGAGCCATGTTATTTAAGGGCCTAAGTGCCAAGCAATTTAATTATGCACTATATTGTGATGTGGTGCTAAATGAGTGAAGTTTTGTGTATAAGAATGTGTTTGATGGATTTTAAGTGTTCTTGGTTGTTTAATGGTGAAAACAATGTGTTTTGGTTTAGTAATGTTCTAGGAGAACCTATGTCAAAATTTAGGTAATAAACAAGAAGTTCTAAGGGTTTAAAAATGAGTTTGGTAAGCTAGGAAATGTTTAGAATGGTTAAGTGTTCAACTAGTGGAAGAAACATGCATTAAGGTGTTTAAAGATGTAAAAAGGGCTTAGGCAATGTTTTAGAGGATTTAGAATGCAAAAGAATGTTTTGGGACATTTCAAGAACATGGTGAGATTGTATTTAGGACTTGTGCATTGTTGGTGAGAAAGGATGAAGTGATTTGTTGCATGGGAAGCCATAAACTTGTAAAGATGTTCAAGGAGTTGTTTAGGAAGAAAAGATGCTTGGGAGATGATGTAGTAGTGGTGAGGAAACATTGTTGGCATAGTGGTTATCATAGGTATGAAACACCACTTGGAAAACTAAGGAGAAAATAACATAAGTGTTAGAAATTTTGGTATGAAATGAGTAAGTGTTTAAGGAGATAGAAAATGAGTTTCATGGATGTTGTATGAGGATGTAAGTGTACCAAATGATGTTAGAACACAATTGGAGGCCTTAGGAGAAGTTTGGAGAGGATTTGACAATGTTTGGGCATATTCTGGTGGCGTCCGACCCAGGGGTCCGACCCAAGTTTGGGTCGGACAGCCTCTGTTAGACGCCAGTAAGACTCAGAGGACTTGGGTCGGACATGGGTCGGACGTGTGTGCTTTAAATCTCTGGAATGGTCCGACCCAGATGGTTGGGTGTGACATGGGTCGGACGTGTGTGCTTTAAATCTCTGGAATGGTCCGACCCAGATGGTTGGGTCGGACATGGGTCGGACAAGTATATTTTTTTCAAACCCGAGAATCACTGGAAGGGTCCGACCCAGTTGGTGGGTCGGACGGTGGGTCGGACAGACCAAAATTTATAAAAAAAAAAACAGTAAAGAATGTGGCAAATGTAGTTAACCCTAGGGGGTATAATGTAGGTAATCAAGGATAAGTTGATGCATTAAAACATGTCATATAATCATGTTAAACATTTAGTAAATTTGAGGTTAAGTAAATTAATTAACCGACGTTATTAATCATGTATAGGAGTGACCTACGGTGGAAACAAATCGAAGCAAGGACCAAGGTATGGTTTTCTTGCAGTCTGTTGCCTACCGGTTTACACCGGCTTGTGTGTTGTTTGTTTTTCTGTGTGTTTATGACCTTGTAAGATTTTAATCATGTAACGAGTTTACAGTTGTTAAATATTATTGTATTGTTACGTATGACTCTCTCTTCCCTTGTGTGTGTCTAACAAGACTTAACCAAGTGTTGGTGAAATGTTTATTGTGTTCATTGTTGAACTACTAACAAGTACTAACGGGGGAAGTGAGGAGTCCGGTCTGTTCCGGCCACGCGTGTGTAGGGAGTCGATGTATAACCGTTCGATTCTCTTTGTATGTTATGGTTGTTTTCCAATTTGGTTTCCAACCTTCCCTTTAGCTTAACCAAGGCTATTTTACTCTCACGTCGGGCCACAGGGGCATACTATGTGTTGTTTCGGTGTGCTTGGGTGACTATATCCGAGGCACCTTGTGTTAAGTTATCTGTTCAATCTAACAGGACGGTAACGAGTTATGTAACGAGCTTAGCATGAGTATGGCAACATTCTCTAGGCTCTCCATGGGAACTAATTGTGTTGGTTCATTTCCTAAAAGGATTTGTTCTTGTGTGTTATGTGTGATGATGTGTACAATACTCATGTTGTGATATATGTATATGTTGTATGTTTTAAAAAAAATGCCATGTCATCATGACAATTAGTTGCGCGTATCCCGGTAGCCGATGGGCTGCGCGTTAACCATACCAACCAAGGGTTGCTGACCCCCTCGGGGGCTCCATATTTCTTTTACTGCAGGATGAGGATCGAAGAAGCGGAATAGCTTTAGATTCTAGGATGCAGGATCACTTTTGTTTATTTTTGGATGTTGGGCCCGGGATGCGCCTGTGCTCCCGTGGCGATATATATATTTGGGTTGTGAACAGTTTACAGTGATGGTTTACAGTGAAGGATGAAAGTAAATACTCGGTATTGTGTTTATGTATATATGTTTATTAGTTCTATGCTCGGGAGTCTGATCATCAGACCGATACGCTTGTATTTATTCAGCCTTGTTAACCACGTGGGTGGTTGACGGCGTTGTAGCACCAATCGATTAGTTATTGTTTAGTTGTTTAATTCCGCTGCGATTTCAAGTAATGTTATGTGCGTAGTAGGGGTGTTACAAGTTTTGTGCAGTGCGTTTACCGTTTTCGTTGTTACAATTAAAAGTTTTATCTTACATTTTAAAACAATTTTTTGTTAATAAAGTTAAAATATATGTAGATATTCAATTATAGCCTTTAATAATTATTATTCTTTATTAATATTTTAGTGACAATTAATTTATAAATAAATTTTTTACATATATTTGAAAAAATAAGAAATAAACCATTGTATTTAAAGCAAATATATTAGATGTTATATAAAAATAAAATTTTATGGATTATATATTAGTATTTAATATAAAATTTCAAATGTATTAATACTTAAGATTATTTTAATTTTTAATGGAATAAATAATATCAGTGAAATGAAAAAAGCAATTCTTTCTAATAATAAAATAATTGACTGTAAGCGAATATATACAACTATCACTTATTATTTTATTATTATATATGTTTAATTGTTGATAAAATATTTATTTTAAACATATATTTGTAGTTAAAACAATTATTCTATTCAATTAAATATTACTTAATGAAATTCAAAAACATAAATTTAAATTTAATACTGGATATGCCAAGAAATGAAAAATAACGTATATTAGCATATAAAATTATTTTTTAATTATTAAGCACGGTATAAAACATATAATAACTTTGATATACTGACAAACCATAATAGTTTGTACACAGTTTTGTAATTAATCATTACTTAGCAAGTTGAATACTTATAATTGATATTTCTGAAATATACTACAAATATTTTGTACTCTAATAATTTTGATATAATTGAAAGTTTACATCGTAAGTTTTATTAGTTTACTCTTTTCCTTGTAGAATATTTTATTATAATTGATAGATAGTAATAGTTTTGAAAGACTATTTATCTGTATCTGAATAAACAACTTAGAAAAATACTACTAGTTTAAAACTATTGTTCTATATTATTTTCATTAATTTATAATTTAGTATACCAATATTTATAAAAAACTAAAATAAAAAAGGGAAAATAAACTAATTTATAATTTATTAATCTATATATTTCAATTTTAATTTAATTTTGTGTCAAATTTAATATATAATATCATTTTTAAAATATAATTATAAATATTTAAAATTTAAATTAATTTATTAAAAATTTATTTTAAAATATTAATTAATATTATTAAAATATTCTTGCCCCCTTAATTACAGTTTTCTGGCTCCGCCTCTGTTTACGGTATTCGTTATATTTGCAACATAAATTGTTGGTTGTTTTGTGGTTGTTTTGTGCTGGTATATTTGTGGTTGTTTTGAAAATTGTTGTTCGGTGATTGATGTTTGACATTTTTTTATCAAAAATGTCAAACTCAAAAATACTACATTTATACCACATATATACCATCACCGAACGCAGCCCTAGGGTTTGCCTCCTCTCCCTTTCTATCTCCAACTTCTCTATTGGTTTGTGAGATCGATAATTTGTCCAAATCTCGCTTTAAGTGTTTGTTTGATATATAAGAATTTTTTTTTTTGGAATAAGGTAATGATATATAAATAATGAATAGAGTTTATACAAAAGAGATACACAGAATGTCTATGTATCAGAAACCTGCGGGTCGACAAAATTAGCTAGGGGAGGGGATATACAACAATACATTTCCTTAGCAATTTACAAAAGCGGCAGAACGCCGAGTCAAAAGCGAGGGAGACATATACAAAAATCCCATCGAACAAGAAGAAGGTTATAGGAGCAGAGTATATTGTCCAGCCAATCGAGGTCTCTGGTGGTGTGACCCATCTTCATGCATATGATAGCTTTGGTGGCCGCTTTGATGTCTGAGGCGACGAGTGTGAGGTCTCTGTACTGATTGGCCATGGCCCTTTTGCATCTCTCGATCCATATAAAGTAGACAACATTGGCGATTGTAGCTTTTTTCACTAGGTACATCGGCCGACGTCTCCTGCAGTAGCGGGATAACCAGTTGGAGCAGCTGCGAAGGCTCAATCTTTTCGTCGGGATCCCTAACCAGTCACAGATGCTCCACCAAATCCTGTTAGAGAATCTGCAATTGAAAAAGAGGTGATGACTAGTCTCTTGAGCATGCTCACAGAGCCAGCATCTGTTAGCAAGATAAATGCCCCAGGATTGGAGCTTATCACATGTTTTCGGCCTGCCTCTAAGCATGATCCATAAAATGAAGTTAGCTTTGGGGATGGACCAGGTTTCCAACAAATTTTATACCAGGGGAAAGGCCTCGGGGGTTGGGAGACGTCATTATAAAACCAGCTGACACGGGGGCGGGGGGGATAGGAGAGGAGGAGCGTTGCCGCTTCGTTGAGGGAGCCACATTGTTTTATCCACCAATCTGTGGCTTTTAGTATAGCTTTCCAAGTCCAAGGGTCGTTTCCCTTGGCCGAGGTGCACCATATGCTGTGACCGGACATAATAGTTGTGGATCCATTGGATCCACAGACGCTCAGTATTGTTAAAAGTAGTAGAGATAGTCTTGAGCATGAAACACATGTTCCAATTGTGGTTATCTTTAAGACCAAGGCCCCCATTTTTCTTAGAGTTAGTAATGTCCTTCCAAGCCACCGAGGGGGTAGAGTTGCTATGAGCCACCCTAGACCAGAGCAAAGAGCAAAATCGTTTGGTTAGGGTCTTTATAATGTTCTTGGGGATGGATATGCAAGAGGCCCAGAAGCCAACAATGCCAAACAAGGTAGTTTGTATGAGGGTAAGACGGCCAGCGAAGGAGAGCGATTTGCCTCCCCAGCAAGATATGGATTTGTGGATGCTGTCGATGAGGGGGTTGAAATCAGAGGATTTTGGCTTTTTGGCAGTTATAGGGATGCCAAGGTAACAAAAGGGGAAAGTGCCAATCTTAAAACCTGTAGAGTTGAGGATAGAGGCAGCGGAGGTTGGGGTAATGCCTCCAAGGTAGATGTTTGATTTTGAGGGGTTGAGCTTAAGACCAGAAGCTTCAAAAAAAAGGTTAACTTTGTCGAGCATGAGGGATATAAAGCCCTGGTCACCCCTGCAGAAGAGGAGAGCATCATCGGTGAAGAAGAGATGGGTTATGCGGAGATGTTTGCACGAAGGGTGGTATCGAAAGTCAAGGGAGATATGAAGTTGGTCAAGGAGACGGGATAGCATGTCCATAACCAGCACAAGGAGGTAAGGCGAAAGGGGTCACCTTGGCGTAAGCCCCTTTTACCTTTGAAAAAACCAGATGGGGAGCCGTTTATGTTAATCGAGAAGGAGGCTGTGGACACACATTGCATGATCCAATTGTTAAACTGATGGGGAAAATTTAAGAACGAGAGGGTGTCCTGGAGGAAGTTCCAGTCGACCGTGTCAAAGGCTTTCCTTATGTCCATCTTCATCATGCATCTAAGAGAGAGATATGGGCCCTTTGATAACTTTTCATCAGACAAGAGCAAAGATGGATATTGTCAGAGATAAGGCGGCCCTTAATGAAAGCACTCTGACTAGCATTAACAAGGGAGGGGAGGACCTCACTTAGTCTATTCGCTAGGATTTTGCTGATGATTTTGTAAATAGTGTTGCAGCAAGAGATGGGCCTGAAATCCCCCGGGGAGGAGGTAGCATTAGATTTAGGGATAGGAGTGATGAGAGTGGTGTTTATCTCTTTTAGAAGTCTGCCGCTGTGAAAAAAACTTTTAATAGCCCGACAGACATCTTCCTCGATTATATCCCAGGCGGCTTTAAAGAATTTAGCAGAGTAGCTAGCCATCCGAGCCCGGGGCTTTGTCGTCTCCAATGGAAAGGAGAGTCGATTTAATATCTCTATTGTCGACAGGTCGGATTAGGGGCCCCCAGTTGGATCTATCCAAGCATCTAGAGTTCTCCAGGTTTAGGTCCGCGTGAGTACGAGGGAGGATCACTCTAGTTCCGAGCAGGGTGTTAAAGTGAGAGATAAGACAATTCTCAATGTCAACCGGGGAGTTGAGAACCTCCCCAGCGTCATTGGAAAGGGAAGCTATGAGATTAGTGTTCCTTCTCCCCTGGATGGCTCTATGGAAAAAAGAGGAGTTGGAGTCAGCTAGCTTGAGCCATCTGGTCTTGGAGAGTTGGCGAAGGAATAAAAGCTCTTGCTTGTCTCTGGCTAGGTGGTTGAGTCTCAGTGTTTTTTCATGGGAGATAAGAGAGGGGTTCCAGGGGTCCCTGTCCAGGTTCCTTTGAGTCTCTCCGAGCTCATCTCTAAGCACTTGGCTTTTGTCACAAAGAGATCCGAACTCAACTTTATGGAGCTCGGAGAGGCCCGCTTTGAGGTGCCGAAGCCTATGCATGATGGTAAATAACTGGCTACCTTGGGAGGGGATATCCCAAGCATCACGAACAAGAGGGATAAACGAGGGGTTAATAGTCCAGAAATTGAGGAATTTAAAGGTCTTTTTGCGAGGGGTGGAGGGGAGGGCGGATAAAATTATGGGGCTGTGGTCCGAGATAGGGGGGAAGGAAAGAGGCGTAACTGGTCGGGAAGGCTATGATCCAGTCCTCATTGACCATGACCCGATCAATCTTACCCATGACCCGTCTATGGCCGAATTGATTGTTCCACCAGGTATAAACGCGCCCGAAGTAGCGAAGGTCCTGAAGATCGGCAGAGGCGACACAATTTGCGAAGTCTTGGTAGTCCCTGGCGGAAGGGGGACGGGCGCTGAGCCTGTCTTCAGCATAAAGGATATTATTAAAATCCCCGGCTATCACCTAGGGTCCCATGTGGGTGCGAATGAGGCTGGCTATCACGCGTGGGGTCATTCCTCCCATAAAAGGACATGGAGAACTCATGGGATCCGATAAGTGTGGCCTAACATGTCAGCATTTGGGTGGAGAGGTGGACAAGGGAGAGAGAGATTATGAAGGGGTTGAAAAGGACCCAAATGCGCCCATTAGGGTGCGCTACATAATTATGGAGGAATTTCCAGGAGGGGAAGAAGCGAGATAAGATAGTCTGGTGATTTGAAAAAGAGACGTGGGTCTCCAGGAGACCAAAAGCACAAAGGTTGTTACTAGCAACAAATTTTTGGATTTCGCGGAGCTTGTGGCGATTGTTGCAACCCCTGACATTCCATACTACAATATTCATGAGGAGAGGTCTAGGGGAGGGAGGGAGGGGGCAGAAGGAGTGGGGCCCTGATCAAAGATAGAGAAGGAGTTCAAAAGCTGAAGGGAAAGGTCCTCCGAAGGAAGAGGAGAGGCAATCACCTTGGGCGTCTTCCCCCTAGAAGGCACCTCCAGGAGGCCGAGGGGGAAGAGGCTAGCACTAACTGGAGGGAGGGGGACATGTGGTTTGGTTGTGAGGTGGCTTTGGGGATAAAGGGCCGAGGGTGTGTTGGGGAAGCTGGATTGGATCTCGAAGATTGGCCAACAGGGAGTTTAGAGACTTGAACGGGAGCGGTTGGAGAGGCTGTCAGGGTGGGTGGGATGGTGGAGGCAGGGGGTGGGAAGGATAGGCGGGGTAGATGAAGCAGGAGGCTTGGGTTTTGAGGCGGGACGAGGGCGGGGCAGCGCACAGAAGAGTGACCGAGCAAGTTACAAGAGGAACAGGTAACAGGTTCCCATTCATAAACGACCTACTGATGCACAATGCCAGTGGGGGATCGAATTTCAATTTCTCGATCAATCTCAAGGTTGAAGTCCACTTCGACTAAGGCTCTAGCATAGGAGATTCTTGTTTTGGAAGCAGTGGAGTGATCAACGTAAAGGGGATTGCCAATCTTGGAGCAGATTTTGGAGAGACTAGATTGGGACCAGAGGCTTATGGGGAGTCTAGGAAGCTGGATCCAGACTGGGATGCGGTTCAAATCTTTTGGGTTGAAAGAGATGTCCGGGGACCATCTTTTGAGAACCAAGGGGGAGGAGTGTAAGAGCCAGGGACCCTTGTCGAGGACCTGTTGGAGGTCCTCCTCTTTGTCAAATTTGAATAAGAACCAACCTTCCTAATGAAGGAGGATTTGGGGAGTAGGCACAAAACACCGAGCCCTTTTCACGTATTCTTTGACAATGTTGAAGCCAAATTTCCTACCCCAAATATGGCCCACAAGAGCGTTCCTCCAGTAGTCAATTTCAGGGGAGATATCCTCTTCTTCTATGGTAACAAAGGGGTTGTCCGAATCAATATTATCATTTAGGTCAGGGCGCAGGGACATACCAGAGATAGATTTTTGTTTAGCCATAAGGGTATCAAGAAAGGAGGGTTTTGATTTGGAACTAAAGGGGTTAGGAAACTTACCTGCAGCTATAGTGCTTTTAGATGTTCTCTTAGCCATCAGGGGGCCTCCTCCTGGGGCTTGATCACGCACGGCAGACATCAAAGGGGGGTTCTTGAGGATCGCCGGACGATCGGACCCAACTAGAGAGGAGGATGGAGGGCCGGGTGGATTAATAAACTCTTGCAGGTCCACGATCAGATCAATGGACTGCTGCACGGGCTGACCGACGGGCGCACTAGCTTGAATAACACAATTAGTGCCGAGACCATCCGCCACAACACAATTGTCAGTCAAGCAAGGGTTCCGGTTCGGCACAATAAGGGCAGTACATTGGTTAGTCGAGCAAGAGTCTTGGCTCCGCACAATTTGAGTAGCAGTATGGCGGGTCACATTGGGGGTAGAGCGATTGGAGACCAGATTTGAATCAATTCCGGTCAAAGTTTTGTCCCGGTTCGACAAAGAAGGTGCAATAATAACATTTTGACGGGAAACAGTGGGGGTCCAAAATTGGTTCAGAAGCGGTAAACAGATCCGCATCAGCCATAGGGGCAATCAAAACCGCATCAACATCCATAGGAGGCTCCACAGAAGGAGGAAAAGCCAGGTCCGCATCAACACCTAAGTCCACGCCAGCAGAAGAAGCCTGGATGCCCAGAGCAGGGGCGGGAACCGGGGACGGGACTACCGCGACACCAGGGGAAGGGACTACCGCGACACCAGGGGAGGGACCAGGGACCGACGACGAAGGAGGCGCCATGCTGGGCGGAGGCGCTGCTAGAGGAACCGGCGAGGGAGAGGGATTCGGCGGAGAAGGAGGGACAGGGGTGGCCCTGGTTCCAATCCGCTTACGCCCCATAGCAATGTCGTACAGAAGGAGGAAGGGGGAAGCACCACACTCGGGGGGCCTTGCCACCAGGCGGCGGCCTGGCGGCGCGGAGGGGGCCCGACAGGGGTTGTGCAATCTCAGGGAGGCAGCAGGAGGAGGAAGGGCGGGGAGAGGGCGGATGGTGGAGCGAAGACGATGGGGAGCGCGTGAGGCGCGTTGCAGCAGAAACTTTTGCTTTCTTTCCACTAACATATAAGAAATTGCTTGCGCTTTCAAGGGCCAAGAAAACTGTGTTGATTATTCTTTTATTATAAATATTTGTTTAATTATAGCTTAAAATTTAAAAAAGATTTTTTGTGTTTTTTATTTTATTTTAAATATTCCGCTTTTTTAATTATAGCAGCTGCAGCTAGCGTATGCACCATATCATTCATATTACGGTAAGCCTTCCAATGATCAATGATAAGGTAAATGTGCCAAAGTTTCAAATGAATCGTAGGTATATCATGAACAAGAGGTGAGAAGATTGGTTTTTATAAAAAAAATAATAAAAACAACTTACTCTTGGCTCTATATATCGTTGATAAGTACAAAAATCGATGCGCAGACAAGTTTTCGGCTTGAGAAAAAGAAGGGCCAAAAGAAATACCACACGCCTGAGCAACCAATACCATTGACCGTCGTGCATAAGCATAACCGAAGCATTCAGAGAAGAATATGTACACTTCCATTTGCATAACCTTATATAGAAGGAGCTCATAATTCATTGCCTGTATAGATCCGTGATGAATGATCGAAAAGCGATTTCTTTGCAAGGAATAATTATACCCATGTCATGCTTGAACCCATATAGTTCCTGAGATTCCTGCAGCAAGTTTCTAAAGACAGGATGATCCAAGCACGAGATTGGAACTATGAACCGGCTCCTACTCTCTCCTACGTACACCACAAAATGTCCCTTCGGCACGTCCTCAGGTAACCCATCTTCTTCTTGGTGGTGCTTTCCAAAGCTGGAGCACCTCTTCAGTATCTGCATCAGGCCTGCTGGTTGTGGAAGCTTAAGGGCCATAATATATGTGCACGTACCTTGCGACTAGCAGAAGAACGTATATATCTGCCGAGTTTGCGAGAGGACTATGGATCGAAGTTGGTATGCTAATGCAATGAGCTTAAAGAACTAAAAATGAGTATTTATTATATATATGAAAGGAATAAGGAATGGAGAACAATAATATTATAGGGTGGGTGTGGGTGTGGGGTTGATCAATGATGATGAAGATGGTTACTAAACATTGCCATGTGAGGCTGTAGGGATTCCATAAGTTTGAGAAGTTTGATTAGCATATTAACCACAAATGGTGTTTCCTTATGGTTTGTGATTATGGCAACATGTATCAAGGGTTTTTTCACTAAAGAGTGAAAGACAACATGGGCCCTTCACCCAAACTCTTTCCTTTTCCATTGTCTCTTTGTATTTAATGTTACCAGCAGTTCAACTAAACTCGGGAGTTTATAATACTTAAAAATTTGGTATATGGGACAGATGTTAGCGTTGAGGGTACAGATTAATGGACATCATTGTACGCCTCATCAAAATTATTGACCCAAGATGGATAAGGATGTGTTGTTTGTTGAGACCTATATATCATAGGAACCAGCAGCACCCTCCGTGCATGCCAAATTAATCAAACATTTGAGTTCAGGCAGGCCAGGTCACCATTCAAACAAGTACACTTGCTGCAAAAGCTTATTGTCGGATTCCTATTATCGATTGCATATTTCTATGCATGTTGTCCAATGCCCACAATCACAAGATTGTCTCCTTCCTACCCTTACAAATTATAATAACGTAGTTTAAGTAAGAGTACCAGCAAAATGAGCCAGTTCTCGGCTATCCAGGTGGGAACTAGCAAATTTGTTATCGATTTGCTTAAAGTGCTGTCCTACTATATATATACCTTCATCCTCATCCACCAATATTAGCCACTATTAATTTATATATACATATATTAATCATGTTTGATCCATTTCGTCCAGAGGAATAACCACACACTCATAGAGCTTGGAAGAATAGCAAAAATAAATAAATAAAAGAAACCTAGATATTGAACTTAATTAAAAAAAACTTCAAAGATATATACTGCCGTCTTGATCTACTCTTGAAGATCACAAAACTTTTAATAAACTACGACATACACTACAGAAAAGGCCAGTTGGTGTGGACTGGATAGATATTAGTTTAACCATTGGGTAAATATTTAATGTTTGATATTCTAAATATAATGAAATTTTTTGCCGACATATGATCAAACATTGGATATGTAAAAATTAATAAAATAGATGTAGGTCTGACTAAGCCACATTAATATTTTAATTTACATAATATTACAACATTAATTTGTACTACTCACACGTTTAAGTTATTAAGATAATAATAATTTTATTAACGCTTACAATATTAGCTATCATTTCTTATATTCTAGCACGATGTCAACTGAAATTTTATCAGCATTATTAGTCGGTAGCAATTTTGAAACTTAGGATAGTAGCAATTTAGCTATTTGTTAAAAATATTTGCTATCGTATTCAAAATAGTAGCAAAATAGCAACCGTAATCGAGCGTTAGTAGCAATTTCATAATTTCGCTTATCTATATAGTCGTAGCAACTTTTAAGATAATAGCTACTTAGCTATTGATTAAATTTTTTTTGCTACCGTTGCTCAAATAGTAGCATAATAGCTACCATGATTGAATTAGCATCAAACAAATAGTAGCAATTCATTAATTTAGCTACCAATATTGGTAGCAAAATTATTTTTACTAAAGCTACCGGAATGAAAAATAAAATAGCTAATATTGATGGTAGCACTAGCAATCTTGTAAGACGATAGACATTTAGTTACTGTCTAAAAGTTTAACTACCATTGTCGTGTGGTAGCACAAAAGCAACCACTTTGTTAATAACATTAAAAATCAGTACAATTGTCCAATTTAGATACCAATATGTGTAGTAGCAATTCAGCGGTTGCTATAACATCTTTTTCTTGTAGTATACCCACCTTTTCTCCACTGGGATGTCCAAGATAATCTGTCTATCAGTTGCTCAATACTTCCACTTTAGCGAGTATAAATAGACGACTATTAATATGTACGAAGTGGTCCATAGGTCAAGACCTACAAAATACACTAGTACAAAAAAAGTTTTAAACCACGACCTATATACCACGGTTTTATGCGGAACCATGGTATATAATATTATAAACCACAGTTGTATGTAAAATCGTCATTTATTCTAATGAGTCACATTATAAATGACGGTTATCCCATGAACCGTCATTTATTGTATTAGCGGGAAAACGCGCGCTACTTAAAATTGTCTATAAATGACGGTTTTATACAGAACCGTCATTTATTCTCTTCGTGCTACATTATAAATGACGGTTACCCAGTGAACCGTCATTTATTTTCCTAGCGGGAAAACGGCGTGCCACTCTTAATTCAAGAAAAATTGACTATAAACCATGGTTGTATATTGAACCGTCATTTATTCTATTCATGCTACATTTTAAATGACGGTTATCCGCTGAACCGTCATATATTGTCTTAGAGGGAAATTTTTGGCTGAAAATTAAACAGCGCGCCACCTTCATTGACTATAAACCACGGTTGAGAATTGTGGTTTATTCTCTTGGTGCTATATTATAAATGACGGTTATACCGTGAACCGTCATTTATTGTCTTAGCGGGAATATTTTTCACTAAAAATTGAACGACGCCCAAATTCATTCTCTTTTTTATATCTCTCCTCTTCCACTACCTATCATGACTCACGTAATTTTTTACAACCCCCTGACTGTCGAACAAGGAACATGCTCTGCGCCTTCTCTTCAACCTCACAGTAATTTTTGCAACCCACTGAAATACCCCAAACCTTGATATGTGGTTTAAATATCAAACTATGGTATGTAAAGGCTAAAAAGTGCCTTAGAAACATCAGTGAACAGTTTAAACCATAGTAAAATGCAATAAAGCATTAAGACACAGTTTGAGCAAAACATGCTCTAAGCTATGAGCGAGCTTGGTTAGGACCCAAAGAGCCTACCAAGACTTAATAATATTCAAGTATGATTTAATAAGGCTAATTAAGTCCTTAGGAAACCTTGGTAGACAATGAAACCAAACAAAACACAAAGAAAATACCTTAAAGTCAATAAGAGCAAAATGTGCTCTAAGCTTGGAATAAATTTGTATAAGACCTAATGGTCATACCTATACCTTCTTTATATGTTAATGAACATATTAAATCAATTACTAAAGAAAACCAAGCTTGAAAACAAGTTAAAACACAAAATGTGCTTTAAGGAGTCTTAAAGCACATTTTTTGAAAAATTGTCTTGTAAATGAGTTTTGAATGGCTAAATGTCCATCATTACTCTTTAATTAACATGTGTACTATATAGTATCACATTTGGAAGTCTATATCAATGGGAAATCAAAAATTTCACTTCTATGTGCCTTGTTTTTGTGAATAGTGATTTTTATAAGCTAGTTTGTAACATATGTTATCATAAGTAGTTAAATTGGTCAACAAAGACCAAAACACCCTTCTAATTATATGGGGGCCGGTTTTATTATGTGGTGACTCACCACCATGAGCTAGTAAAAATTAAAGAAAGAAGGAAAAGTAAGTGAAAGGTAGAAGTTACCTTTATAACATGTAAATATCTTCCAAAAGCAATTCCAATCTTCATTCTTTCTTTCCCACTCACACCCACCGTAGCCTTCTTCATCTTCTCCCAAACTCCATCGGTTTTGCTACAGCAAACCATACCATTCTCCATCTTCTTTCACTTGTAACTTCTAGCTCCATGATCCAAATTTAATTTCAAGACCACCTTTCTTCTAGTTAGACCAAGCTCTACATTTCTATCTTTTCAAATCTTCAAGAACTCAATTTTGGTGCCATGGAGATTCACCATTGAAGGAGCTTGAGCTCACCTTCTCACATATTATTGTTCTCCTTTGCTTCAAGGTAAGGAAACTCAAAGAAAAATGACATTTCCTTCATGTTTGTGTAATGTCCGAAAATCACCATTAATGGTGCTCATTGTGTTGCGTTGTTCTAGCTCCATTTGAATCTTTCAAGGACTTGGTGGAGTCCTCTCTTCATAGATATTCAAACTCTCTTCAAAGACCAAGGTAAAACAACTATCTTAATGCTCTTTGAACAATGTAAAACCTAGGGTTTATAATGAGATTAAGCTTGGAGCTTGAATACTCATCACATTGTTTTTGTAATGTTTAGAAGTTGACAAGCGACTAAGCTTACCGGTTTTTACAAGGAAACAAGAAAGAAGTTTGTGAGAAAAAGAGGTAAACAAACTACCTCAATGTAATTTAAATGCCTTAGGAAAATGAGCTTGATTGCTTGTTAAAATGATCTAAGGAGCCAATGGTGAATGAGCTAGTAAAATGCTCTCAAGGAGTTATTTAAGGGCATATGTATTGTTGGGTGTATTTGCAGGTTAAAGGCATTATTTATGTGGGAAATTCAGTGTTTAAGGTTTATGCAATTTAAGGGCCTAAGAGCCATGTTATTTAAGGGCCTAAGTGCCAAGCAATTTAAGTTATGCACTATATTGTGATGTAGTGCTAAATGTGTGAAGTTTGTGTATAAAAATGTGTTTGATGGATTTTAGGTGTTCTTGAATGAAATAAGGTAAAAAGCTAAGTGTTTGGATGTGAGTATATACAAGAGAACCCATGGCAAAATTTGTATAATGTATAAGGAGTTGTAAGTGCTTAAAGGAACTTGGGTGAACTAGGAAGTGTTAAAGGTGAACAAATGTTTTACTAAGAGAGAAAACATGTTTTAGAGGTGTTCTAATGTGCTACAAGGACTTTGGTATTGTCTTGGAAATTCTAGGGATTCAATGTGTGTTTTGAGAATGTATTTAAGTCTTGGAGAAGGTTGTTAAAGGTTTAGAAATGTTGATGTACAAGGAAGAAGTGATGTTTAGGTAAGATGTGAAAAGGAGATTTAGTTAGTAAGAAAAGAAGTTTGAGAGATGATGTTAAGGTGTAGAGGAAACACCTTGGTATAGTGGTCATTATAGGTGAAATACCACCTAGAAATCTTAAGGAGAAAACATTCCAAGTGCTAGGAATTTTGTAAGAAATTTGTGAATGATAAAATGGTTTTGGTGTGTGATTTAAAGAGTTTAGTACATGGCTAAGGGTGTGTTTGAAGTGCCAAATGGTTAGAAACATTAGGAGGCTTGAGGAAAGTTTGGAGAAAGTTTGACAAGTTTTGGACAACTTCTGATGTTGTCCGACCCAGTGGTCCGACCCAGGGTGGATCGGACAGCCTCTGTTAAGTCACCCGTTGGAGTTTCTGGAATGGTCCGACCTAGATGGTTGGGTCGGACATGGGTCGGACATGTGTGCTCTAAGTCTCTGGAATGGTCCGACCCAGATGGTTGGGTCGGACATGGGTCGGACATGTGTATTTAAAAGACGGAAAAGTTTCTGGAACGGTCCGACCCAGTTGTGGGTCGGACGGTGGGATGACCCAAAGTATGTAAAAAAAAATTTGTTTAAGGTTATGAGATGATATGTAATGATGGGGATTGTTAGGTAATGATGTAATAAGGTTGTTTAAGACATATTAGGTGGGTTATAATGACAATCAAGTAATGAAAAGTTGTATTAAAATGTAAAGGTAAAATAAGTTAAAATGTGAAGTTATTCAACTAAGTTAACGGGGAAAAGTTATAAGCATTAGACTTTAAACAATCATGTTACCTCGATGTTAATAAAAATACATGTAATGTTATCAGTTGTTCGAGAATTGCTCGAGGAACGTAAGTGGACGTGGTAAAGTGGACTCCGGTGACAGGTATGGTTTTCTTGCAACCTGTGTCCTACCGGATTACACCGGCTTGTATGCCAATGTGTTTTTCTGTATGTTTGCCACGTTGTAAGATTAAACATGTAATGAGTTTACAGTAATTCATTTATGTGGCGTGTACAACTCCGATACCATTTAACCTCGGAAGTGTTAACCTTAGTTAACTGAGTCTAGGATCACATGAGAGTTCGGTATTCGGAGTAAACGACCCGAACCATGGGACGTACTAACCACGGCTATGCGTGTTTAATTGTGTGATATGTGTATGTGAATGTAGGGATCTCCCTTGTGTGTTTAACCCAGTTGTAACTGTATGGTGTGTAGTTATGATAGACTCCATAGTGGGGTTCTAACTAATATCTAAAGTAAGTATGTACTAACAGTGGTGAGGAATCCGGTTTGGCCGGTCGTGCGTTGTTTGGGAGAGGGTATCCTTTTTAGCCTTACCCTTCTCTTTGTTATGGTTGTTTCCCTCACGGGTTATGATCTCCCATTAGCTTATTCCAAAGCTTAGCTATTCTGACTTATGATCGGTTTAGGGGGAACATGTGTTTGTGTGGTGTGTTCGGGCCTCCAAACCCGAACCGCCTTAACTTAAGTTACTCGTCCGACTATTAGGACGGTAATGAGTGTTGTTGCTATTGTATAACGAGCTTATCATGAGACTGGCAACATTCTCTAGGCTCACCAGTGTATAAACAATGTTTGGGTCGGTTCCTAAGAGAACCATTCCCGCTATGTTATGTATTTTGTTTGTGATGCAATATCTATTGTGATGTTATGATGTACACGTTGAAACGTGCAAGTGTTGTTATGTGTTGTTATGTAGTGTATGTTATATGTTGTAAAATGTGGAGTATGTGGATCATGGAAATGAATCCCAGTTTGTGATAAGAGGCGTTTAAGGGTAACCCGATTTAAGGGTAAGTGTCGTCTATTAAGGAAGTAGCTCCATTAGAGGAGGAACACTCTAGGGATAATGAATACCATGAGTGACTTATCAAGTAAGGATGTATTATCCGTTTGTTGAGCCCATTGAGGCGAAATGTTAAGTGTTGTGTGTTTACTGTTACATGCATGATTTAAATATAATCAACCGCATGCTAAGACGACAATTAGTTGTGCGTGGCCCGGTAGCATGTGGGCTGCGGGATTACCATACCAGCAAAGGTGCTGAGCCCCTTGGGGGCCACCCTTTCTCTTCTTTTCTTATTCAGGTACAAGAGCTGGAGCCGTTCGAGAGTAGGACGGGGTAGTCGATGTACATGGGTAATCTTGTAAGTTAATATATACAGTAGGTGTAGTAAGACCGAAACGGTATAGTTGAAAGGTGTATGTTGTTGTTGTTGTTAATGGAAAGGGATAATACTGTGTAGTTGCTCGGGAATTTGACCCATCAGACCGGTACAATGTATATGGATTAGCCTTGTTAGCCACGTGGGTGGCTAACGGCGTGTAACACCAACGAGTTAAGTAATGTGATGAGGTTTGTATTTCCGCTGCAGTTTATTGTAAGTGTGTTAATGTTGGATGGGGTGTTACACCCACCCTGGCGAACAAGGACCAAACCCTACGCCTCTTCTTTATTCTCTTTCACCTCACGTTTTTCGCAACCTATACTGGCAAACAAGGGACACATGCTCTGTGCCTCTTCCTCATCACCACTCACTGTAATTTTTGCAACCCTAACCGGTGAACAAGGACATGCTCCGGCCTCTCTCATTCTCTTGTTTTCACGGTAATTTTTGCAACCTACACTAATGTTTGAACATGGTCTACGCCTCTTACATTCTCTCACGGTAATTTTGCAACCTACCAACGAACAAGGAACATAATGCGACTTCACTCATTATTTTGCAACCCTAATTCGCAAACAAGGAACATAATGCGACTTCACTCATTATTTTGCAACCCTAATTCGCAAACAAGGAACATACATGTTCTGGCCTCTTCATTCTCTTCTGTCTGCGCTCTATTGAGAAATTACCATTGAAGGCGGCGCTGATAAATCGCCGGCGAACTGAAAAAAAATTCACAGACTATAACCACGGTTTTATGTATAACCGTGGTTTATTGTTGATTTTATACATTTTATACCACGGTTTTAAGTAAAACCGTCATTTATAACGCACTTTATACCACGGTTCAGACTCCCAACCGTGGTATAAAGTCAATGAATATCGCGGGAGAAGGGGTCTTAAACGACGGTTTCGACCAACCGTGGTTTTTTCGCTTACTTTAAACGACGGTTATGAACCGTCGTTTATAGCTATTTGTTAATATACGACGCGAGCATAAACTTAACCGTGCTTTTTAAAGAAAAAAACCGTGGTATTAAACATTTTTTGCATTAGTGATATGATATGACCCCCAATTTTTGCATCAAAACTTTTAGCTTATAAGAAGATAGCTTATAATTCAATCTATCAAAGAGACGAGCTAGATTAATCCACGAGTCTTCAGCCCACACTAGTTCGATCGATGATAGTAATTGATAGGTTGGGCCCAATTTCTCTGGACTGAGTGGGACAAACTCACCTAAACTGAATTTGCCTTGTCACTAGTAGACGGTTAAACTACATCTCTGTACCGATTAGACCTGACAATTTGGGTTGATGGATCGGGTTAATATCAACCATAATCTAACCCATTTAAAATATCATCAACCCAACCCAATCCAAAATAGATGTCAAAAAATCTTGATCCTAACTTAACCCGTTTAAAATCCTTCAACTCTAACCCAACCCACCCAATCAATTTTTTAAACATATAATAATTTAGATGGATTAGTAGAAATTAATTTAGATGTAATCTTTGCTTGATCGGCCCAACTTTAAATGAATTTCATGTTATGTGAATCTAAAGTATTGCACCAATTTCCCATGAATAGAATGACTCGTACTTTTTCCATAAGTTTATTTTTATCAATCTGAGCATACAGCTCTACCTCTGTTGGGAAGGAATCCTATCTAGACATGCACATGATCTTAGTGCCCTTAATAAAAAAGGGAACGAAAAGGATAATCTTCATTATGCATTAGAGAAATACACTAAAGCAAATCTTTTAAAGTTAGAAATTATTTATAAACTAAGCGCTCTAAGCCTCAAACTATGACTGATAGTTTTAAAATAATTACACCCATTTAAACTAAGCACTCATGTCCGAGAAAAGTACAATCACAATCACTTAATCGTTATCAATATTAGGAACTTTTATGCAACATATTATCCACATTGTTTGCTTCAGAATTCACTAGAGGTCTATAATCAAGATCTTACAAAATATATATCACCTACTTTTGTTCACCCTTCTAGATACTAAACATACATATATTCTCAGGAACTTAATGACAATGAGAATAAGAAAAACAAACCTTGAGTGAACAACGGTGTAGAGAATAAAGATGGATGTGAGTTTGCAAGACGAGAGTCTTAGGGTTTTCAATATTATGTTAACGTCTGGTTGGACCCTTTGTTTCATATGCAACTGGTTGAGCTTAAGGCTAAGGTATAGTTTGATCTGAAAATGATATATACATGTAAATTAATATTTTTATTTTTTTATTATTAACAATTATATTTTCAGGTTGGGTCATGGGTTTAGATCTCTACCCTAACTCAACCCACAATATTGGCTTATTATCCTAACCCAACCCAAAAAATAAATGGGTCAATAATCAAGACCCTAACCCACAAAAGTATGGGTTTGGTTCAGATTGGGTTTCGGGTTGGATCAAAATTGTCAGGTCTAGTACAGATTAATGCACAAGATGTATGAGAATGGACGGATGACAATGAATACTTGGTATTTGGTAATTCTTAGGTTGCCCGTTTAAGTGTGAACAAACCGGATGAACTACCTAGTTTGGTTTCGTTTCTAATATGTTTGTTGTTCCTAGACAGTTCCTCTATATTTTTCTTTTATTATTGGTGGCATAAGCCTTCAAAGTCCACGCAAACTCGTGGTACCCAAAATTGGGACAACAACATCTGTTTTCTATGTAGGGTTTTTTTAAAGAGAAAAATTTACTCTTAATAAGGTCATTACATCTATGTAGAATTTTTGAAATGATAGTACCAATAAGGATACTACAGGGCACTGTACCAAGAAATTCAGTCCTTCGGCATGGGTCCACCTGATATGAATCATCCTAGTCTATCAACCGAAGAGGCAACGCAGCTTGAGCGCATGCCAACAATAGCAGAAATTCGAAAAACTGTTCAGCAATGTGAAAGTTCTAAAGCCCCAGGGTTCGACGGTTATAATATGATGTTTGTCAAGAAAATGTGGCACATAGTCGGGGCAGAGTTTAGTAGTGATGTATGCAAGTTTTTTGCTACGTCACGACTTGAGAGAGGAGCAAATACTACGTGGATAGCATTAGTGCCCAAAAAACAAGATCCAGCCCGCATAAGTGACTACCGCCCCATAAGCATGGTGGGATGCATTTATAAAGTTGTGGCCAAATTGCTAAGTAATCGCCTCAGACCGCTCCTGCCGAAATTAATCCATGAGACTCAATCGGGGTTCATCAAAGGTAGAAATATTCTTGAGGGCCCATTTATTGCAAATGAGGTGATAACATGGCTAAAGAAAACCAGAAGGAAAGGACTGTTGCTCAAGATAGATTTGAAGAAGGCATATGATTGCGTTTCATGGGAGTTTATAGATTTAATGCTTGAGCGCATGGGGTTTGGAAATACATGGAGAGGATGGATGAAAGAATGCGTGACATCAGCAAGGATCTCAATCCTAGTAAATGGATCACCCACAAAACCATTCACCCCTAACCGAGGATTATGACAAGGTGACCCCCTCTCCCCGTCTCTCTTTGTTATTACAGTTGAAGCTCTAAATTGGTTAATACAAAGAGCAGTGGAACAAGGAAAATTTTCGGGCCTACTAATTGGAGCAAGGCAAGTTCGGGTCACCCACTTACAGTTTGCAGATGACACTATGATTTTTTGTCAAATAAGAAAAGAAGAGCTAGTCCAAGTGTATAGAATCCTCCTCTTCTTTTCTGAGATGAGTGGCCTGGAGCTGAATATGGAAAAGTCGGTGGCGTTTTGTATTAATGCCACTGATCGTGAGAAGAGCATGGTGGAAGATATCTTCAAATGTCAAGTTGGTACACTGCCAACAACATACCTTGGATGCCCCTTGGGAGCGAACACTAGGAAAGAGGCCACTTGGGAGCCGGTTATTCGAAAGGTTGAAACAAGATTAGCTACCTGGAAGGCTACGAGTCTGTCCAAGGCGGGATGGGCAGTGCTTGTAAGATCGGTATTGGAGTCTATCCCGCTTTACTATGCTAGCCTATTTGTAATACCATCCAAGGTGAGAAAGAGACTAGTCTCCCTGCAGCGCATGTTCTTCTGGGGTAAAAATAAACCCCACTTCCTTACTCCGATAGCATGGGACAGGTTGACACAACCGAAGAAAGAGGGTGGCTTGGGCTTTTCTAACCTTGAAATGAGGAACTTATCATTTTTGGCCAAGTGGCGATGCAACTATGCGAAAAATTCCAGACCGCTGTGGAAAAAAGTTGTGCAATCTATCCATCAACTTCGAGATGGTTTGCACATGGGCGAACCAAATGGTGCTACTGCTAAGATTCCGAGTATATGGTCTTCGATAGTCACAGCCACGTCAAAGAATCTAGTAGTACAGGATACTCTTGAGAAGAATATACAGATCAAACTGGGTAATGGAGAAGACATCCTATTCTGGCATGACCGGTGGTGTGAAAGTGGTGTCTTAAAGAGATTATTTCCGAGACTCTACCGACTGACGAAGTGTGAAAATATACTAGTAGTAGGCCAAGGGCGGTGGATTAATGACTGTTGGTATTGGGAGATGAAGTGGAGAAGACCGTTATTTGAGTATGAGCAAGTGATGGTGTCGCAATTAACGGAATTGCTCCAGCTCCCCACATCGTATAATCATGAAGATAATAGTGCATGGATGACCGGGGACATGCGGTGCGTATCCAGGTATGTGAACATGATATTACATGCATCTACTCGATCTAACCTTCAAGTTGCAGGCGGCCCAAACTTAAGCCTATTGTGGAGGGGCTTGTGTGAGCCTCGAGTAGAAGTCACTATATGGCTCACAGTTATGAGGCGACTTGTTACTCGGGAGTTGCTTTTTGAAAGAAACCTGGTCCCCCTTGGACAAAGCTTGTGCCCTTGGTGCAGTAGGTCAATGGAAACTTTGGAACATGTCCTGTTTCTGTGTCCAAAAATCAGAGTGGTGTGGGAGCTACTACTAAGGTGGTGGAACATCCAATTCACATTTAAAGATTCAGTTTCCGACATCTATCAAGACTGGTTTGCAGTTAGTCTCTCAACCCAGACAAGAAGAATATGGAGGTCTACTTTATGTTACGGGGTCTATTATATTTGGATGCACCGTAATGATGTGATCTTCCAAGATGAAGTGATAAAGGTAGAACGGGTGATTTCCCAAACAAAACTTGGAATCTGGCGATGGACTAAGACATGGTGGCGTAGGTTCCCTCTTTCGTGTAATATCTTTCTTGATCTAGTGGCCTTAAAAGACTATTTACAAGGATAATTGTGGTGATCGGGTGTAAGATCCCCAATTCCATTAGTTGGTCGTCTAGAGCTGTACTAGGACATGGCGGGTACTCTTTTTCTGTAACACCCCATCCAACATTAACATACTTACAACAAACTGCAGCGGAAATACAAACCTCTTCACATTACTTAACCCGTTGGTGTTACACGCCGTTAGCCACCCACGTGGCTAACAAGGCTAATCCATATACATTGTACCGGTCTGATGGGCTAAATTCCCGAGCGACTATACATTGTTATTCCTTTACATTAACAACAACAGCAACAACATACACCTTATCAACTATACCGAGAATTTATAAACTGGTGCCGACAACAATTTCGGTCTTACTACACCTACTGTATACATACACTTAAAAGTTTACCCATGTACAATGACTAACCCGTCCTACTCTCGAACGGCATCCAGCACTTCGTACCTGAAATAGGAAAGAAGAGAAAGGGGTGGCCCCAAGGGGCTCAGCACCTTTGCTGGTATGGTAATCCCGCAGCCCACATGCTACAGGGCCACGCACAACTAATGTCGTCTTAGCATGCAGTTGATTATATTTAAATCATGCATGTGACAATAAACACACAACACTTAACATTTCGCCTCAATGGGCTCAACAATCGGATAATACATCCTACTCAACAAGTCACCCATGGTATTCATCATCCCTAGAGTGTTTCTCCTCCAACGGAGCTACTTCCTTAATAGACGACACATACCCTTAAATCGGGTTATCCTTAAAACGCCTCTTATCACAAACTGGGAATCATATCCATGATCCACACCATCTACATTATACAACATATAACATACACTACATACAACACTTAACAATACTTTGCACGTTTCTACGTACACAACATAATACCGCAATGAATACTGCATCACAACAAAACACAGAACACAACGGGAATGGTTCGCTTAGGAACCGACCCAAACATTGTTTACACACTGGTGAGCCTAGAGAATGTTGCCAGTCTCATGATAACTCGTTATACATAACAACACACTCATTACCGTCCTAATAGTTGGACGAGTAACTTAAGTTAAGGCGGTTCGGGTTTGGAGGCCCGAACACACCACACAAACCATGTTCCCCCTAACCGATCATAAGTCATAATAGCCAAGCTTTGGAGTAAGCTAATGGGAGATCATAACCCGTGAGGGAAACAACCATAACAAAGAGAAGGTAAGGCTAGGAAGGATACCCTCTCCCAAACAACGCGCGACCGGCCAAACCGGATTCCTCACTACTGTTAGTACGTACTTACTTTAGACAATACTTAGAACCCCACTATGGAGCCTGTCACATAACAACTCATACAGTATTACACTGGGTTAAACATACAAGGGGAATCCCTACATTCACAAACACATAACACAATTAACACACGCATAGCCGTGGTTGTACGTCCCATGGTTCGGGTCGTTTACTCCGAATACCGAACTCTCATGTGATCCTAGACTCAGTTAACTAAGGTTAACACTGCCGAGGTTTAAATGGTATCGGAGTTGAACACGCCACATATATGAATTACTGTAAACTCATTACATGTTTTATCTTACAACGTGGCAAACATACAGAAAAACACATTGGCATACAGCCGGTGTAATCCGGTAGGACGCAGGTTGTCAAGAAAACCATACCTGTCACCGGAGTCCACTTAATCCGTCCGTTTATGTTCCTCGAGCAATTCTCGAACAACTGTTACATCACACGTGTTTTCATTAACATCGGGGTTTGCTTGATCATTTAATGTCAATGCTTAATCTTTTCCCCTTAACTTAGTTACATAACTTAACATTTTTAACTTGTTTTACTCTCACATTTTTAATACAACTTTTAACCCGTTTTTGTCACTACAACTCACCCTAACATGTCCTCAACATCCTTATAACATCATTACCTACCAATCCCCATCATTACACATCATTTCATAACCTTAAACACATTTTTGGTCCGACCGACCCACCGACCGACCCACATCTGGGTCGGTCCATTACAGAACCCTTTTACTTCCTTATAATCATGCCCGTCCGAATCCCACGTCCGACCACCATTCTGGGTCGGTCCATGTGCGAACATTTCCCTTCCTTTGAAACTTGACCGACCGACCCATGTCCGACCCACCCTTTTGGGTCGGACCATCACCGAACATTTTCCCAACATCTAACAGAGGCTCGACCGACCCAAAAACTGGGTTCGGCCCCTGGGTCGGTCGCCTCCTAACTTACCCAAACTTGTCAATTCTTCACCAAACTTCTCCTAAGGCCTCTTTAATGTGTTCTAACATCATTTGGCACTTCAAACACACCCTTAATATTCTTAAACACTCACAAAACTATTTTTCCTAATTCCTTAAACCTTTACTTATATCTCCACAAATTCCTAACACTTACAATGTTTTCTCCTTATGATTTCTAGGTGGCATTTCACCTATAATGACCACAATACCAAGGTGTTTCCTCTACACCTTATCATCACCTCTCAACTTCTTTTTCTTACTACTAAATCTCCTTTTTTCACATCATACCTAAACATCACTTATTCCTTGAATATCAACATTACCTACCTTAAACAAACTCCTCCAAGACTTACACACATCCACTAAACACACATTGAATTCCTAGAACTTCAAAGGCACACCTAAATCCTTGCATCACTCTAATCACCTTAATACATGTTTCCTTCTCCTTCTCAGTAATCATTCATTCACCTTTGACACTTCCTAGTTCACCAAAACCATTTAAAACACTTAAACTTCTCACACCTTTTTCAATTTGGCCATAGCTCCTCTAGTATATACCCACATCCAAACCTAGGTTTCTACCTTATTCATCCAAGAACACCTAAAATCCATCAAACACATTTTATACACAAACTTCACACATTAAGCACTACATCACAATATAGTGCATAACTTAAATTGCTTGGCACTTAGGCCCTTAAATGCATGGCTCTTAGGCCCTTAATGCATAAACCTTAACACGAATTCCACATAAATAATGCCTTTGACCTGCAAATACATACACCAAACATATGTTCTTTTACTAGTCTCCTTGAGAACACTTACTAGCTCATTTGCCATTGGCTCCTTAGGTATTTTATTAAGCAAATCAAGCTCATTTTCCCTAAGGCATTTAACTACCTTGAGATAGCTTGTTTACCTCTTTCCTCACAAATTTTTTCTTGTTCCTTGTAAAAACCGGTAGGGCATTTGGTCCCTTTTCAACTATTAACATTATACAAACAATAGAATGAGTATTCAAGCATTGTGCTTCACCTCATTGTAAACCCTAGTTACACATAGTTTTCACATTAAGGTAATTGTTTTACCTTGGAATTGGAAGCGAACTTGAACAAGTATCAAGAGAGGACTCCTCCTAGCCCTTGGAAGATTCAAATGAAGCTAGAACAAGGCAATATAAAAGCTCCATTAATGTGAATTTTCGGTCACACACACAAACATGGAGGAAACTTGATTTTTCTTAGAGATTCCTTACCTTGAAGCAAAGGAGAACAAGAATATGTGAAAAGATGAGCTCAAGCTCCTTCAATGTGAATCTCCATGGCACCAAAATTGAGTTCTTGAAGATTTAAAAAGAGGGAAGTGTAGAGCTTGACCTAACTAAGACAATATGGTCTTGGAATTTGATTTGGCCAAGGGAGCTAGAAGTACAAGTGAAAGAAGAGGAGAATGGCATGTTTGCTGTAGCAAAACCGATGGAGCTTGGGAGAGATGAAGAAGCTACGGTGGGTTGTGAGTGGGAAAGAAAGATGAAGATTGGAATTGCTTTTGCAAAGATATTTACATGTTATAAAGGTAACTTCTACTTTTTACTTACTTTTCCTTCTTTCTTTAATTTTTACTAGCTCATGGTGGTGAGTCACCACATGATAAAACCGGCCCCATATAGTTGAAGGGTGTTTTGGTCTTTGTTGACCAACTTAATCACTTATAACATTATATGTTACAAACTAGTTTAAAAATCACTATTCACCTATAACAAGGCACATAGAAGTGAAATTTTGATTTCCCACTAATATGGCCACCCAATGTGATACTATATAGTACACATGTTAATTAAAGAGTAATGATGGACATTTAGCCATTCAAAACTCATTTACAAGACAATTTTTCAAAAACTGCTTTAAGACTCCTTAAGCACATTTTGTGTTTTAAACTTGTTTTCAAGCTTGGTTTTCTTTAGTAATTTGATTTAATATGTTCATTAACATATAAATAAGGTATAGGTATGACCATTAGGTCTTATACACATTTATCCCAAGCTTAGAGCACTTTTTGCTCATATTGACTTTAAGGTATTTTCTATGTTTTATTTGGTTTAATACTGTCCACCAAGTTTCTTAAGGACTTATTTAGCCTTATTAAATCATAATTAAATGTTATCAAGTCTTGGTAGGCTCTTTGGGTCCTACCAGTTCACTCATAGCTTAGAGCATGTTTTGCTCGAACTGTGTCTTAATGCTTTATTGCATTTATTATGGTTTAAATTGTTCACTGATGTCTAAGGCACTTTTTAGCCTTTACATACCATAATTTGACATTTAAACCACATATCAAGGTTTGGGGTATTTCAATCTACCCCCCTTAAAGAACTTCGTCCTCGAAGTTCACACTTTTCACATATCATTAGATGAAACAAGTAATTACTTGGAAATAACTTCCTTAACCACACACTTTACATCACAACCTCGGCTTGATGGTCCGGGCAACACATTCACATCCACACATAACATAACATATCCAAATGATAACCTCGGACTCTATGGTCCGGGTATCTTAACAACACACTTACACATACATACAACCCCTTGACTCACTGGTCTTGGGTAACATAACAACATTTTGGACACATAGGTCCCCACAACAACATAACAGTCCTTAGACACATAGGTCTATGTAACACCACACATTTAGACTCATAGGCCTTGATAGTATACACTTTAGGAAATCCAAGTCAAAACAACATTCATTACACATACCAACACAACAACTGTCAGAGCATGTATAGCAATCAAAAAATATCCTTGATATACACTGTGATCCGCAGAACCCGGTCGCGATGGACACTTTCCGTCCCCGTGCCTTTGGGAGTTTAAAACAATCACATAAGTTTAAAATTTCCTTGTGAGGTTAGTAAGAAGGCTTTAATTATGTAAGTATCCATCAACGTTTTATAAATGCCAATTGAAAATCCTTTGAAAACACACACAACTCCAAGTCCAACTTAAGCTCTTTGCTTCTTTTATAGCGTGGTTATTCGTGACCACTTATAGGGAGTTTCAAGAGTCATCCACCCTGATGTGATCAGCATCAGTGTTGAACATCCTTCCACCCCAATTTGTGTTCGTCTTCCCTTGATCACATGCAAATCAAGTTCCATCACCTCCCACTTCATTTCAAAGCATCAGTAAGTCACTCATTTCCAATTTTCTATCTTTTGAATCATTCTAGTCATGATCACAACATCTCCAAAGGATAGAACTCCGTCTATCAGTTACCTCCATTCACTTTAATCCTGTTGCCTAGGGAATCTTATTCTCACTAGGTTCTATGTCGGTATCATGCCCTTTCATGCTCACTATAAAGTATACATATATATTATATACAATATTTTATCAAATACAACACCTGGTTTTACATTTATACACTGTCGGGGCTTTTGTTCCCCCGGGAGTTTATCTACTCCCCACACTTGTACAATCACACACGACTGTTACAAACACACACACTTATCACATGGTATTCGCATCTTCTGTGCGCAATTACCACAATTAAACCATGAATGAATGTTGTATGTTTACGTAACACACACACCAATCATCAAAAACAAACAATAATTTTGTGCTATGCACAATATGAGTCACATACACTACGTACACTTGTACGGTAATATACACTAGTGGTTTTGCGCTCTACCCCCCTTAAAAGGGATTACGCCCACGTAATCAATCACTAAACATTGGCTTAAATGTTCTGCCGTCGTGAAGTGTTTTAACTTTCCACGCGGTCTATTACACAATGGATTCTGATTAGAGGATCTTAACCATATTGGCGGTTTAGTTCCTAAACCAAGAATTCTCATTGGAGTTTGTTTAAACTCTCAGTTGGGTTTCGATTCTGGCCTGTTAGGCTTCTAGGCGTTAATAATTAGCCATTCACTCATGTTCACCATGTATTCAACACTTGAATCACTGGCTCACTAGTTTCTGCTGCGAAACTCTAATAACTGTAGAGCTTAATTGCTCCATTTGTTATTCTTATTGTATTGTACGTCCCCAATTGTCACCTTCATCTTGGTAACAATGGTTTCCAACCGACGCACGGTATCTTTAATTTCCTTACCCTAAGCGGATTCGGTGAGTTTCACAATTTTCCATTCACTTCTCCAATAGCTTACAGCGTAAACTACTATGTAATTCACAATGATTGACTTGCTTCTACCGACTTACTGTCGGTTGAGATTGAGCTACTACTTAGTGTGTAGTGCTCTCTCAGCTATTTATAACATTTGGGGTATATTCCATACCGTATTTTGGCAGTTAGTGCTGCTATATCACTTACTGTTAATCATGTCTCCACATTTGGTTTTGTATAAGTACTCTTTATTGGTGTGGTCTTGCATTTCCTATGCATCGGCCATTATAACCATTATTCCTCCATATTAACATGTTTCCAATTCCTAGCTATCCCACTCGTTCATTACTGCGCAAGTGCAATACCACAACACTCAGTCATACAGAGTGCAGGCGTAACTCTTGACAGTAAATCCCTTATGCGATTCGCCATGGAATTCACACTGAGTTCCTCATCACACGTACCTACCACTGGCTTATTGCTCAGTTTGTTTAACATCACTTATTTTGCATCTCCATTGAGTTTAACTCATAACTGGTCTTATTTTTACAATTATCGTGTAACAACATTTATACAACGGTCGCTTGTTGCGCACCGTGCTCTTACTCCCTGTATAACATAAGCTTAATCGTATCTACTGTCACCTCAACTTCCCACATAAACTTCATTATTCTTATTATAGTTCATCACTCATTTAACGACCTGAATGCTCCTTGAGCATCGATCATTCGAGTCACAAACCGCATATTATTCAGCTCGGTGTTCACATTATACACACATACTACTAAGCTAACTGCTCTCTCTCAATCTAACGTTGTCCATCCTTAACATATTTTTGAACTTGATCCACATAACTACTACCCTCCTGCGCGGTCTCACAATATCGAGAGGTATCCCCACTCTTAATGCAGTGGTTCGTTTACCACTCTATTCGCTTATATAACTAAACTTCTACTACCATCAATCGATTTATATAACATATCTTGCTTATGGCTTATGAGCCTTGTTTGCCTTGAGCTGGGCATTGTAGGCTGTCCACACACATGTCTTCTCTGTACAATATTACAAGGTCGTTGCATCACGTTTCCCTTCATGGGATGCCCCTTAGGTTTGTCAGTCCGTCTCCTGACCTTATGTCTAACTGTGTGTTATTTCAACCCTTTGCTTCTGTCATGCATTTCATTCAACAATTGTTGATGTGAACACCCTTCAAGGATTGCTCCTGGTGTTGCTAATTATGCCTTAACATTTGGCTCACACTTATTGGTACATTCAGTTAGCCACGCCTTTTGCGTTCTTAACTGGCTTATTGTTTCCTTCTGTGAAGATCAACATTTCCTGGTAGTGTAGGTACTCATTCTGGGAGTTTCATCCCGTTCATTGCACATTGATGCGTCCACATTAGCATCTGCCTTGCCATGTACAGGCTGGTCACCATTCCACTATAATGTTTATTCCTCGGAATTCTTAAGACATGTACGACGTCCTTACATAACAGCTTGTGCCCTTCGCACTTCCTAACTCTTAAACATTTCCTTGAAAGGAGTTCACTAATCCTTTTAGTCTTGCTAACTTAACTGAATTCCTTAACTTCAACTATTCCTTGTAATCCTTAGCTCTCGTTTGATTATACTGCTGACCGTAGACGGAGTCGACTACTTCCCGTGTTTCGGACTCTACTCGTATACATATGGGGTAATCATACTGATCATTGCTACTTACCCAACTAACCCATAAGTAGGTCTGTCAGGCCCACATGCTCCTATCGGAGTGCGGTCGTCCCACAACACAGTTGGTACACTTGTAGTCCTCACACGCCTAGGTGAAGTATTCTGTTGTCAACTCCCTTATATTGTCCCGTGACAATATTCATTCCCTACTTCCCGAACTTAATCGAGGGAAGGTCTATCCATTGTTGTATCCTTGTCAACTGTCCTTGGTTTTACTGAATTGGTTTAAAAGAAGGTTGGAAAGAAGTGTTGGTTTGAAAGAAATTTGGTTTTGAAAAGAAAAGGGTTTGAATAAATCTGGGTTGAAAGAAAATTTTCATGGTTTCACAACATCTTCTTACCTTAACCAAGTCTAGCTTCTTGCTGACTGGTGTACTTACAATTACAGAGGTTAGGCTAACAGGCCCTTCCACTGTTATGACAATCACATTTAACTTTATTGTACTTTTCCAAGTACTTCGTAGTGGTTATAAATTTCTCGAACAGCCCTATTATAGCAGCACTTGTTATGGCAAGTGCGCCATGCTAACTGGCTATCGGTTTAACACATACCGGTTGTGGTATTGTTTTTACCCGCACTGTCATCAGTGGCCTTGTTGGCCCTCACTGATCTTACTGTCTTGATAATAACTTGTCTAGGTGACTTCTCACTGTGTTCATATGGTAATTATCAACTGGGGTGTCTCCCACTCTTGGAGTCCCTCTTACTTAGTATCGTATCCTCTTTATAGCCCGTTCCACGCACTTGTCGTGGTTACTGAGACTTGTCTCTTGTTTGGGCACTACGTTGTAGTTCCCTTGTCGGTTGGTATACCGTTGGTGTATTACCTAACAATTGTGGTCCCGTAGACACTTGTCTCGGTTTCACTAATCCACTTCTTGCCTGTTGCACGGTTGGTGCGTTGCAAGTTGGTTATTCTCGACTGCTTAGCATGTCGACCCAGGTTGCCGGAAATTCTATTCTCCAATACACAAGATCCTTCATTCATTGCTATGAAATGCGGTTAACATTATTCAGATGGAGACCGTCTCCGGGATTCCCAGTTTTCGGGATCTACCGTATGACAGGTTCTCCGTACCCTAAGGGTATTTAATAGCAGCCAGATCGGGTATTCCCGAGTAAGAGTGGACTTCCATCTCTCTGGCGTTATTTCCCCAAGTTATCAAACAGGGATTGTGGAGGGTGGGATGGATATTGTAGGTTTCCAGTACACACTGGTAATTCCTATCTAGCGTATCTCTCACGCTATCACTCAACCCTTAACCCAAAGTACTTAAATCCTAACTCGGTACTTCCTAAGCTCGGTAATCATCCTCAGAGCGATACTTCGCTCTGATACCACTTTTTGTAACACCCCATCCAACATTAACATACTTACAACAACACTGCAGCGGAAATACAAACCTCTTCACATTACTTAACCGTTGGTGTTACACGCCGTTAGCCACCACGTGGCTAACAAGGCTAATCCATATACATTGTACCGGTCTGATGGGCTAAATTCCCGAGCGACTATACATTGTTATTCCTTTACATTAACAACAACAGCAACAACATACACCTTATCAACTATACCGAGATTTATAAACTGGTGCCGACAACAATTTCGGTCTTACTACACCTACGTATACATACACTTAAAAGTTTACCATGTACAATGACTACCCGTCCTACTCTCGAACGGCATCCAGCACTTCGTACCTGAATAGGAAAAGAAGAGAAAGGGGTGGCCCCAAGGGGCTCAGCACCTTTGCTGGTATGGTAATCCCGCAGCCCACATGCTACCGGGCCACGCCAACTAATTGTCGTCTTAGCATGCAGTTGATTATATTTAAATCATGCATGTGACAATAACACAACAACATTAACATTTCGCCTCAATGGGCTCAACAATCGGATAATACATCCTACTCAACAAGTCACCCATGGTATTCATCCCTAGAGTGTTTCTCCTCCAACGGAGCTACTTCCTTAATAGACGACACATACCCTTAAATCGGGTTATCCTTAAACGCCTCTTATCACAAACTGGGAATCATATCCATGATCCACACCATCTACATTATACAACTATAACATACACTAACATACAACACTTAACAATACTTTGCACGTTTCTACGTACACAACATAATACCGCAATGAATACTGCATCACAACAAAACACATAACACAACGGGAATGGTTCGCTTAGGAACCGACCCAAACATTGTTTACACACTGTGAGCCTAGAGAATGTTGCCAGTCTCATGATAAGCTCGTTATACAATAACAAACACTCATTACCGTCCTAATAGTTGGACGAGTAACTTAAGTTAAGGCGGTTCGGGTTTGGAGGCCCGAACACACCACACAAACACAGTTCCCCCTAAACCGATCATAAGTCAGAATAGCCAAGCTTTGGAGTAAGCTAATGGGAGATCATAACCCGTGAGGGAAACAACCATAACAAAGAGAAGGGTAAGGCTAGGAAGGATACCCTCTCCCAAACAACGCGCGACCGGCCAAACCGGATTCCTCACTACTGTTAGTACGTACTTACTTAGACAGACATACTTAGAACCCCACTATGGAGCCTGTCACATAACAACTCATACAGTATTACACTGGGTTAAACATACAAGGGGAATCCCTACATTCACAAACACATAACACACAATTAACACACGCATAGCCGTGGTTAGTACGTCCCATGGTTCGGGTCGTTTACTCCGAATACCGAACTCTCATGTGATCCTAGACTCAGTTAACTAAGGTTAACACTGCCGAGGTTAAATGGTATCGGAGTTTGAAACGCCACATATATGAATTAACTGTAAACTCATTACATGTTTTATCTTACAACGTGGCAAACATACAGAAAAACACATTGGCATACAAGCCGGTGTAATCCGGTAGGACGCAGGTTGCAAGAAAACCATACCTGTCACCGGAGTCCACTTATCCTGTCCGTTTATGTTCCTCGAGCAATTCTCGAACAACTGTTAACATCACACGTGTTTTCATTAACATCGGGGTTTGCTTGATCATTTAATGTCAATGCTTAATCTTTTCCCCGTTAACTTAGTTACATAACTTAACATTTTTAACTTGTTTTACTCTCACATTTTAATACAACTTTTAACCCGTTTTATTGTCACTAAAACTCACCTAACATGTCCTCAACATCCTTATAACATCATTACCTACCAATCCCCATCATTACACATCATTTCATAACCTTAAACAACATTTTTGGTCCGACCGACCCACCGACCGACCCACATCTGGGTCGGTCCATTACAGAACCCTTTTACTTCCTTATAATCATGCCCGTCCGACCCACGTCCGACCCACCATTCTGGGTCGGTCCATGTGCGAACATTTCCCTTCCTTTGAAACTTGACCGACCGACCCATGTCCGACCCACCCTTTTGGGTCGGACCATCACCGAACATTTTCCCAACATCTAACAGAGGCTCGACCGACCCAAAAACTGGGTCGGCCCCTGGGTCGGTCGCCTCCTAAACTTACCCAAACTTTGTCAATTCTTCACCAAACTTCTCCTAAGGCCTCTTAATGTGTTCTAACATCATTTGGCACTTCAAACACACCCTTAAGAATTCTTAAACACTCACAAAACTATTTTTCCTAATTCCTTAAACCTTTACTTATATCTCCACAAAATTCCTAACACTTACAATGTTTTCTCCTTATGATTTCTAGGTGGCATTTCACCTATAATGACCACAATACCAAGGTGTTTCCTCTACACCTTATCATCACCCTCAACTTCTTTTCTTACTAACTAAATCTCCTTTTTCACATCATACCTAAACATCACTTATCCTTAATATCAACATTACCTAACCTTAAACAAACTCCTCCAAGACTTACACACATCCACTAAACACACATTGAATTCCTAGAACTTCAAAGGCAACACCTAAATCCTTGCATCACTCTAAATCACCTTAATACATGTTTCCTTCTCAAGTAATCATTCATTCACCTTTGACACTTCCTAGTTCACCAAAACCATTTAAAACACTTAAAACTTCTCACACATTTTTCAAATTTGGCCATAGCTCCTCTAGTATATACCCACATCCAAACACTTAGGTTTCTACCTTATTTCATCCAAGAACACCTAAAATCCATCAAACACATTTTATACACAAACTTCACACATTAAGCACTACATCACAATATAGTGCATAACTTAAATTGCTTGGCACTTAGGCCCTTAAATGCATGGCTCTTAGGCCCTTAAATTGCATAAACCTTAAACACTGAATTTCCCACATAAATAATGCCTTTGACCTGCAAATACATACACCAAAACATGTTCTTTTACTAGTCTCCTTGAGAACACTTACTAGCTCATTGCCATTGGCTCCTTAGGTATTTTATAAGCAAATCAAGCTCATTTTCCTAAGGCATTTAAACTACCTTGAGATAGCTTGTTTACCTCTTTTCCTCACAAAATTTCTTTCTTGTTCCTTGTAAAACCGGTAGGGCATTTGGTCCCTTTTCAACTATTAAACATTATCAAACAATAGAATGAGTATTCAAGCATTGTGCTTCACCTCATTGTAAACCCTAGTTACACATATTGTTTTAACACATTAAGGTAATTGTTTTACCTTGGAATTGGAAGAGAACTTGAACAAGTATCAAGAGAGGACTCCTCCTAGCCCTTGGAAGATTCAAATGAAGCTAGAACAAGGCAATATAAAAGCTCCATTAATGGTGAATTTTCGGTCACACACAAAACATGGAGGAAACTTGATTTTTCTTAGAGATTCCTTACCTTGAAGCAAAGGAGAACAAGAATATGTGAAAAGATGAGCTCAAGCTCCTTCAATGGTGAATCTCCATGGCACCAAAATTGAGTTCTTGAAGATTTAAAAAGAGGGAAGTGTAGAGCTTGACCTAACTAAGACAAATATGGTCTTGGAATTTGATTTGGCCAAGGGAGCTAGAAGATACAAGTGAAAGAAGATGGAGAATGGCATGGTTTGCTGTAGCAAAACCGATGGAGCTTGGGAGAAGATGAAGAAGGCTACGGTGGGTGTGAGTGGGAAAGAAAGAATGAAGATTGGAATTGCTTTTGAAAGATATTTACATGTTATAAAGGTAACTTCTACTTTTACTTACTTTTCCTTCTTTCTTTAATTTTTACTAGCTCATGGTGGTGAGTCACCACATGATAAAACCGGCCCCCATATAGTTAGAAGGGTGTTTTGGTCTTTGTTGACCAACTTAATCACTTATAACATTATATGTTACAAACTAGTTATAAAAATCACTATTCACCTATAACAAGGCACATAGAAGTGAAATTTTTGATTTCCCACTAATATGGCCACCCAAATGTGATACTATATAGTACACATGTTAATTAAAGAGTAATGATGGACATTTAGCCATTCAAAACTCATTACAAGACAATTTTTCAAAAACGTGCTTTAAGACTCCTTAAAGCACATTTTGTGTTTTAACTTGTTTTCAAGCTTGGTTTTTTCTTTAGTAATTGATTTAATATGTTCATTAACATATAAATAAGGTATAGGTATGACCATTAGGTCTTATACACATTTATCCCAAGCTTAGAGCACTTTTTGCTCATATTGACTTTAAGGTATTTTCTTATGTTTTATTTGGTTTAACTGTCCACCAAAGTTTCTTAAGGACTTATTTAGCCTTATTAAATCATAATTAAATGTTATCAAGTCTTGGTAGGCTCTTTGGGTCCTAACCAAGTTCACTCATAGCTTAGAGCATGTTTTTGCTCGAACTGTGTCTTAATGCTTTATTGCATTTATTATGGTTTAAATTGTTCACTGATGTTACTAAGGCACTTTTTAGCCTTTACATACCATAATTTGACATTTAAACCACATATCAAGGTTTGGGGTATTTCATTTTCCTTCTCCGGCTTTTTCCCACTGGGTTTTACTTGAGGAGGTTTTAATGAGGCCCGTTATACCGGTCCGAAAATTTATTAATAAAATGGCCAACGGCCCAAATTATCAAAAAAAAAGTACCAATAAGGATCATTATGTGATTTACTTTCGTAGACATCTGTTTGAACCTTAACTTGTTAGAGCTATGGGGAATTCAATCTGCTGATAGCTCTATCTGGAACACTTGGTTTTGTTTGCGTGTGACTACAAGAGGCATATTTGGATGAAGATCTTGACACAAAGAAAAGGGAAAATTACATCCTCCACCCATGATGTTTGGTGAAATTACACACTTCACCCACGTGGTTTCAAAAATTACTTTCCCCACCCATGTGGTTTCCCCTTTTTACATCCGACAAATTTTCTATTTTTCGTTAAACTTAAGAGATGTTTAAATGTTGTCCTAAGTTGATGAAACTTTACACGAATGATGTTAAAGTGTTATATTTTGGTCCGACACAAAATCCAAAATTTTGTAAGCTCATATGTGATCCGTGAGACCAAATAAAACATGTGACATGTGAACGTGTGTTCATTGGCTCTCACATGTCACATATGAGTTTAAAAAACTTTGAATTTGGCATTGAACCAAAATAGAACACTTTAGCATCATCCATGTAAAGTTTCATCAAAATTGGACAACATTTAAGCATCTTCTAAGTTGAATGAAAATTAGAAAAGTTGTCGGATGTAAAAAAGGGGAAACTACATGGGTGGGGAAAATAATTTAAACCACGTGGGTAGGGTGTGTAATTTCACCAAACGTCATGGGGTGGGGAAGTAATTTTCCCTAAAGAAAAAGTAGGAAGCTTTCAATAGTTATTGATTGGTAAGTACACTTTGGTACATAGAGTGTGTCTCTAATGTGACCAACAATAAGATTAAGATTACCTTATAGTTGTATTACATATTCACAGGTTTTGTAGCTTGAATGATATATAAATTGTAATATATGCTATATAGTTTATGACAATCTTGTGATTAACTTTGTGTTGGCTAGTTGGTGTTGAACGATTAATTGTGTTTCGGGAGACCCTTTGAGCCATTTTGAGCTGCGCAGCTTTTATTTTACTTGCATGGACTAGTTTTGTGGATCTGTGGGATGTGTCTTCCTTTTGATATGAATAAACTTGGACCTTACTAAAAAAGAAGAAAGAACAAGATACTGAATCAATCTTTGTCTCACAATCACATAATGCTCATTATCTACATTAGACCGGATCCTGTACTAACTGATAATAAACTCACTGAACCCATGACAGCGAAACAGGAAGATCTTAAAACTATATGAACATGTGGTTTCGAGCAATTGTGATAGCTCATGCTGGATCTTGAACGAGATGATCAAGGGGCTCACTTGTATAGCTTCTATTTTTTTACACTTAAGATTCTTGCGGCCCAGAACCAGCTCCTCTTCTCGAAAGAATACTCTATCTCTTCTACGTCAAATGGATTTTCTGAACGCGTTATCGGGTTGTGGTAGTTAATCTTGATAATGTGCTTTGAGAAGGAATATCCATTTCCATTGTGGTAGTTATCAGTTTTTGGAAGTTCATCTGTCTTATTCACATTCTCTTCATCTCCTATGTAAGTACCGTGGAAACAAACTTCTGTTCTATTGTATTTTCATCTTCAGGTGGCGGCGTCGCTTCTCTTGGGTCTTCAGTAATATGATCCATTGTGCTCGTAGTTGTAGCTCGCAATGATCTCGGGGAAGAGGTAGGAGAAAAGGGTCTTCGGCTGATGGAATTCTCGAGTTCACGACCGTTGAAAGTGTAATTTTTCACCAGCAAGTTGGAAGTGTCGATGCCTTTCCTAGCTGCAAGTTTCCAAATCAGACAGAGTAGTTATGTATTAGTATTATATGAAAGATTCTCATTAATGAAACATGATGAAAATTTTCATTTTCATTGCAACAAAAGGGGAATTGCATAATTATGAGAACCAAGCAAAAAGTGGTCATAAAGGGTGCCAAGCTAATTGATATGCAACAAGCATTTGATGTGAAATCTTCAATGGGATGTTAGTAATCAAAGAGATGATAGCTAGATGATCTCATGAGTCAATGATAGAGTGTGAGTCGGCTAATAAAATGGTATCTTTAAATATTAATGGTGGCAAGCTAACTTTGCAATGTCCTAGTGACGTACTAGATGATAGAAGAAATGAGCCTGTTAAGAGCTCTATAAATAAAGGGGTTGCACAGGGTGAAACAAGTTAGTTGGCCAACAGCTCACAAGTTAGTTGCACAGTGTTTTGTATTTTTTCTATCCCAAAACTATATGATGCATGCATGGGGAGGTGTGAGAAGAATGATGTCCAAGTTCATTTGTTAAACCTGGGAGAGGGGACAAAGCTAAGTTAAGATTGTTCTCGTTTAAATGATGAAAGGTTCTCTAGTAATTGCCAATGTGCGTGGTGAATAAATTAGAGAACAAAATTTAGATGAGAAATTAATTAAGAAATCGTTAATATTTCCGTTGTCTATAAAAGGAAACTAACCATTTGAAGGGAATCCAATGTCATCATCAACTGTTATCTTTGCTGGACGAGAGTGAGAGGTTATTCTAGATGACTGAGCAGAAGCAGGCCTTGGAGTTTGAAGGTTTGCCCCTCCACTTGATGTTCTCTTATTATTTCCACTACTAGCCGTCGATGTTCTTGAAGATTTCTTCCCATTTAGAAGCTTTGTTGAACTTGCTTTTGAACCAAATAGTGTCTCTTGCTCTGTGATTAGCTGCCCATGGAGTTTCTTTTGCTCCTATGACAATTTAAGTCACCCTCAAATATGTAGTGAAAATGCAAAAGTATTGAGCATATAAAGGGGTGGGTGTGAGTAAAGGCGATACTTGTTAGAGAGAGAAAATATACCCGTTGCCTTCTCTTCGCTTCTTCCTTTTCTTGCCTTAATATTTTATAATCTTCGAGCATTGAAAGAAGACGAACCTATAAACAAATGTTCAAAGCAAAAAATTAACTGAAGATAAGGAAAAAGCATTGAATGAACTATTATCATGCTCCACGTGTCGACTCAATGAGATATGTACTCACACCATCGTAAGTGAATTCAGTTCCTTGCTCATCTTCCCAAGCTTTGGCTTTCATAGCTATTGCATCCACAATTCCTATATTAAAATATTAGACTCATCAATTACTCTTTTACAAGATGAGTGGAGTAAGTCATCTTCAATAATTAGCTGAATCCACCAAATGGGGTTTTTAACTAAGACCCTACTCCTTCCCTCTCCCACCTTTATCTTTTATTTTCAGTAGTTGGGGCAGATTAATGAAAAATAACATATACTATCGACGAAGGTAGAAAATCAAAGGAAGTTGCAAAAAAAACTGTCAGAAACACTAACACCGAGGCCTAAAATTACCAGGTACAACTTTAGCAAAACAAACATATGTATTACGATAATCTGATACTATTAAAGTCAAAAGCTATAGATATGTCATTACCTTTTTCTTAATACGTATATATCAATATTCAATAATACCTGGAAGTTTGCTGACCAACGTTCGAGCTTTCTCAGCACGTTTAAGTGTTAGATGAGCTCCTCTTCCGTATCGATTATCATCCTGAAGAAATACTAAAGAACTAACTTTTCTTTCGAAGCTATCTATATAAATTTTGCAAAAAGACACTGACTATATAAAAAATATCACCATTTCATACTCTTCAAGCCAAGATTCCTCTTCACACGCAGACAGCCATTTTTCTACTTTATCAAGAAGATCTTTTCGACTAAAAGCTGCTTCTTTAACTTTACTAATCTCAAGCTCAATTTCCTCAAGAAGAACAGCAGGATCTATAGTTCCTATGACAAAAAAGTGTAAGTAGACATTAGTGATAGTAGAAATGGTCATTAATTTAGCACTAGATTGATTGATGATGGATTTATTACTATGGAGTAATATAGTTATAGTTATACTCTGTTATCCTACTTGTTAGAAGAAAGATATTTAAATCCAAGGGAAAACACTTGTAGTTGTGGCTTCCACTCTACAAGAATGATACGGGATTAGGCGCATATAATTCGCACCCTCCCAACTAGTACAAAATGCTCTCACTCGCACCACTTTAAATTAATATGGCCCTTTCAAGGATTTTTCTAATAAGCGGTTTCTTTCATTTAACACTTCGTTTTTCTCAATCCTTCTCATTAGCGCAAACTAAAGTCACTGGCATTAACAAGACATGAAGTTGCTCTCTTATTGACTGATCACCTACAGCATTTATTAAAAGATAGATAGAAGAGATTGATGTGCAAGAAAAACTTGTGCTTACCAGATTCAATTGCCTCGAAAAGAATTTCAGCTTCCCCATTTCCTTCTAGTTCTAAATGTGTCTTTCTGCATATATCTTCTAGTTCTGACCTCTTCTTCAGTACTAGTTCTTTCATCTTACTTGATTTTAGCTCTTCCAATCGTGAAAGTTCTGCTTCAACCTGAGACAATAAGTACACCGCTTTTATTCATCCACACAAGTAGATTACTCATTATCAAAGCATTTTGCTAGTACCTCTATGCATCTAAAACTTACAGATTTGATCAAGTCTAGCGATAGCATGTTGTGATCAGTTATCTCTTCTTCTGAAGCAGCTATATTACACGTAACATTTTGGAATGCTTGCTGTTCCTCGATGGGCGTATCCATTAAGTTCCAAAGCTCCAGGAGTGAGGTTCCAAGATCTTGGAGCTACCAGATGTAATAAATTAGAAAAAACATGATAGAAAATTTAAACACTTGACCTTTTCTATTTTTCTTACCATCTGCATCCTCTCAAGTTTTAGCTGTCGTAGCTTCAGTTGCAGATTCCAAAGATTGAATTGTATCTGTACTTAAGCAATATGTTTCTTCGGGGCCAGATAAACTGGAATGCACTTCATTCAATGTTTGATTGAAGTCAAGGCCAAGGACAGAACAAAAAGAGTTTAGACTACTAAGTTGTTGCAAGACCTTGTTTAAGCGATCACTCTGAAAGTTAAACGAAATTAAAAAATTAGTTCATGTATTACTTATTGAAGTCACGTATTATAAGTGAAAGCTGATAGTAAGATTTGGATCAAGCTATTCTTTATTGAAATCATCAATATAACTAATACCTCATATTTGTCCAACAATCTGGCTCTCAAGTCAAGTGATCTTAAAAACTAGTCCTTTTAAGTTCTGGTTTCACTTAGCCTAGAAATGAGGGTTTTATTATTGTAGTCAACTTATATGTATCATTATAAACCACACATCATTATGATGGGTATCACATACTCCCTCACTCAAATAACCATCCTACAGTGTTGGGTCAGTTATGATACCATTTATAAGACCCCGTACGATGACCGTCCAACAACCTAACTCTCAACAGTTCAGTTTTGAAAATTAGCTCTTTGTATTTACTAGAGCTTAAAAAAGGAAGATCAGGTCATTGTTAATCTACCAAATATAAACTAATAAACCACACACGTCACTACTAGATCAGGTCATAATCACTACTGAGGAAGTTAATAATACCATATTAAAAGTGAGAATCAAACAAAATACCTTTTACTTTGGAAGTGACTAAAATTGTTTTTGCCACTATAATACCCATATGGATAATTGTCAAACTCCCTAACTTTCAACTCTTTCAATTTTAAAAACTAGTTCTTTAAGACCTTTATCCTCACTTGTCCCTAAAAATGGATAGTCTTATAGTTCTAATCAACTCATATGTCTCCTTATAAACCACACACATCACCAGAATGGGGTATCACATACTCTCTCACTATAGACACGATCCCACCACAGCCTTAAAAGCTCATATGTATCCTTATAAATCATACATATCACTGGAATGAGGTATCACATACTTTCTCACTAACAAAATCCATCCCTACATGGTCTTGGATTAGTTTGGGTACCATTTGTAACACCTCATTTGGGCAGCCTAGCTCTCAAGACATTATTATCTTGAATACTAACCATTTTAAGCTCCAACTTTCCAACAACATGGCTTTTAAGTCATCTGAACTCGAAAACTAGCACTTTAAGATCAGGGGCAGACGAAGAGGGGGGCTATAGGGCTCTAGCCCCCCCCCCCCCGGAAATTTTGAAAATTTGTCAAATTACTCTTATAAATTTTTTAAAATATAATATAATATAAAGTTTTAAAGAATATTAGTGTTAAAATTTTTTTTAGCCCCCCCTAAACAATTTCTGGGTGTCAAAAAAATTTTTAGCCCCCCTAAACAAGATTTTTGGATCCACCACTGTTTAAGACTTTTATGCTCACTTAGTCTATATGTGGAAGATCTTATTATTGTAGTCCACCCAATATAACCTAATAAACCACTCATGTCACTACCACATAGGTCACAGTCACTG
>CM041776.1:394906209-395188840 GCA_023374045.1 Limonium bicolor | reverse complement strand
GAATGAGGGGTCTCAATTCGGTGATGAAGAGCCAAGGACAAACATGTTAGGTCACATGGAAAGAAGGAATAAAAAAAGGTGGAATCTAGATCCACTTTTACCTTTTTGCATTTTGTTTTGTATCTAGCTCACATGGCCTTATTCCATGGCCTAATTTCGACATCTCTCTGGTCAAATGAGACCTACTTACTTTGACATTAAGTAATATAACACATGGGAAGATGATTCACCATGTTCTATGCCTTTTACAAACTTTAAATGCAATTTTTATACTAGTTTTTGTACATAAATTCGGCCCCTATAGAGAGCCTTGTTGACTAGCCTCACCAACTGATTTAGAAGGTCATTTTAACCCTATTTAAGATTACCAATTCGTGGCATGTCAAAACTACAAGGCAATTGCGTAAAACGCGTTTTCGTGACACCCGAAGGTGTGTTTTTGTGCTCTAAGGAATTTTTGGGAAAAAAATTGTTTTTATGAGTTCCAAGTGTTTGTAAACACTTATTATAGTAAATAAACATATATTAAGATGTTACATTGGGTTATATGGGTTATATCAACCCATGACATAATTTACGGGCCATCGGGACCACCCGGGCAAAAAGGAGCGCTAAGAAATTCTCCCGTGTTTTTTGCTGAATTTTGAGAAACCACTTCGTGGGTTCTCTTTATAATGGTTAATAATGATGTTAGGAACTCAAGGAATTAATTTTATAGGAGTTCGTGCCACCTCGCACACTCCTCCGGACTTTTCGTGCTTTAAGGGGCGTGCGTGAGCACTCCCGAGCGTTTTGCGTTTTTGACTGAATATAGCTTAGGGAATATATTTATATATTCATATAATAATTGTATGACCATTTGGTTTGAATATTAGAGGGTCATACAAGGTCATGTTTGACCATATGCTTCTAAGGCGTTTTAGCGTTTATGGAGAAACGACTGTTTTTACGTAACGTTCTCATGCATGGGTTTGCATGCGTACGTGAAATGATTTATAACAGGATTATTTTCCATTAAATAATGGTTTAATAATATTAATTAGATTTGGGGTATTTCAATCTACCCCCCTTAAAAAAGGACTTCGCCCCGAAGTCTCATATCTAAATTTTAAGGTTGTGGGGAATCAAGTTCCACTAAGTATCCACAACTCAATCTAGTTTTTAGGGATCAAGTCCCAAGTCTCTATATTCCTAAGTTCACAGTGTACATCAAACACAACAGGAATACTTTGGAACATATAGTGTAATGTAATAACACAGTCATTTTTCGTATCAAATAGTGCAGTGTAATGCACATGAACTTTTCATTGTAGTGTAACAAAGTACACACCAACAAGTAGAAGTACAAAGTACATTCAGATACAGTGTTACACAAGAACACATACAGACAAGTGTCACTGATATATACTGAACAGTGTTACACAAGAACACATACAAGACAAAGTGTCACTGAAATGCACCAAAGTGCAACAAAATGCATACTAAACTCACAAACGAAAAAGGCTCTACCCCCCCAAAAAAAGAGGGTACGCCCCCGTACCCTAGACTAAAGTGTCTAGTCGGTAAATAATGAGGGAAATTTCGCTCGCATCTGCTTCTAATTCCCATGTGGCCTCTTCCACATCGTGGTTCGACCAAAGAACCTTTACTAGGCTCACAGATTTGTTTCGAGTATCACGTGTTTTTCTGTCTAAGATTCGTTGCGGTGTTTCCACATACCGCATTGTTGGTTCTAATGAGAGTGTCTCTGGTTGTAGAACATGAGAAGGATGAGGCATGTATTTCTTAAGCTGAGACACGTGAAAACATTGTGTACTTTGCCCAACTCTGCTGGCAAATCAAGTCGATATGCCACAAGGCCCACCCGCTCTATGATAGCGTAGGGTCCTACAAATTTCGGGCTTAGCTTGCCCTTTTGCCCAAATCTGAATACACCCTTCATGGGTGATACTCGTAGAAATACCTGGTCGCCAACCGCGAACTCAAGGTCTCGTCGCCTCTCATCAGCATATGATTTCTGTCTGTCTTGTGCTGCTTTCATGTTATTTTTGGATTTGTTGTACTTCTGCCTGAACTTGCTCCAAGTACTCAGGCCCAATGATGACGGTCTCACTAGACTCGTCCCAGCACAAAGGTGTGCGACATGGTCTGCCATATAAGGCTTGGAAGGTGACATCTGTATAGAGGCGTGATAGCTGTTATTGTATGCAAACTCGATGAGATGTAATCTATCTATCCAGCTGCCCTGGAAATCCAAGGCACATGCTCGTAGCATGTCCTCTAAGGTCTGAATAGTCCTCTCTGACTGACCATCTGTCTGAGGATGAAATGCTGTGCTAAGCTTCAATTCAGTGCCAAGTGCCTCGCGAGTAGCTCGCCAGTATCGTGAGAGAAATCTAGTGTCTCGATCTGAAACAATAGTCTTTGGTACTCCATGATGTCTGATAATCTCCTGCTCAAAAAGTTCTGCTAACTTTCACTTTCCAAGTGTCTTTCATCGGAATAAACCTAGCAACCTTAGTCAGTCGATCAACAACAACCCAAATCATATTAAGGCCTCCTCTCGTAGGTGGTAGTCCCACCACGAAGTCCATGGAGATATCATAAAACTTCCACTCTGGAACTGGCATAGACTGTACCATACCTCCTGGTCGTCTGTGTTCGAATTTCACTTTCTGACAAGTGAGACATCGAATCACATATTCTGTCACGTCGCCCTTCATACCACTCCACCAGAAATACCTCTTCAGATCTTTGTACATCTTAGAAGCTCCTGGATGGACAGATGTGGAAGAAGTGTGGGACTCTCGAAGAATATGCTCCTTTATATCTGTGCTGTCTCTGGGAATACACAATCTTCCCTTCAACTGATTAGTCCATCATCATGTAGCTGAAACTCATATTTTCCACCCTCAAATGTACCGTCAGACAACTTCTGACTGATCTCCATCATTCGCTGATCACTCTGCTGTGCTCTACGTATGTCGTCCATAAGACTCGAGCTAGCCACAATGGCATTTAGGGAATGTGCTCGTCGACTCAGTGCGTCTGCTACAACATTAGCTTTCCCTTCTTGTACTACTGCAAATCAATGTCATAGTCCTTAAGAAATTCAACCCATCTTCTTTGTCTCATGTTTAACTCCTTCTGGGTGAACACATACTTCAAACTCTTGTGATCCGAATATACGGTCATCTGGACACCATACAGGTAGTGGCGCCAGATCTTCAATGCAAAAACAATAGCTCCAAGCTCCAAGTCATGTGTGGGATAGTTTTCCTCATGTTTCTTCAACTGTCGGGAAGCGTAGGCGACTACCTTCCCATTCTGCATGAGTACACACCCTAATCCTCTGCCTGATGCATCACAGTAAACTTCATAACCCTCTGTGCCTTCAGGTATAGTCAAAACTGGTGCTGATGTCAAAGCATTCTTCAAAAGCTCGAATGAGGTCTCACATTCAGTAGTCCATGTGAAAGGTGTGTCCTTCTTCATTAAGCTGGTCATAGGTTTGGCTATTTTGGAGAAGTCTCTGACAAACCTTCTGTAGTATCCTGCTAAACCAAGGAAACTCCTGATGTCAGTCACTGTCTTTGGCCTAGGCCAGGTGCGGACTGCTTCTATCTTTGCTGGATCCACTGCGATCCCAGCATCTGAGATAACATGTCCTAGAAAGGAAACTCTGTCCAACCAAAACTCACATTTGGAGAACTTAGCATAAAGCTGGTTCTCCCTTAAGATCTCAAGTACATGTCGGAGGTGACTCTCATGCTCTTCCTTAGACTTTGAGTAAATTAGGATGTCATCGATGAATACAACCACGGTCTTATCCAACTGCTCTCTGAATAATCTGTTCATCAAATCCATGAAGACTGCAGGTGCATTTGACAAGCCAAAAGGCATAACTGTAAACTCATAGTGACCATACCGTGTTCTGAATGCTGTCTTTTCTATGTCATGCTCCCTGATAGGTATCTGATGGTATCCTGATCTCAAATCGATCTTCGAGAACACCTTTGCTCCTCTTAGCTGATCAAATAAATCGTCAATACGCGGTAGTGGATATTTGTTCTTCACCGATACTGCATTAAGCTCTCTGTAATCAATACATAAACGAAGGCTTCCATCCTTCTTCTTTACAAACAGGACTGGTGCTCCCCAAGGAGATACGCTAGGTCGTATGTATCCCTTGTTCAATAAATCTTTCAGCTGCTCCTTCAGCTCAGCCATCTCTGCTGGTGCCATACGGTACGGTGCCTTAGCTATGGGACCGGTACCTGGTAGTAATTCGATGGAGAACTCTACCTCTCTGGATGGCGGTAAGCCTGGAAGTTCCTTTGGAAAAATATCTGGAAACTCCGACACCACTGGCATAGCTGGATCAAAGTCAGGGTCGTGCTCTACATCCTGAACATAGCATAAGTATACTTCCTTCTGCTTCCTGACGTGCTTGTACATGGACATAGCAGATATAACTTTTATCGATGGTGCTCTAGGGCTCTGACGGTAAGATACTGTCACTCCTGATGGGCTCTTAAGTAACAGTCTGCGCTCTGCACAAAGAATGCGGCCTTTGTGCCGCCCCAGCCAGTCCATCCCGGCTATAACATCGAATCCTAGACCCCTGAACTCAATAAGGTCTATAGGAAATTCCTCCTCCTTAATGCGGATAGTGGCTCCTCTATAAAGACGAGTGCAACTGATCTTCTCCTTAGACGGGAGTGCCACCTTAAATCAGGTAACTCTACAGCGTCTAGCCCCAACTTCCCCGCAAGCGAAGGCGAAACGAAAGTATGTGAGGCTCCGGAGTCAAACAGTACAACTAGTGCATCCACTCCATTAACAGGAAAGGTACCAGTGAGGATCGCGCCGCCCTTGCTGGCCTCCTCCTCAGTAAGAATACTTAAGGCACCTTCTGTCTCCTTAGTACAACCTAATACAGAAATCTGAGTAAGTACTTTGGTATATGATGGGGTCTAAAGACTTCACTTTCATAACAATAATGCTTCATTGATGAGATGATCTCCTTCCAGATGTCCAAACAATTACATAACTAGTACTTTCTAAAGTCAAACTTAATCTTCCTGGTTTCATGTGAGTGGTGTTTATCACTGTCGAAGGTGCTGTGTTTAGTTTGATCCTCTTAATTCCATGGTATAGCGACCTGACTTTCCACCCATTACTAAAACAACTCTCCTGAACTCAATATGATTTTCTTTGCAAGGTCCACACGCTTCTGCTCGCCATAAAGGACTCTGCGTCATCTCCAATTGACAAAGATAATACTGGTATCCCTGTTCAAGGAACCCTTTTGTTTCATCATTGTCCGGGTGTAGTCTAAACGGCCTCCTTCTTCATAGAAGTGATGAGACATAGATCAGCCCTTAGATTGGGAATTGGATCTTCTTCTAGCTGTTGAGCTGTATTACCTGCTTGTTCCACAATTGGTAAAAATTCTTCTGGGATTTTTGTACTTGTGCTCCATCTCCATTTCTTGTATCTTGGTAGGTCTTTGAGTAAGGATTCCAATCCTTTCCTAAGCACATCATTTTCAGCTTCATCTTTGATCCCCCTGGAAATTCTGGAGTGTAGAACCCTCCTGGTCCTGCTCCCAATTCATGACATTTTCTAATGATTGCAATTTGTGTCTCCGGTGTTAGGTATCCCTTGAGTAAAATCAAACCTGGTTGGATAACCTTACATTGTTCTTCCCTGGTTCTTGTACTTTGATAATGTTTTCTTCCCAGGGAGGGTGGTGAGAGGATAGGAAAGCATATCTTATAGCTTCCTACGTGGTTTAAATTTTACTAGTGAGTCTTACTATTCTTTTCCTACTCAATTAGGCAATCAAGGCATGCAAGCACTCATTCACATCATCCATTGCTCAATAACAGGTTCACATGGTTTAGAAATACCTGGGTTGGTAGAAGGACCAGCCTCATCTGAGCGGTCCATGACATGTAGGGCGGGTCCCAATGCTGGGCCCTTGCCCTTATATCCCTGAGCCTGGTTTGTTGGTGGAGGGCGAGTATCGCTAGCTCCATTCTTAGGGCCGGTGTTTTGCCTTTGCTCCCGGGCGGTAGTTTCTTGCTCTCCGGGTTTCGGATACACTCGAAGGCCCGATGTCCAAGTATCTGACAGTGGCGACACTGAACTTTCTCCCCTTGGCAGTCCACGCCGGGGTGATCCTTTCCACACTATCTACAGTTGAAACGGCGGACATACTTCTGCCCGTGTTTGAGCCGGATCCAGATCCTAATACAATCAAGGTTAATTATACATTCCAACGGTGCTGAAGTATCACAAAAAGTCTCAATTTAACTGTTGATTAGAGTGCCTACCCTTAGATGGGTAGGTTTTCTGTGAGTTGTCGTCCCCGTAGTTCCTGACTGGGGGTTCCCAGTAGTTTGGTTCCCCTTCCCTTGATAGGGCCCCTGCCCTCTCTGATAGGGTTTGTTCCTTCTGTTGGAGTTCCCCTGCTTGGCATCTTCGCCGCCAGGTCCATCCTTTCTCTTTTGGGAGCTCAAAGCATCCCTCTCTTGCATGTATCTCCACAACGGAGGCAGCATGGTAACATTCCTGAAATCTCAAGGTATCAATTTCCAAATCTCTCATGATGAGTAGGTAATAAAATCTCAACTGATCACATTACTCCTGTTTTACCTGCAAGCTGGTGGGAATGACTGGTCCCATCCCAAACTGAAGTCGAGGGCTCAGTCCCCCATAAAACCGGTCGACCAAGATCTGGTCCGAGTATCCTATACCGGGTAGTAGTCGGAGTAGTGAAGTAAACTTCGCACAGTACTCATCAACGGTCATCTTCCCGTCTGCTCCAATGCATCAAACTCCCTAGTCTTCACCATCCTGGTGTGGGCCGGGTAGTATTTCCCCTCAGTAGTGCAGTGTAATGTCCCCAGTGAAAGCTGGGTCATCTAGGTGGTCGGCCTTCACCATATTCCACCAATCTCTAGCTGCATCCTTTAGGTAAAAGGCAGCAAGCTTACCTTTCCCTAGGTGGGACTGCAAGCGTCTCGAACGCTGTCTCCATCTCCATGATGTATGTCTCCAAGTGAGCAGGGTCAGTCTGCCCCTTGAATGCAGTTGGCCTCAGATCAGTCAAACTCTTCACCCAATCTCTCTCCCTGGGTGGTGGTGGTGGAGGTAGCTGCTGCTGCTGTCCAACCCCCGCCTGCAAATGCCCTGAGCGATTAAAGTAGCAATGTCTGCCAGCCTGATGTTTGGCTCCTCATCGGCCTGTCCACGGCGTCCTCCTCTTCCTGACATCTGCAGGATGTTGAGGTATATTAGACACTGTGGTCGCAATCTCGGTCTTGGATAGTAGTCTAAGTAAAACTAACTTAAACTCCTTTCAATACTATCACTCAACCCATAACTAAGCTTTTAGAAATCCTAATCTCGGTGTATCCTTGTATCCAGAGCGTAACTACGCTCTGATACCACTTTTTGTAACACCCCAACCCGTAATCCAATAACCTGAACGGCGATCACTCCCAAATAAATACAACTGCAGCGGAAATAAATACAACAACCGGGCGGTATTACAATGCCGTTGGCCACCCTTATGACCAACAAGGCTAAATCCAAATATAATCTCCAAAAGTCAAGGTCTGAATACGAATACAATCCGAGATACTAGGAATCAAACTCTAATGTAAAATACTTAAGTAAAAACGTAACTATATAAGACTCCCATAGCTTGAATCTACCCCACCTACACTCGTGTGGTAATCTTCTCAACTTCAGGTACCTGAAAAATGGGGGTGCCCCCAAAGGGGCTCAGCAAACAATGCTGGTATGGAAAACGTGCAGCCCATCGTCTACCGGGCCACACCAACTACTTTGTCGAATACATGCAGTTCATTTTTATAAAGCTGTAAGCAAGCATAGTATAATGATAACAAGTATCCACACAAGGACAACAATGTCACATAGAACAAGACTGCAGAAGGTCAAGTTAGTTGAACTGAATTTTCTTAACTGATAGTCGGTCCACACAATGGGACTGACCGGTATAACTGAATATCTCAAATAGTGAAGGTATAGTGACCTCGTTAAGATTGAAGGTTGGGTATTAAAAACCCCAGAAGATAACGTAGTTAACCTCTGAACTGAGAAATGTGGGAAATAGAACCCTCGAGAGGAATGTGGTCTTCCTCTCCACTGAACTGATGGGCATTAGAAACCCGAGAGGAATAGAGTCTTCCTCTCAACTGAAATGTTCCGTCGCGACGTATAACTGAATAGGAGACGACCTGAGACAGGTACAACTCCTGTAGCATGCATGGCCAGATCCAACTGGGCTCCTCGTTCTCGAAGTATAGAATTGTCAAGTGTCATAAAGACGTTAAACAAGAACACATGTGTATTGTCAATTATCACGTTTAGGATAATGACGTTTGTTATAAAGTGAAGTTAGTGAGAGACTTGAGTACAAGTTCTCGGTATACTGAAGCGCAGGTATTTAAATCCACTGGTATAGTAGTGTTTGTATGCGTGGGACATACACGTAGTAGTCAGCATCATTCACGCACATAAATAATATACAGCGCACAAGAGTAAACAACATTTTACATTAATTATCTTGGTCGTTAAATCAAACAACAGATAGCGCACAAGCCGGTGTAATCCGGTAGAAAACAGGTTGCAAGAATCCCATACCGTTCACCGTAGGTTGCAGTTGATTATACCCTGGTCAACGTCTGGTCAAACAAAGTCCTAGAATAGGATTAACTGAGAGGGTTAGTTTATGTTACCCTTATATAATAATTCTATTGGATCTTTTAACAAATCTCGTGTGTTATTTCATGTGAGGTTTGTTTCTTTTAATTACCTCATGATTTAATGTATGTCTTATTTGTTATTCCTTTTGATTTATTTATAAATCCTTTAATGTACATATATGTATTCATATATTCATGTACTATATTTGTTGTTTATTTTAATTGTCTAAGTGACATAACACTTATAATTTCCTTAACTATATTTAAATGTCTTACAATGACATAATATTCTTATAATCTCATTATTCTCCTTTTAGTCATAAATAATATTATTGTTTTTCCTTTAAACTTCCTTATAACTATATAAGCCATAGTTCTAATTCCATAATTCCTTTAATTAAAATTCTTTCTTCTAATTCCTCCAATATCCATTTAGGACCTATATTTATTTAAATCTAAATATCACCCTTATATTTCGGTTATTTATAAATCAACCATATTAATTCATAAACTTTACATTTAAATTCTAATCTCTTTATATATCATAGTTTTAATTCCTTATTTAATTAAATCACAAAACTACCATTAATATTTTGGTATATACTTTTAAATATTGTAACTTTTGAAAATTACAACTTAGCCCCTCTTAAATCTCGGCCTATATATATATATAATATTCCTTATAATTGCAATTTAGCCACAAAATCTTATAATCTTTACATAATGCCTTATAACTATAGTTTTAATTTTAATTCTCCATAAATGCCGAATATATATATATATATATAAATTCTTAAATTACCAAACTAACCCCAAAGAATTTTGGCTTTGTCATTTATTCTTCCTTAATTACATTTTCATCCCAAACTTATAATAACTTCTTAATAACTTATAAACTATTGTCTAAATATTTAATTCCTAAAATTTCGAAGGTGAGCCTATTAAATATCTTAATTATGAATTCGCCCACTAATAAGTGTGTAACACCCCCCGAGTAACATCAATAATTAAACGCCGAGCCTAACGGTGATATGAGATGTCTACACAGCGGTTTCGAACTCTATTCGGGTGCTACAGACGCCAACCACCCACGTGGTTGACCCGACCACTCTACTTACACCACAACTCCAAGTTACGGTCTGAATGACTGGAAGTCCAACCTTATCGAAATCCAAATACAACATAAAGTACAACCCAAGTACCGAGCATCTACAGTTTAGTTAATAACTTAAACAACATAACCCTTACATAAGAAAGCATACTACTCAAAGTCTTGCCATGTGGACTACCCCCATGGTAGTCACTTGCCTACTCTCCGCCATTGTCCAACACAAGACCTGAAAAAAATTGGGTGTAAAGGACTCAGCAAACTACGCTGAGTATGAACGTGTGAAGCCCGCATGTTACCGGGCCACACGACTACTTGGTCGAATATTATTAAGTCAATTTTACATGCTATTAAAGCAGTAAAGCACACATTTGTACATCATAATATCATACACACTCATCGGTAGCATAGCAACATCAGCAAGCAACCAAGCACAACTTGCAAGTAGCATAGCAATGTCAATAACAACCAAGCACAAAAGCTGCTAATGTAGCAACAACAATCAAGTACATGATACAACGTGTGTGCAGGTATATTATACCGTCGATCCTCACTATGGGATCATTCAAGAGATTACGTTCGTTTTCTCGTTCTCATTACACAGGTTCCTTTTTTCTTTTTGCACCGAGTCAGGGAATATAGGTTAGATCCCGAGACTTCATTATGTAGGTGCTATTCTTCCTTGTTTCTTAAAGGATCACATTGTGACTTTCTCTTGTTTGCTTGGTCTCATTACACAAGTTTTCCTTTATTCTCTGGCACCGAGTCAGGGGATATGATTAGATCCCGAGACTTCATATGTAGGTGCTAATCGTTCCTTGTTTCTTTAAGGATTATTTGTGAATTCTTTTATCATCCCAATTTAGAGTACATCTTGTCCATAGCTAATCCTAATCCTCCTTCCTCCCGATAGCTCTTTCTCTCTCTGTTGTTTTTCAATGTTACTGGCCATTGCCCCGGATACCAAGGGTCCGTCTCCCTATTCCTTTTTCCATGTTACTAGCCTCTGCTCCGGACAAGGGTCCGCCTCCCCTATTCCTTCTCAATGTTATGGTCTTTACCCCGATACAAGGGTCCGTCTCCCTATTCCTTCTCAATGTTACTAGCCTTTGCTCCGGATTCAAGGGTCCGTCTCCCTATTCCTTCTCAATGTATGGTCTTACCCCGGATACAAAGGGTCCGTCTCCCTATTCATTCTCAATGTTACTAGCCTTTGCTCCGGATTCAAAGGGTCCGTCTCCCTATTCCTTCTCAATGTTATGGTCTTTACCCCCGGATACAAAGGGTCCGTCTCCCTATTCATTCTCAATGTTACTAGCCTTTGCTCCGGATTCAAAGGGTCCGTCTCCCTATTCCTTCTCAATTTATGGTCTTTACCCGGATACAAAGGGTCCGTCTCCCTATTCATTCTCAATGTACTGGCTTATCATCATCTTTGATAACTCGACACCATAGTGGGTGTCTTTAGAGGTCCTCTATAGTTAAGAGGGGTTTTCTCTTGTATAGTTCTTTTGTTTTGTCTACGTGGTTCGTCATGTCTCACCAAGGAGACTTGCTCTTCATTATGATTAATGAATAGACACCATAGTGGGTGTCATGGTAGTCCTCAATGGTTTAGAGAGGAGTTCCCCTTATAGAGTTTTTTTCTTCTTTGTTTTCATAGTTCGTTGTGGTTCATCTCGAATACATAACGCGAAGGACAAACAAAACTAACTGTGTGTGCGCAATGAAATACAACAATGATATAAAATCATACAACATATAAACAAGCAATCCAAATTTCATGCTTTGATCTTAGGTCTTTTCACACAAAGCACACAGCACACAAGCCGTGTAACACGGCAACATACGAACCACACATGTCCATACCTTATTCGAAGCACGAGTCGTCTTACACTCGAAGTCCCGGTCGGAGTTCGCTACGATCCTAACGAACGCTGATTAAAACAATGTGTCAGTCCATGATTTCATGTGACGACATTTCATACTAGTTTATCTTATTTATACCGGGGGTTATTCCCTACGTGAGTCGTTGAACGTACAATATATTCTAAACCTTAGAACTTCCAAAGTACCCATCTTAGATTATTATTTAACTCCTAGGACGTTCACATCGTCATTGTGTGAGGTACTAAGTACTCTCCACTAGTTATTATTCTAGGGTACTTTTAAACACTAATATGTAACAAGTTTATCTAAAGTAGATTTAACTTGCCTAGAGCATATTCCCATATTAGTTAAATAGGTTAGTAGTGTTTTAAACCTATTATCATAGTAATATAGTCTTTAGAAACCTCCTAGAATCATGCTTATACAGAAGCGTTGCATTTCCTAAATCTGCACACAATTTCCATGCATTACCTCACCTAGCTTCACCTCTAATGTATCAAACTGATGTCTCTCTAACTCTCCAGAATGTTTTAGCCACTTAGCTAAGTGTATTGGTAATGATTTGGGTTTGTTATTACACCAACACCCCAGCTTTAATACATCAGGAAGTTGATCATACAGAGGTACAAGTTTCAGGAACTGAAACACCAAGCATGTGAACACCTCCATTCCAACTTCACTTTTATTGCATTAAATCGATCTCTCATTTTTTTTTTCCAAGTGCTTAAACACCTAGGTATATGTATTATTACAGTTATAAGCTCATTTCCAGACCATCTCAACACTCTTACACATCTGTAATTCAATTATACAGAGAACAGAAAACCAAAGCATGTACTGATATATCTCCCAGGCATGTACTGATATATCTCCCTATATTCCTTTTCCTTTGTTCTCCGATTTCACTTCTAGGTTCTCTCACCCATTTCCTCACGTGATTGTATGCGTTATAAAGCTTTTGAATTTGGGAAACAAGCCAAAACAGCCTAGACAATGTCCATGGAAACTCTATATACAGAACACTTAAGATTTCAGTAAAACTTTTGATTAACTGAAATGTCCAAAACCTGCCACTTCCCTATTTTGTTTTCTCTTTTTTTCCTGTTTGTTCACCAAGCTTGACTTCCCACCTTACCCAAAGGTTAATACACTTAGTTAGGTGAATTAGCATTGGTTTGGGTTTGTTTTTTATACCAGCACAACTCTTTTATCTTCTCTGGAAAGTCATTCAAACCGGACACCAGTTTTCAGGAAAAACTGATGCATCAAGTAGTGTAAACCTTCATTTAGCCCCTCTGTAAATGCATTAAATCGATCCACAGTTTTCTCCAAAGTGTTACCACACTTACTTAAGTCACTAAGAAGGGTTTTTAAGCTCATACAACACTCTTTATAATCCCTATAACTCTCTGTAACAAAATTATACAGAAAACAATTTCAGAAGCAAAACATAAGAGCTGGTAACTTCTCTTCTGTTTGGGTATTAATCTGTCTTTTGATCTGTCCCATGTACTCCCTTACTTAATTACGTGTTAACCTTATGTTTTAAACCCACACAACCTCCAACCAGCCCTCTGTCACATGGTTATACAGAGTTGAGAATGAAGCTGTAAAACTGAAACCTGAAAACTGAAACTGTTCTCTTTTTGATTTCTGTTTTCCTTCTCGTTCATTATCTGCTTCTTTCAATTTTTCCCCCAACCTTCTTAGTCCATTAATTAAGTGTTTACCCCAGGTTTCAAGCTCAAAGATAGACCCAAAACATCTGTTCGAGCTTCTGGAAAGTCCCAACTGAAAATGCACATAACCTGAAACCTGAAGTATGAACCTGATAACTCTCCTTGCTTTTCCTTCTGTCAATTCATAAATCTGTCTATCACTTCATCCCAAAGTACTCACTTGCTTAACTAGGTGTTCTAGAAATGTTTTGAAGCCAGAACTACCTAGACATCCTAATAACCCTCAGATGTATTTCATAGACCGAGACAGAAAGGAAACTGCCAGGACTGAGGTGATGAACCTGATACATTCTTCCCTATTTTTTTTTTCTTGTTTGTTCCCGAGTTGGATTTTTTTAATTCTTCCCAATTTGTTTATACTAAGCCCCACGCTTCAGCAGCTTTCAGACCAGACCTCAAGCAACACACATCTTTTAGACTACTGCAGGAAGGTGATTGTACAGAAACGTTAATGTTGAAACAGAAGCTACCTTTCTGCACTTTCCTACTCCGAACTCAATTCTAGTGTATCGGCTGTTTTTCCCAAATGGTTATCCCACCTAGTTAAGTGACTTATCAAGGTTTTAAACTTAAAACAATCCCAAAACAACACTGATAACTCTACTAACTTCCTTATACTGACAATGTAAACTGCAGGAACTGCAAACACTTAATCTGTGTATTTCCTCTTCAATCTTTCATTTAGGTTATCAATCTGTCTTCCTGTTTCTCTCAAGTGTTTACACTCTTAGCTAAGTCACTTAACAAGATTTTAAATTCATTCTTAATCCATTAACACACCTATATAACTCCTGTACTGAATTACACAGAAGCAACCTGCTAATGGGAATCTGAAAACTCAATTTGGTGTATCTCTTTTCCACTCCTTCTGTTAGATTATTAACTGATTTCTATTACTCCCAATGAACATGCCTAGCTCGTAGAGTATCTTAGCAATGTTTTAGATCCCATATAAAGTCACTTCAACCCCTTTAACTCCTTTGAAGATGGGGTATACGAGAACAACTTTCAGAAAAACATAAAACTGAAGTACCCAAATCTGATATTCTTCCTCCTATTCTCTTCGGTTATTCTTCTTCTGACTGTCTTTCAATCTATCCTTAACTACCGACTCAGTTAATCAAGTGTTTTATCATAGTTTCACACTCAAGATCAACCCAACCCAACACTACTAACTCCTCTTAATTTCAGTTATACAGAAAACAGACAAAATGTAAAAACTAAAGCATGAGCTGCTATTATATCTGTTACTTACTTCTGTTTTTTTTTTGTTTTTCTTCCACGAATTGAGTTCTCCACTTTACTCAACTGTTTAACTGCTGGTTAAGATCTTAATACAGTTTTTTTTTTTTTTACTGTCACGTTCATCTAACGGAGCTGAAACTGCCAAAACCCAAAAATACCTTTCTGACCCCTACAGCTTCTAACTCCGATTTTAATGTGTTGTGTGAGTTTCCCACACTCTCAGGTTAGTTACTACCTAGTTAAGTGTCTTAACGTAGCACCAATCCTCAAAACAGATTCACAACAATATGGGCAACACTCTGGATTTTATTATACAGAAACAATCGACTTTAAAGTCTGTACAGAACACTTGGGTAGTTTTAATACCTTGGGTCTTCCTGTGTCTGGTGTTGATACTCCCTTGATCTACTCTTGGCAAATGTGGAACTCCCAGGCCTTGCACTTTCGGCCTTACTGAAGGGAGTACTCACGGTTAGACTGAGCAACACCAGAAGGAAGAAAAAAAAAAGAACGAGGAGCTGGGAAGGCAGGAAACTGCTTAGAAGATGTTACCTTCAGGCTGTGTTTCAGGGAAATGTCGGGCCGCTTTACTCGTGAGGTTTTACAAACAAGGCAAGAGGACTGCATGAGGATTTTGCATGCAAGGAAAACAAGAGGCCATTGAGTGCATGGTCTGTATAGTCTCGGACATTCAAGAGCACAGAGGAGCAAGATAGAACAGACAGTTTGAGAGCATCACCTTGTTTGGTACTCGAACAATAGGTGCGGCTGTCTCAGGAGTCTTTGGCACTCTTGTAAATTCTCTAAACTTGGGTGATCAGTCGAGGAAGAATGGGATGAATTCTTTGTGGTTTCCGTTTCTGCGAGTTGTGCCGTGAGTTAAAAGAAGAGAAGGAGAGACAGGACTGATGTAGGTGGCGTGAGAATTTCCAAGCCTTGCAGAGCATGGTTAGCATGCAGGGAACATCACATGGGAGTTAGTGAAAACTGACTTAGTTGGGAATAATCTCTGAGGCTGGTGTAGTGCTTTGAATTAAGCAGGGCACTGCTCTCTGATTTCAGTCGCCTAACCAGGTTACTTAACACATGGTGATAGATAATATAGGTGGGAACAAGTGTCTAAGGTGTGGGTTAATCCCATGTCTGATGTTCGAATTGAGGCGTGTTCTAACCAGAATAAGAATTCGATTCATTAGATAGGAGGGGGGAGAGTTCGAGGATACAGAGGGCAGGTTTGTTTCTTTCTCTTTTTTTTTTTGGTTACCATAGTAAATTCGATATTAGTTTTTAAATCGTTGGTAATGGTTACTGAAATCGAGCACAGCTCAATCGGTTAAGCACTTGGGGAAGGTACGAGAGGTCTTGGGTTCAAACCTCAGCAGGAGCGTCTTTGCTCCTCCCCTTTTTCTTTTTTTTTTTTAAAATCAATGCACAAGTTTTTTTTTCTCTATATGTGACCATATATTATATCGTGTATTATTATTATTATTATTTCTTTTGTTACGAAGTTATGTGACGACATCGTCACATATTTACAACGTTTCAATATACGTACGACTATATATTATATCGTGTTATTTTATATTTTCTGTAACGAAGTTATGCGACGTTATTGTCACTTATTTACAACGTTACAATATCGTAACGTTACGTACGTGTGTTTTCCGTATCCATACATATATATTATATATATATATATATCTATATATATATATATATATATATATATATATATATATGCTAGATTTAATTGTTCGTACGTTATTTCATGTCTAAATTTTACAACCGTTATAATTTTATACGTTTAATGTTCAGGGGTATTTCATAAGTTCCAACTTTCATAACAACTTTTATAAATTACATATTAGCCCAAAACTTAATAAAGTGTCATTTTAACACTTGTTTAAATTATCTAAAATTCATAAACTTAATTCCTAACCTTATATTATATCATATATATCCCAAGAATACCCTTAACTCTCGGTTTTTATAATAAACACACTAAACTTTGTAAAAATTACATTCAAGCCACATAACTTAATTATTAGCCATTTAAGCTCTCATAAAATATTTTTAAACTCACCAAACTTTGTGATATAAGTTTATATACCTAAGTAGGTCATTAATACCTATTTATCAATTAGTACATTCGGCCATATTTATTTGGTGACCATATAGTATATAAGTGGATTTATATGTCATAATAATTATACATAAATTCATAGGAGTTATATAACTCATGTAAAAATTATTGAAATGTCTTATATAAATTCTTAGCTCAAAAATAAGCATTTTTGCCCTTGACAATTCGGCTTAAATTAATATGTAACATAACTAAATTTTGTGACACAAAATGTGTCTTAAGGTAAATATTTTTTATATAAGTTATAGATTGTATTTTTGGCATATAATACCATATAGTTTTCGGTTTTAATTAACCTAGGAGATGTACATAATTTTTGTATAATTTTTAGAAGCTTAACAAAGCTTATAACATATAGATTTACTTAGTAAACTTACTTCTTAACAAAGGTGGTTAAGTGCTTGAACTCTTCTTGAATCTCCAAGCTTCTTCCAAGGTAATATTGATGCTCCACTTCGGTTATATGCAAGTGGTGAAGGTGTTTAGGAGTTAGATCTTCAATAAAGATCTTAAGTAGATTTGTAAGTAGTTTTACAAGATTTACCTTAGACTTTTTCCCTTATAATTTCGGCTCACCAAAGGTAGATGAAGAACAAATTTTCCTTCATCAAAATGGAGAGAAAAGGACCTTAGAAGAAGTAGAACTTGGTTACACATAAAATGTGCTTTAAGGATTTTCGAGCATTAAAACTACCTTAAGATAACCTTGAGATGCTCCTTGGATTAGTGTTGGTTTGGACAACCTCCTTGGATAACTAATTGATGCCGAACCCTTGTTGATATGCTAGGAAGAGTTTTTGCTTCAAGGTTTGACAAGAAATGCTAGGAAATTACCTTAAAGATGAAGATAGAAGTTAAAAACTCCATTAATGGACTTAAGAGCTTCAAAGGAAGAAGATGAAAGCAGAAGAGAGGAGAGAGCCTTACCAATTCGTGGATGAAGAGGGCAAGGAGAAGAATGAGACTCACGAATTGTATAAGGTAAGAAAATGCATTTGGAATTTGATTTTTGCTTTGTCAATTTTTTAATGTCAAATGACTTTACTTTTCCTTAGTTTATTACATGGTTTATTGGCTCAATAAATGCCCATGTTCTCTGCATAATTTCGGACATGTGGTGTGTGACAAGGCAAGAGAATGTGGAAAAGAATAATGTGAACTAGAAGACAAGGAAATTTAGGTAAGTTTGTTCTTTTGATTTTTCTAAGTTAATGCCTTGTCTTCTTCTTCATTATAGTGCACGATTTCAAGGCTGAATGAGGGTCTCAATTCGGTGATGAAGAGCCAAGGACAAACATGTTAGGTCACATGGAAAAGAAGGAATAAAAAAAAAGGTGGAATCTAGATCCACTTTTACCTTTTTGCATTTTGTTTTGTATCTAGCTCACATGGCCTTATTCCATGGCCTAATTTCGACAGCTCTCTGGTCAAATGAGACCTACTTACTTTGACATTAAGTAATATAACACAAGGGAAGGTGATTCACCATGTTCTATGCCTTTTACAAACTTTAAATGCAATTTTTATACTAGTTTTTGTACATAAATTCGGCCCCTATAGAGAGCCTTGTTGACTAGCCTCACCAACTGATTTAGAAGGTCATTTTAACCCTATTTAAGATTACCAATTCGTGGCATGTCAAAAACTACAAGGCAATTGCGTAAAACGCGTTTTTGTGACACCCGAAGGTGTGTTTTTGTGCTCTAAGGAATTTTGGGAAACAAATTGTTTTTATGAGTTCCAAGTGTTTGTAAACACTTATTATAGTAAATAAACATATATTAAGATGTTACATTGGTTATATGGGGTTATATCAACCATGACATAATTTACGGGCCATCGGGACGCACCCGGCAAAAAAGAGCGCTAAGAAATCCTCCCGTTGTTTTTGCTGAATTTTGAGAAACCACTTCGTGGGTTCTCTTTATAATGGTTAATAATGATGTTAGGAACTCAAGGAATTAATTTTATAGAGTTCGTGCCACCTCGGCACTCCTCCGGACTTTTCGTGCTTTAAGGGGCGTGCGTGAGCACTCCCGAGCGTTTTGCGTTTTTGACTGAATATAGCTTAGGGAATATATTTATATATTCATATAATAATTGTATGACCATTTGGTTTGAATATTAGAGGGTCATACAAGGTCATGTTTGACCATATGCTTCTAAGGCGTTTTAGCGTTTATGGAAACGACTGTTTTTACGTAACGTTCTCATGCATGGGTTTGCATGCGTACGTGAAATGATTTATAACAGGATTATTTTCCATTAAATAATGGTTTAATAATATTAATTAGATTGGGGTATTTCACAATGAATTGGGTGGAGTTTAAGAACTGAAGACTCATACCTAAACGGCGTTAATAGCCTAGGAGTGAACAGGATAGATAGTAAGCAGATACTAATCCCCACTCATAGATACCAGATGACGAGCATGAGAAAACCAATATTAGGGCGCTAGGTCGGAAACTCCTATCTTAGAGAAGGTAAGAATATATATATTAATAAAGGAACCCATAGAACCCAGAGACCCTCTAGGGCCATTCTAACACTAAAGGTTAAGAATAGGCAGCCTAGTTACTTCAACATAAATTACCGGGACTAAGAGTGCGATGACCATCGGGTACGAACACTACGAGTGCACTAAACGAGACATGGGACGACCACACTCCTAGGAGCTTGTGGGCCTGACGAAACTTACTTTAAGTTAGTTGGGTAAGTAGTATAAGGTATCAGTATGGTACCCCATGTATGTAAACGAGTAGTGTAAGGACCCAGGAGGTAATCAACTTTGTGTCTAAGTCAGAGATTGGAATCCTGACTAGGTAACCCATGAATTGACGAGAGAGATCTCAGTCAAACCAACAAGTTGGGGAAATCAAGAATAGCTTGATAATAAAACGACATAAGGTCACAACTCCACAGTGGATAAGTTAGAACACAAGTTTTGAAGATTTTAGTAAACGAGGAAGCCAAGGCCAATTTAATGGTAAAGGCAAGGAGAACCCATGAATGAGAAGATGAAGTGTGGTATCTTAGGAAGTTGTACTAGAGAAACCTTTGTAATATCATAGATGCTACCCAAAATGGGGCACAGGAAGAGTTATATCATGTGCTGAGGGCGCGCGATGATGTCGCATTAAATAATAATAACCACATGCTCAAGCCATAAAACGTTAGTACGTTAGTACCAATTAGGGTTGAACAGAAAACGAATGCCAAGTTAAAACCCACAGTCGTATTGTATGTTTACAATAGACGAAGGGCAAAGGCGAGCATTATAAGAGATACTCTAAGCTGGAGATTAGATACTCCATGCAAACCGCAATAGCGGATAACCGTCTAATCGACTGGTACATGGTGCGCAACAAAGCGACCATAATAATAGTTGTTAACCAAATTATGTTGGTGAGAAGCAGAACGTGGAAGATCAGATAAACCAATGGATTCCCCTAATATAGAGTAGGGATGAACCATATGTGTGTGTGTAGCAAAATACCAACACACGAGGGATACGAGTTCACACCAGCAAAAGAGGACCTACAAGGTACCTAAGGAACGAACTCATCCCGAGAGAAAATAACTTGGAGTCATGAGGCGCCAGTTAGTTGCGCATATCAGACCCGTCTTGACATTTTAGGGACAACTACTGCAAGCACTAGGTGCTAGAGCATAGCTCGACACCCCCTTACACCGAAGGTTAGTTCGGTAGGGTGGCATGAACTCTTGGGCATATACCATGAGCAGGTATAGAAGTTAGTGTGACTGAATAAAAAGCTAGTCGAAATACCTAGCAGGTTGGGAAAACAATGATGTGTTTACATCTCCCGATCAAACCGTATATGATATACATACACCTAACCAAGATAGGCAGTATAGCCAGAATGGCTAAAGCCCGACCCTAGATAAGGTGTAATGTAATAGGTAGCACATTAGTGCACGAATATTCCACATGAGTGGAACATCTTGAACTTATTACTGCAAGTTGATATATTCGTAGATTACGTGGGCGTAATCCCTTTTAAGGGGGTAGAACGATTTCGCGCGTTTCAAATATACCGTACGTAGGAGTATGTAGCGCATGTTACACATGCTGCAAACTATTATTGTACGTAGAGTACAAGTATTATGATTGTGTTATATTACTTGATGTAATAATGTGATGTATTATATGTATGAACATATATATATATTTTTTGGTTCGCATTAGTTATGACGAATAGGAAAGGGAGAACAAATAGAGTGTTCTTACCCTAGTTCCGATTATTTAAGCAAACATTGCGAACATTAGACACATAAACGCCTAGCTTGTTAGCTCCGGTTTGAGAGTTCAAGTAGGTCTACCTTGTAGCTCCGATGAGAGATTTCAGATATAAGGAGTAGAAACTCCGTACTTTGTGATTTGTGGCTCGGTATGAAACCGATTATTGGAAATGCGATGAGTGAATCGGCATGAGACCGATGTGTAACCTAGTTGAAGTAAAACCTCTAGGAGTTGTATGAATAATTATAAGTCGAGAGAACTTGATTCATGGTTAGGATACACGATCCTATATGCCGATGACTAGATTTAATACACTTGTTGACTTGTGTATCTATTGAACACAAGGTGGCAAATATCAAGAGGAAATAAGATTAGAATTGGCAAAAATAATTATTTGATTGAAATTGACGTGGGAAGTTGAACTTGATCCTGGTCCGATCAAGGGAAACTGAACACAAATTGAGGTGAGAGATAGTTCAACACTGACGCTGACCACGTCGGGTTGAATGACTCTCGAAACTTCCTACAAATGGACACAGATATGAATAGAATTGGAATTTAGGGCGTCACTCGAAGAGCCGTGGACCGTGGAGTCCTTCGTCATTAGACCGGTGTGTCTGCGAGTGACATCACCCAAAGAGCCGTGGACCACAGAGCCCTTTGTCATTAGACCGGTGTGTCTGCGGGTGATTAAGAGAAAGTAGGTGATACTATCTGAGGAGCCGTGGACCGCAGTGCCCTTCGTTATTAAACCGGTGTGTCCACGGGTAGTAGACGTTGGTTAGCATGGGGTTGGGGATCGTCAAGTCCTGGTCTTTAAGACTGCTTCCCCGTGATTTTCCACCGTTAAATATATGTGCACACATACATACATGCGGAGTGATGTGTGAGTATCCTCGCGAGATACTAACATGTATATAGGGATGCATGGAGTATCCCTTGCCAAACACCTTTGATTACTCTGGTTAGTTTTGCATCTTGTCTAGTGCTGTGTATGAATAGATTTTGCACCTTGTCTAGTGCTGTGTATGAATGGATTTTGCATCTTGTCTAGTGCTGTGTATGAATGAGTTTCGCACCTTGTTTAGTGCTGTGTAAGAATGAATGTGCCATGATTGTTGACTATATGTAATGAGATTAATGCTGTATCAATTATGATATATATAAACTAGGTCTGAACCTAGTGGGATGTACTCCCTAGCGATGGTCTGTCTGTGATTACTTAGTGGAACTGGATGCCTTAGGTGAACTGAATATGAATAAGGACTTCGGGACAAAGCCTTTTTAAGGGGGGTAGACTGAAATACCCCTAACCTTAAAAACTTAATTAAATGATCTATTAATGATCTAAGAAAGTTAATAATCATCTTAATACCATTGGGGAACAATCTAAGATCTCAACAAGGCAAAAACATGCCTTAAGATCGGTAAAGCCAAAAATGTGCTTTAAGAAACCATAGAGATTGTATGACCTCAATTAGGATCCAAAGTGGATTCCTAAGTATTATAATTAATTAATGAACACTATAAACTATTCTCAAAAGGAAACCAAGCTCAAAAACATGTTCTAACACAAATTGTGCTTTAAAAGTCCTTAAAGCACGTTTTTGAGAAAATTGACTTTCTGATTGGGTTTGAGTGGAGTTAGGCATTGGATAAGACCTTGTTATACTAATGTACTATAATGTACCACATTAGAAGGTCTAATTCCAAGATTTTCAAAAAAATCACAAATATGGCACATTTGTGAATAGTAACTGAAATAGTGCATTTTTAAGTAATGTTGACCAAGTATAGTCAATGGTCAAGACTTGACCCATCTTTATCCTAATGAGGCGGAAGCATTAAGGGTGGAGGACAGCACATTAACCTTTAACCAAAATATCTAGCCAATTTGGTGAATCATCATTTTACTATTCCATTTATTACTTTTCATTCCTTAAAACACAAATTATTTCTTTCTCTTTCCTTTTGTCCCATTCCAGCCAGGGCCCTTAGCAGTTCCTAAAGCTCTCAAGCTGTGTTCTTGAGCATTCAAGGCAAATCTAACTCATTTCCACCGAAGGTAATGGTTTAAGGCATATTTTAGCTCTTTTTCTTCATCTCTTCATCACCTACACATGGAGCTTATAATCTATCACTTTCCATGGCTTATTCTCAGTATTTTAACCCTTGAACAAGAGCTAATCTCGGCTGAAGCAACCCATGGGACCAAGGTGGTCAAAATTTCCATTATAAGGTAAAAAACATACCTTATGGACTTTCATTCACTTCTCTTCATCCGGTTTTCTTCTTCTGTTTTCCATGAGTTTATACACTCATAATCTTCATATTTTCATGTTGGTTCAGTGTGTTAACCACTTGGAGCAAGAGTGGCTGAAAACCAAGAAAAAATCATTCTTTAAGGCATTTTTCCAAGGTAAAATCTATTACCATAGCACCTTGTTGTTGTCTAGCTATTCCCCATGTTTTTTGTGGTGAATTTAACACCATGTGGTGTTCTTGATTCAGGCCGAAACCTCTTTGAGACTACCTTTCTTTTTTAAGGTGATTTTTGCCTTAAATCTTACATTTAATTGTTCCTTATGGTTAGCTCATGCTTGGAGTGTAACCATATCTTATTTTGGTGTATTAAACATGTTTAAGTGTTGTGGTGAATTTTCCTCCAAGCTGCCGAGTGGGTATAAGGTCATTAAGCACCTAAATCAAGGTATAAATACCTTAACTTATGTTATTATGATTTTTCAGCTCATATAAAATATGTGCCGAGAGTGGAGTTAATTAAATGGGTTATTTTAACCTAAGTATGGAAAAAAATGACTTAGATAAATTAAGCTAGTCATTTAAGGGGTTTAATTAACATAATGGTCAAATTATGACATTATGTGGAAAATAATTAATGTTAAAGTAAGGCCGAGAGTTTAGAGTAAATTTTAAGCTATTTATGTGTAATTTTATGTTATAAAGCAAAGTTGTAATAAGGCCATATCATTAGGCCATTTTAATTTAAGTTTAAAAGCTTATTTAATTTAATTTATGCTTATAGCATTAAGTTTGGGGTCAAATGGTAATTACTAGTAAAATATAAAGTTGTGGGCATAAATAAAAGGAATTTAGGGTTTTTAAATGAATTTAATAAAATTATAACATTTTATAAAGTTTTGTGCCAAAATTGTAATTATAGGAAAGTTTGGGGTATATATTATAATTACCGAGAGTTTGGGCTCAAATTGGAATTTAGAAGTCAAGGTTGACTATATAGTAGGGATGGCAATGGGTCGGGTTGGGTAGGGTGGACCATCACCCGCACCCTTCACCCGCTCCACCCGTACCCGACCCATCACCCGTTATGTATCACCCATCACCCTTTTCACCCTTCACCGTGGGTGAAGCGGGTGAACCCGTTTACCCGTTTGTTTTTCTTTTTCCTTGTTCGCCACTAAGGTTAGCAAATTACTGTGAGTGGAGAGAAAATAGAGACACATTACATGTATGCGGTTCTATGTTCACCGGTTAGGATTGTGAAAGTAACTGTTCAGAGGAGAAAATACATGAAATATTGCACAGAGCATGTACGTTCCATGTTCGCTAATTATGGTTGCAAAATTACCATGAGTGAAGAGAGAAAATAGAGGCACAGAGCATGTATGCTCAATGTTCCCCTGTTAGGATTGCGAAATTACCTTCAGTGAAGAGAATGAAAAACTTCGTAGAGCATGTAAGTTATTTGTTTTTAGTTAGGGTTTAAAAATTACCGAAAATGAAGAAGAAAATAGAGGCACAGAGCATCTTTGTTCCATGTTTGCCAGTTAGGGTTGCAATTACCTTCAGTGAAGAGAATTAAAAAACTGCGTAGCACGTATGCTAGGGCTGTAAAATTACCGAGAGTGGTGAGAATAAAGAATGACGCAGTCACCTAGAGCATGAATGTTCCTTGTTCACTAGTTAGGGTACAAAATCATGAGTGAAGGAGAATGAATAATAAGTAATAATTTAACATAATATATATATATATTTATTTATAATCTATGCGGGTGAGCGGGTCGGGTGATGGGTGAAAAATGTTCCCGACCCGCACCCGTACCCGTTCCACCCGTCACCCATTTTTCACCCGTTTTATGCGGGTTTTTCACCGCTATAGCGGGTCGGGTGATCGGGTGAAATGGGTACCCGCGGGACCCATTGCCATCCCTACTATATAGGAGACTTTGACCTAATTTGGGAATTTATTGTATTAAATACTAGCTTATAATAAGCTAGGTATTAAATTATGAAAGATATATAAATATTGGGGTGGATTGGTAATTTCCGAAAAATCTGGGTACCAAATGGGGTTTAGAACAGACCTTGGGTATAAGGAATTTTTAGGAGTTTATTTGGTTAAATTTGGAGTTAAAATGAATTATATAAGTATAATATATGATATTTTATATCATTGTTACATATGGGTAACATATGTGGTATTAACCGTAAATATTGAAAGTATAAGGTTAGGAATGATGTTTATAACCTTTTGGTATAGTTGGTAATTTTTGGAATTATATATGAGGTTTATTAAGATATATAATATATAGTTTTAATGATATTAGAAACTATATGTTATAAAATGGGGTTATTTGGTGAATATGGAAAGTTAGTGGGTTGGAAATTAATTTAGAACAGACCTAGGGTCTGTTCGGTTATTTTTGGGATTTTATAACCATAGGTTATAATATATTAAGGTTAAGGATTATAATATAAGGTATATATTATAAGTGTGACAATGGCTTATAATTTGGGGTTGATTTGTAAATTCTGAAAGTATAGTGGAATTTAATAAAAACCGAGAAGAGTATGGTATGTTTGGTATTTTGTAACAACTTAGAACTATAGGTTATAATTGTTTTAATGACATAAATGTCATAATATATGTTATATAACTGTAATATAACATTATAAATTATGTGGTGGATTTTGTAAATATTTAAGAAAACAAGTGATGTTCGGTAATAATGGCATTTTAGAATAAGAATTTATAATATGGTTTTTAATGTTATAGGGTTGTAACATTTATAATACAAAATATTCATTAAAAGAGAATGAATATATTATAAAGATTTACCATATAATAAATGGTCCCATAATACATATATATAAATAAATATATGTAATGGAGTGAAAAATACAATATGGTTCAAATAACCATATAATATCATAATTAAAATGATATAGAGTAAGAAGAAAAGAATTATAAAATTGGATAAGGAAATTCTAATGTTTATGTTGTTCATGAAATAATAAGGAGTTATATACTTCAAAGTATTTTCAAGTATGAATTATACAACATTACACTTGGAAAAACTAACCTTAAGAAGTAAATACTAATGTGAGATGTATAATATATGATTAAGATTATACAAGCAATAGAGTGATAAACTATATGATATACAAATGGGTATTAAAATTTCATGCGATAACAAACGTTTAAAGTTAAGCATATTAATGTACTCAACATGATCACGCATGTAATATGACGTTTTTCCTAATCTCGAGTTAAACCGAAAACCCGACAAATGTTGTTAGTAAATAACGGGGAATGAACCGGGAGGGGTTAGTGACGGTACGGGGTACCGTAGAGTAATGTTGTTATACAGGATGCTAATCTGTAGCGTTATGTATTATTAGACTATTAGAGACATCACGGGGGAGCTTCGGATCTAGCTGATTCATACTCCACGGTTTTATAATCCCGGTGCACGGTATGTTATTATGTGGTTTGATTGTCTCTGAGGATTTCCTCAGTTCAGATATTGTGTGAAAATCAGTGTTAAGATTGAATGTCTGCTTGTGTGAATTAATATGCTTGAGTTGTGTTAATGCTGCATTGTTATTATTACTGTTATACGATATCAGTATTGTTCGTATATAAGAACATATTATAAAACGAACTAGCGGGAATGATGCTATCTTATATGTGTAATATAAGGAACGTAAGTAAAACGTTGTAGCATTAGGATAATAAGATATATATATATGTGTATATATTATCCGAGACTTATATAAAGAGCACTGGCCTTTTAACGCCGCTCTCGTATCTAACACTAGATCCCGAGTCGACATACTCAGGATTGGACTAACGACCTTAGTCTGCTGTGTTAGGAAAAATAGTAAAACGATGCGATGGTATAGATAAGTTTATCAAGAGGATGTGGCTCTTGCTGTGAATTGTGATCAATTAACGATACTAGGATACCGTGTGGGTACCCGTAAGTATCAGGATAAATTTCCAACGGACTACAGATGGTTCGTCGGTCAGAGACTCTACCGCTGGAGTGGCTACTGCCGTGGGTGACCTGCCATAGGAGATGGGTAACGTAGAGACACGTCGTTTTAACGAGACGTTGTCATTAGGCATGACTGAACAATTACGAACAACTATATTAGCTCGTACATTAGGTGAACGTTATTTGGGCTTGCATGCCAAAGACGAGAATTTATACTTGTTTATAATCCTCGTTGTTCCGCCTTATTGCTCATTAGTTATGCTATGTGGTTATGTGTTGTATGTTGGTGGATTTGTTGAAATGAGTCGTTGTACTCATATGTGTGTTGTGAATTGGTTTAATTGAGTCGTTGTACTTATATCTGTGTTGTGAACTGGTTGAGTCGAGTCGCTGTACTCGTGTGTGGATTATTGTGGATTGTTTGGTCAAGTGAGTCGCCGTACTCAATTATGAACTATTAAGTGTTTGTGGGAGTGGAGTCTTCGTACTCATAAGCGTTGTAACGCTTTCAGTTGGTTTATTGTGATGTGATGTGTGAAGCGGGGGCTTGTTTGCTATTTGAGTTTACTTCAATATATTTGCCGCTTTACAGTTTTTATATTAAACTACTTGCATGAAAATGAATTGCATGCTCTCGACCATTTAACTGAGGGTCTGAGGGGGCATGACAGTCATGTAGTAACATACTCAGCAGGGGCTGATTCCATACCACAAACAAATTTTTTGCAGGTATGCAGCTTCCGGTGTCGACAGAGAGCGGGACGCGCTGGGTAGTTTAGTCACAGTTGTTTAAATATGCACTATTGTATTTTGATACAAACATAGAAACGTGTATAGGATTGGGTACTTAGAATGCTCACTATGATTGTATTTTATATTGGAATGGAAGGTTAGATTTATCTCTTGTTGTCACTGTGGGAAATTGTTTCGTATTTATGAATATATCAGTAAGCACGTTATTACTCGTATGGGCGAGTGAGAACGGTGACACCAGTAGTTCAATTGTTTAGATTACCGTTGCGATTACAATGTTAAGTAAGACGATTAGGAGCCGATTAGAGTAGGGGTGTTACATCTTTATTTACCTTTATTTTGTGCAACTATTGACCTATTTCACTACTTTATAGAACATTTGTTAATATAGTTGAACTCTTACAGTTTTGATTAAAATATAGGTAAAATCTCACTTGAGCAATGATTTTTGGAGACTCTCAAGACTTTGTAGCTGAGCTTTAATGCCCCGAGGAGTGTGTCAAAGACGAGGGGTCAAACGGGACGATTTCGATGCAGAAGAAGCACTTCTGGTGTGGACCGCCCCAGTGGGGCGGTCCGGTTGATTCCGGGCAATGGCTTCTTCTTACTCTTTTCTAGTTTTCCTTTCCTCCATGCTTGAGTATTACTCTATGTGCTTTGGGATGGTTTTTGACCCCAAACCCTAGAATGTGCTTGTGAATCTTGATTATGCCGCAATATAGTTGTTTCTCTCTTAATTATCATTCAATGTTCTTAAATTGATCTCTTGAGTGCATTTGTGGTGAACCCTCTCTACAAATTGGTTTTGAGTTAGGGTTGTGACCAAATTGAGAGAGAACTCTTGATTTATGCTCCTAGGATTAGTGAGTATAATTTGGGGCTTTGTTCTAGAACTTGCTTAATGCTACTTAGTGAGTTTAGTCCTAATTGATTTTGAAGGCTAAAATTAACCAAGTAAGAATTAACTCATCTTTGGTTTAGAGGGCTATTATCATTGTTCTAAAAGACAACTATGGCATAGGAAGAATTGCTAGCATATCTAGGTAGTTTGGGTGATTGCCAAATTCCCAAAGTACTTCTCCATCCAATCCATTAAACTATCACCTTTAGTTTAGTTGTTGTTCTTGCATTACTCAACCAACACAATCAAGCTTGCCGCCGGCTAAACCCCAATTTACTGTTTCATTTCAATTACTAAGTACCGAGGCTAGGAAGTTAGGACCAATTCCCTTGTGGATACGACACTTGTTGTACTACACGATTAGGAGCACTTGCCTATTCCTTTCATTTATTTATATACCTTGTTATATAGTTTTTGCCCAACAAGTTTTTGGCGCCGTTGCCGGGGAAATTGATTCATCAATTTCCCTAGTTTCGGTATTTTAGTTTTTGTTTTTGTTTAAGTTTAGTGATTTGTTTTCTTTGATTGTGTTTTCGTTTTGTTGTTTTATTCCATCTTTGTTTATATTTTCTGTTGCTAAGTTGTAGTGCTGGTTGTTCTTGTGATTGATTAGGTATCTTGTGCTCCTTCTGTGTATGCCAAGCACTCAGTCTAGTGGCTCCCCGCTTGCTAGTCCGAGATCCGAACTTGAGCGCACTTTGAGAAGACGCATAAGAGATTTAAACATGGCGGATCTAGAGCACCCATAAATTGAGGATAATGGGCAGCAGCAACCCCGAGCCCTCTCTGATTACCACTAGCCAAATTTCGAAGGGAGGCCTTCGGCTATAGTCTTCCCAGTGTTGACACCGGAGGAAGCGAGACAATGGGTCTTCAAGACTCATTTCATTACCGCAGTCCGGGACATAGGAAAGTTCAGTGGAGCAAATCCGGATGACGCTCCGAACCATCTAAGTCTCTTCCTCGACTTTTGCAATTCCTTCGGGAAAACCGGTACGGTAAATGAGAGAATCCGGTAGCAGCTCTTCCCCCATTCCTTATCCGACTTCGCAACGCGATGGTTTAGAAGTTTACCGTCCCAATCGATCCAAACATGGGCACAAATGGCTCAAAAGTTCCTTGCCAAATACTACCCGACTAGTAGGACGAGGCAACTGATTGGAGAGATTAATACATTCTACCAAGAGCCTGGAGAAACCTTGTATGATGCTTGGGACCGTGTTATACCCAAAATTTCAACCCCCCGGAGTAGTCTCTAAGGCATACATGTCACAAAGGGCAAAATGGTCAAAATGCACCAATACAGGATTTTCCAAGGACAATCTCGGGATTTTCTATTTTCATATGACTTGTTCATTATATCCAAACACTTCCAAATATCATAGTCATTATGAAAGGTATTTCATGATTTTCTGATAATATTTATTCTGGAAATTAAGCTTTTAATAAGCTAGTTTCTTTAATAATTAACACATGAAATAACCTCAAAATAGAAATAAAAGGGTTTTCAAAATTCAAATAAAATTGTCACATGGTTAGCATGACTACACACAGTCATAAACCTGAAATTATTTATTTGGAACCTTATCCCAAAATTTAAAAGAGAAATTCAATCATTTTTGCAATTTTCTCTCTCCTCTGGAAAATACCTAAATCAAAACAAAATGTCATGAAATTTAACACAAGATAGAGGATGAATTTTGGAGACTAATGCCGTTGGAATTTCGTTATTTCGACTTACCAATCGTAAGTTATGATTATGGGAGATTCCAGATTGTAAGATTTTTATCTAATTGGTTATTTATCGAAAAAACCTGATTCCAACTCTCAAATTCCTAAAAATCGTCTTTATCTTTGGTTAAAATTTCAGAATTTTTATCAACCTGTAGCACGTTTTAAAAAATCAGATTCTCTTAGAGCACAAAATCAGTCTTTTAGATAAAGATCTTGCTCTATCAATTTGACCATGCTCTTTCTATAAAAGGACCCCCAAGAACGAACTAGGGCAGAGGAGATCATCCCCCCAAAGTCAGAGAACTCAGCCGTTAACCTACTTCAACGTTTTGCAACCCCGAGCCTCGAATCTATACCGAAATCATTCCGAAATCACCAAAAAACACATTCCTTTTCTCCCATTGATATTCCTAGCACCAAAACACAAAAATTACAGAAGCAAACCGTGGTTAACAATACAAGGAAGAAAGGTCCAGAAGCTCAGGTCGAAGTTGAACCAGATTGGCCACCAACGAAGCTTTCGAAGATTCCCGACGTGAAGGAACAACAGCTTTCCGAACCAAAACAGGTTAGAAACCAAATTTCCTAACTCTTCTGATCTCAATACATCTCTGGTCAAAATCTCTAATCGAATTGACTTTTCCTTGCTTCTGAATTAAGGTTTGTTTGTGTTTCTGCTTCTAACTTGTTAGCTAAGTTTCGTATTAAATTGGCTTCAAATTGAAATCTTTTTCTTACTAACATTCTGGAAATCTTTCAGGCTACACACCATAAAATTTGAGCCAAAAACACCTTCGGGAACAGCCTCAACGTCGCCGTCCGAGGGCGGTCCGCAACCCACGGAAGTCATGTCCGGTGGGTCCCGGCAAGTCGTCCTCCCCTCCTGTCCGTACTCGCCGACGCCACGGACGGCGGCGGGATTTTAAAATTCAAAATTTAGGTTTTTTATGATGTCCGGGCCCACGGACAGCCTGTCCGTGGCCCGGACTTTGTAATTTTTTTGTTTCTTTAATTTCGACTCTTCTGTATAAACTAGATTAACTGGGGTCCGTGGTCTCGGACATTAGGTCCGTGGCTACGGACGGAAACAAAATTTGACCTAATTCTGCCTCCGAAACCCTAGTTTAGGTAATTTTAATTTCCACTTAATTTTCTGTCAAAAAATGTTAAAAAAAAAAAAAAACAGAAGCGCGCACTTAGGGTAAAAACGACTCGTAATAAGCCGTAATTAAACTAAGTAGAGGAAAAACGACTTCTAGGGGTAATGAAAGTAATTGAACCCTAATTAAGTCGAATACCAAGCCCCCGAACCCGAACTCTCCTTTCCTAATTTAATCTAGGTCAAAATTAGGTGGCGACTCATAATAGGTTCCAGTGAGCTAGCTTAGGTTTTAATAATTATTGTTATACGACATAGTTATTAATCTTAGGTTATAAGTGGACCTAAAACCCGTTTAGATCCTAATCAACTTTAATCAACATAGGATAGGGTTTAAAATCGAGGCTCACAGACTGGCGACTCTGCTGGGGACAAAACTTCTTAATTTTAACTTGTTTTTAATTTTAAGAAAGAGGGCTTAACTCGAAAATTGTTTATTTATGGCTTTATTACTTTGTTTGTTTACTTTCGTGCGCACCTTAAATTTTTTGTACCCTTGCATCATATGAGAGCGAGGGTCCACCTAAACCAATTTCACCCCGGGACCCGTTTGAGGGTCCCCTGTCAGGGACTCACACCTTTTAGGTGATGTGAATAAGCGGGGGAAAAGAGGAGGATGTCGTCTAACCACATCCCCTTAATACCTGGGCTTTAGCCCCAAGCGTTTTCCTGGCAGTGTCCTTACCTAGCCTATTGTTTGGTCAGTCAAAGACCCGACCGTAGACGCACACCTTCAGGTGATGTGATAAAGTGGGGAAGCCCAAAGAGAGTAGCGTGCAAGCCCTATATCCTTTGTGGTGACCTGGGCCCAAGTCCCAAGCACCTCTCCGGATCGATCCATACCCAATTGATTAAACCGTCAAGTAAGGACATGTTGAATTTGTGTGGGCCCTGTTTGCCTGTATGATCGGCCCACTACCCAGTCTAGAGATTGATAGGAACTTTTCCTACATCAACTCAGCCCAACCCGATATCGCGGCTTAATTGTTTGCGGCCCAAAGGCCCTGCTTGATTTGAATGTGTGAGTTATTTGTTCGGGCTTCGGCCCAAAAGTTTAGATTTAGGTGATTTATCTTTCAGCCCAATTTTAATTATCAATTTAGTTCTAGGCCCATGAAAAAAAAATCCACCTAAAGCAACCCATGAAAATCCATCAGGCCTTTCCATTTCAAGGCTCATTCTAGTCTAGGAAGACTTTTCACTCGGGCTTTGACCCAAAATCCTAGACATGGGTATCATCTTTTAGGCCCAATCAGAATTACTTGGCCCAAAATCCAATTCACATCAAGATCATGGTTTAGAAATCATTTTGGCTCATGCGCTTTACTTCTAGCCCAAACACATTCTGGCCCAAGTGCCCAATTCTCAAAACATTCCAGCCCAAGAGCCACGATCTTCAAACATTTCGTCCCAGGAGCCAGTTCACAGCTCATGAATCATTCGGCCCATGTGCCTCTCTTCCAACACATTTCGGGCCTCAGTGCTTACCCACAATCTTCAAAACATTCCAGCTCATGTGCTTTTCTTGCAGCCCAAACAAGTTTAACCTACAACTTCTTCACGGTCCAGAATTTTAGCTCAATCCATTTCTGTTTTCCAACAGATAAGCCCGAATCCCAAGTATGGCAGAGGGAGGAAACCCAGTCAGCATGGAGGCCCAGTTTGCAGCCTTAGAGCAGAGGTACAGAGCCGCCTTTGATGCCATGGAGGCTAAGTATGTCACCATCATCGAAGAGCTGAAAAGCAAAATCAATTCCCTTGAGGTTGGTCATCAGGAAAATATTTCAGGAAAGATTGCTGACTCTGGGAACGAGCATGACCACGTCGAAGCTAACTCTATTGGGGCCCAGGGGTGCGCGAGGATTCGTAGGGGAAGCCGCCCCAGATCACCAGCTAACTGCAGAACTCGAGAAGGTTCTGAAAAGGATCGAGCGCATGGAAAAGGCTAGCAAGCCGGCTGGTTTTGATTACTCCTCTATGGCATCGTACCCCGAGGTTGATCTCCCCCCAAAGTTGAAGTTGCCCACACTTGCTCTATACAAGGGTTCCTCAGACCCGCAGGTCCATCTGGCGATGTTCGATAGGGAGATGTCCATCCTCAGGTTAAATGACATGCAAAAGGCCAAGGTCTTTGCCCGTTACCTCGATGAAACACCTCAACGTTGGTATTTGACTCAGAGGATGAACACTAAAACCTACGAGGAGGTTTGTGAGGCTTTCTTGCACCATTTCGAGTATGCTAAGAATCTCGAAGTCACCAGGTCCGACCTTGCCAGCACTCGGCAGAGAGACAGTGAATCAATGTCCGACTTCATCAAACGGTGGAGGATGAAGGCCGCTGCTATGCCTACAAAAATGGATGAGCAAGAACAGATTCGAATGATTGTGGACAAATGCAGAGACAATACAATAACGAGCTGAGTTGCACATACTTCCCTAATTTCGACATGCTGATGGGACAGGTAAGAATCATGGAAGAAAAGATTCACAAAGGTGAGCTAAAGCTGGAACAACCCAAAGCCCAGGGTGTGAGTATCGAGACCTTTAAGTCAGGACCGGCCAAAGCAGCTCAAGTTTCATACCAAGTGAGCACCATACAAAAACCTAGTGCTGTAAAGCAGAACATCAAGGCCTCACCCCGATCCAAGAGGTTCTCTGCACCGAGACAGTTTACCGACATTGGCCGGCCTCTCAGTCAAGCACTCGTGAAGCTACAAGAGCTAGACCTACTACAACCTCTCACACCTAGCCCTGGGATCACCCAAGCCGGGGAACATCTCCATCAGTTCTGCCAGTTTCATCAACTACCAGGACATAGTACTGACGACTGCAGAGCATTGAAGCACAAGATTGAGGACCTTATCGAGCAAGGACTCCAGTTTGTCGAGTAGGCTAGTGTCTAGTTGCATTTTGCTTTTTTTTTTTTTTTTTTTTTTTTTTTTTTCTACTTTGTAGGGGGTTTATGATATTTCCATTTTAATGAGGCTTAGATGTTCGAATTTCAGTCTCTTGTCTTTTCGATTTACAATCTCAAGAAAATGAAAAAAATGTTTGTTCATTTTGCACCTTCAACCAAATCATCTTTCAAAACTAATGTTCATCTTCTGGCAATTGAATAAAATGATTTGTCTTTTTGTTTCCAAAAGGATGAACATGTCCAACCAAATGCCACAGTCCACCCCTAAGCATCCAAACAAACCACATACAAATTGTTGTCATAAACCCTGGACTAATACTAGGGGCAATCTGAGTTTAAAGACCAACCACGATTATTTCTTTGTTTAATTGTGCGAACGAGTTTCTGAGTGAAAATCTCGCGAGAGTGTCTTGAGTGGAAAAACCATGAGTGATCGAGCATGTCATTTTTACACGACTCTGGTGAGACCACATTCAAAGGTGAGGTAAACGGCATAACTCCGACCGAAGGAGATAATTTGTAAATTTACGTTTAAACCTGTAAAAAGTAACAAAGAACGGATACACAACTATTAGGGATGACGAAGCACCTAGGTACAACACCACACAGCCAAAAAGCTTGTGAACCCTGACATTACACCCTAGGCACCCCGCTGGGCTTTTCATGTATGACCCCTTTTATAACACTACAAGCTCCACAAACAAGCCAACCAATGATGAATAACCGACCCGGTGACCAAAGGAAGCAAGGAGCCCGTCTTTTGAGCAACAACTTCACAAGTCCAAAGAAGCAAAACCGCTACCAGCATGACGAAACGATCCGCAAATGGTCCCAAAGTGACACAGGATCCAAATGAGCTAATATCAAAAGTAGCTCTCAAAGTTCAAAGCCGGGAAACACAAGAACCCCGAAGGAAAGGAAATCCAAAGAAAGGCGAACCTGAAAAGCCTCGAAGAAATCCAAAATCGGAAAAAAAAAGAAGATGCAAGGAACAATCCAAAAGTTCCAAGCCCCAAGTTCATAAGCGAAGCCATCATGAAGCAGCCAAACGACTTCAAGGCAAGGAAGATAAGTCCGAGAGGCGGTGCAAGTTGCAGCTTTGGTCACCCTTAAAGCTCCACATATCCTAAACATTCCGTCATTATCCTATTGTCATCACACCCAATGGCCACGTTATAAGCTCAAAAGACTTCCGACTTAGTAGTTGTGTATCCAATCGAGTGAAAGTAACAGGTTGAACACGTAAATCTAACAAATGTCAAATTCAATGGTTGAGAAGTTATGACCGTAAGTGAGAAACGAGTGCAAACACCAAAACACGTCGAGTGTAGGTTAAGAAGCACCACATCAAAACATAATCCTTGACCATGTGAGGGCGAGACTTGTTCGCACGTTTGGCCAAAGAAAATACTGGGGGCAATCGATCGTTCCGATCGATCGCCATGAACTCTAGCTCAGATTGTCTTAAGGGAAAAATACTGGGGGCAATTGTTGGCTCCAACAATTGCTATGACAACACCAATTGGAACCCAAAGCTCAAACATCACCACCATCCCACCACAGGCACACACAAGCCCTTACCACCACATCAAGCACCTCAGGTCCACATAAGCCCTTACCTCCACACCTCCACTACACAGGCCCACATAAGCCCTTACCTGCACATCAAACACCACAGGCCCACGTAAGCCCTTACCTTCACATCATACACCATACCCCACCGGCGGCATGTTCATCTCGTAGGAGATAAATTTCAAGTCCGAAGTCTATAGTTAGGAAATGATAATTCACTTTCCTTTTCACTAAACAGAATTTTCTTCAAACACTGCCACGTTTGGCACCTCTTTCAACAATTTCTTGTCTTGAACAACTTTCCTCTAACCACTTCGGTTTCATAAACCTCATCATGGCCACATTTGGCACACTTTCTAGCAATGTCTTGCTTTGGACAATTTTTGATCCTTAACATTGTCATGTTTGGCACATTTTCCAACGATTTCTTGTTTTGGACAAGTTTCCTACATACACTTTGATTGTATTTTGACATGCACATCATCTTTGCCACGTTTACCTTGCATCCTCCGTACGAAACTCCTTATCATAAACCAGAGATACAGATTCAGATTCTTCAGAGATACAGATTCTCACCGAAGATACAGATTCTTCAGAGATACAGATTCTCGCCCCGGAGATACAGATTCTTCAGAGATACAGATTCTCGCCCCGGAGATTCAGATTCTTCAGAGATACAGATTCTCACCCCGAAGATACAGATTCTTCAGAGATACAGATTCTCGCCCCGGAGATACAGATTCTTCAGAGATACAGATTCTCACCCCGAAGATACAGATCCTTCAGAGATACAGATTCTCGCCCCGGAGATAAAGATTCTTCAGAGATACAGATTCTCACCACGAAGATATAGATTCTTCAGAGATACAGATTCTCATCCATAGATACAGACTCTTCAGGGATACAGATTCTCACCCGTAGATTCAGATACAGATTCTCACCACGAAGATATAGATTCTTCAGAGATACAGATTCTCATCCATAGATACAGACTCTTCAGGGATACAGATTCTCACCCGTAGATTCAGATACAGATTCTCACCACGAAGATGCAGATTCTTCACAGTATCTTCAGTAGATAATCAATCATCCTCAAGTAGAAGAACTCACCCTCAAGTTTGTCATAAGTCTTACCCACTTCCTTAGCACCTGCCACGTTTGGCACTCTCAGTCCTTAACCTTTACACACACTTCGGAATAGGTTGCGGTCCCTAGATGCACCTAGGTCATACAATTCATCATCACATTAAGCACATTTCTCATTATAGGTAGTCAATGCCTTAGAATAGCTTGACATCATTTTCATCGTCTAGGTAGTCAACGCCTTAGAATCGCTTGACATTATCTTATAGGTAGTCAACGCCTTAGAATCGCTTGACATCTTCTCATTCTCACTCATAGGTAGTCGGCGCCTTAGAATAGCTTGACGCAATCTGCATATAGGGCCTTTTAAGATCCAAAATTTTGGGGTATCACTCAGGCATCAACTAGTCTTTTCATCTTCATTACAAAGCCTAGTTGACGGGGGGCAATCTGTTATACCCAAAATTTCAACCCCCCCGGAGTAGTCTCTAAGGCATACATGTCACAAAGGGCAAAATGGTCAAAATGCACCAATACAGGATTTTCCAAGGACAATCTCGGGATTTTCTATTTTCATATGACTTGTTCATTATATCCAAACACTTCCAAATATCATAGTCATTATGAAAGGTATTTCATGATTTTCTGATAATATTTATTCTGGAAATTAAGCTTTTAATAAGCTAGTTTCTTTAATAATTAACACATGAAATAACCTCAAAATAGAAATAAAAGGGTTTTCAAAATTCAAATAAAATTGTCACATGGTTAGCATGACTACACACAGTCATAAACCTGAAATTATTTTATTTGGAACCTTATCCCAAAATTTAAAGAGAAATTCAATCATTTTTGCAATTTTCTCTCTCCTCTGGAAAATACCTAAATCAAAACAAAATGTCATGAAATTTTAACACAAGATAGAGGATGAATTTTGGAGACTAATGCCGTTGGAATTTCGTTATTTCGACTTACCAATCGTAAGTTATGAATTATGGGAGATTCCAGATTGTAAGATTTTTATCTAATTGGTTATTTATCGAAAAAACCTGATTCCAACTCTCAAAATTCCTAAAAATCGTCTTTTATCTTGGTTAAAATTTCAGAATTTTTATCAACCTGTAGCACGTTTTAAAAAATCAGATTCTCTTAGAGCACAAAATCAGTCTTTTAGATAAAGATCTTGCTCTATCAATTTGACCATGCTCTTTCTATAAAAGGACCCCCCAAGAACGAACTAGGGCAGAGGAGATCATCCCCAAAGTCAGAGAACTCAGCCGTTAACTACTTCCAACGTTTTTGCAACCCCGAGCCTCGAATCTATACCGAAATCATCCCGAAATCACCAAAAAAACACATTCCTTCTTCTCCCATTGATATTCCTAGCACCAAAACACAAAAATACAGAAGCAAAACGTGGTTAACAATACAAGGAAGAAGGGTCCAGAAGCTCAGGTCGAAGTTGAACCAGATTGGCCACCAACGAAGCTTTCGAAGATTCCCGACGTGAAGGAACAACAGCTTTCCGAAACCAAAACAGGTTAGAAACCAAATTTCCTAACTCTTCTGATCTCAATACATCTCTGGTCAAAATCTCTAATCGAATTGACTTTTCTTGCTTCTGAATTAAGGTTGTTTGTGTTTCTGCCTTCTAACTTGTTAGCTAAGTTTCGTATTAAATTTGGCTTCAAATTGAAATCTTTTCTTACTAACATTCTGGAAATCTTTCAGGCTACACACCCATAAAATTTGAGCCAAAAACACCTTCGGGAACAGCCTCAACGTCGCCGTCCGAGGGCGGTCCGCACCCACGGACGTCATGTCCGGGGTCCCGGACTCCCTGTCCGTAAGCTCGGACGCCCACGGACGGCGGCGGGATTTTAAAATTCAAAATTTAGGTTTTTTTAATGATGTCCGGGCCCACGGACAGCCTGTCCGTGGCCCCGGACTTTGTAAATTTTTGTTTTCTTTAATTTCGACTCTTCTGTATAAACTAGATTAACTGGGGTCCGTGGTCTCGGACATTAGGTCCGTGGCTACGGACGGAAACAAAATTTGACCTAATTCTGCCTCCGAAACCCTAGTTTAGGTAATTTTAATTTCCACTTTAATTTTCTGTCAAAAAATGTTAAAAAAATAAAAAAACAGAAGCGCGCACTTAGGTTAAAAACGACTCGTAATAAGCCGTAATTAAACTAAGTAGAGGAAAAACGACTTCTAGGGGTAATGAAAGTAATTGAACCCTAATTAAGTCGAATACCAAGCCCCCGAACCCGAACTCTCCTTTCCTAATTTAATCTAGGTCAAAATTAGGTGGCGACTCATAATAGGTTCCAGTGAGCTAGCTTAGGTTTTAATAATTATTGTTATACGACATAGTTATTAATCTTAGGTTATAAGTGGACCTAAAACCCGTTTAGATCCTAATCAACTTTAATCACATAGGATAGGGTTAAAATCGAGGCTCACAGACCGGTTCAAGGAAATGTTAATGAATTGCTCCCTCATAGGTTGGATAATCAATCATTATGCCTATCTTTCTTTAATGGGCTTGACGATGGGAACCGTTTGCTTGTGAATTCATCTGCGGGAGGTAGCTTCATGACCAAGTCCCCTCAAGAAGGGATGAAACTTCTTGAGACAATGACTAGCAATACGAGGCAATGGGTTAGAAATAAGGGAAGAACTCCAAGAGCAGCCGGTCTACTTCATGTTGAACCATCCGAAAAGATGGTGGAGAAGCTTGCTACATCCCAAAAAGAGAATGCAAAAATCTGTAGCTTCATCATCTTCCACTTCAGCCACAGAAGGGTGTGCTATATGTGCGGATCCCCATGAGACCCATTTTTGTGAAGGAAGAAGTTACATCGAGGAACAAGAAGATGTTAACTTTGTCAGCAACCACCCCGGCTACAACTATAACAACAACAATGCCCCATGGAGAAATCATCCTTATTTCTCATGGAGGAACAATGATTCCACCCCAAGGAGGACCGGTAATATTTTCAACAACTCGATGGGTTATAAACCTCAAGGGCCACACACAAACAATTCTCAAATGGGGTATAGACCTCAAGGTGGCCCTCCGCGATTCAAAAACAACAACACAACCATCCCCCTCCTCTTCTGATGGTAACTTGGCTAGGATGGAAGCCATGATGCAAAATGCAAAGTATGATGATGAACTTCATGACTACCGCCCAATCTAATTCACCGAGCAAGAGGCCTTCAATGCCAACCAGATGACATTTAATCAGAGCCTTAAAACTCAAGTTGATCAAATCTTAGAATAACTTGCTCAGAGACAGTCGGGCACCTTTCAAAGTTAACCGAAGCCTAACCCACGAGAACAAGCTAAGGCGGTTACTTTGAGAAGCGGTAGGCTCCTAGAAGAACCATCTCCCCAAGATGAAGTTGATGACCAAGAGAAGCAAAATCAAGAAAATCAAGAGGAAGACCAAGAGATACTTGAGGAAGTTTAATCTCCACAGAAAAATATTTCCAAGGAGAAGGAGTCTTCTGAATTACCTATCTCTTCCACTCTTGCTAAACATCTCCCTCCACTTCCTTTCCCGAATAGGCTCAAAGAAAAGAATTTAGATGAGAAATTTGGGAAGTTTTTAAGTATTTTCAAGAAATTGACAATTAACATTTCTTTAGCTGATGCTTTGAAACATATACCCATCTATGCAAAGTTCATGAAATACATTCTCACAAACAAGAGATCTTTGCTAGAAGCAGAAATGGTGCACCTCACTGAAGAAATTTCAGCGGTCCTACTAAGGCACCCTCCCCCAAAGCTTGGAGACCCTGGTTTGCCTATCATCCCTTGTTCTATTGGTGATTTTTTGCGGTAGTGGTCAATGTGATTTAGGAGCTAGTATAAATCTCATGCCACTTTCAATTTTTAATAAACTTTTGGATTGGTGAGTGCACACCTACTACTGTACAATTGCAACTCGCTGATAGGTCTCTAGTGTTTACGAAAGGAAATGTTGAGGACTTGGTAGTGACTGTGGGAACCTTTGTTTTCCCCGTTGATTTCATAGTGATTGATATGGAAGAAGATGTCAAGGTCCCTTTGATTTTAGGCCGTCCATTTTTAAGAAATACTAGGACCTTGATAGATGTGGAAAAAGGGAAGATTATTTTGCGTCTTCATGATGAAAAGCTTGAGTTTGACATGTCTAAGATAGTGAAAAGACCCGCGCATGCGGAAGCTATTTTTACAATAGATGTTGTCTACTCCATTTTGCAAAATAATCCACCCCTCACTCTAATTATGATGCTTTGAGTTTTGCTTTGCTTGAGTCAGATGATGAACAGGAGATGGATTCGGAGGTGAATGAAATGGTAGCTGCTTTGGATAGAGCTCCAAGATACTTCAGAACGCACTACCCACCACCGGAACCACTGGAGAGAAGCGAGCAAATAATACCTCCTTCCGTCGAGAAGCCTCCCACCGTGGAGATGAAACTTCTACCTTCTCATTTAAAATATGTTTATCTGATTGAACCTTGTGATCTACCTGTCATTATCTCCTCCTCCCTCACAGGTGCACGAGAGGACAGTTTGTTGAAGGTGCTTCGAAACCACAAGGGGGCAATTGGTTGGTCAATCTTCGATATAAAGGGTATCAATCCCCACTTCTGTACTCATCGAATCTTCATGGAGGACAAATACAAGCCACTCGTTCAACCTCAAAGGTGGCTCAACCCGAATATGAATGAGGTAGTTAAAAAGGAGCTCCTAAAGCTACTTGACTCCGGGATCATCTACCCATATCCGATAGTCAATGGGTGAGCCCAACCCAGGTGGTACCAAAGAAAGAAGGAATCACGGTGGTGTCGAATGAAAAGGGTGAGCTGGTTCCCCAAAGAACGATAACCGGTTGGAGAGTGTGCATCGACTACCGGAAGTTGAACACGGCTACAAGGAAAGATCACTTCCCCTTGTACTTCATCGACCAAATGCTAGAGAGGTTAGCCGGGCAAGACTTTTATTGCTTTCTTGATGGCTACTCGGGGTACTTCCAAATCCCCATAGCCCTGGAAGATCAAGAGAATACCACATTCACATGCCCTTATGGAACATTCGCATATAGAAGAGTGCCTTTCGGATTATGCAATGCTCCCGCAACATTCCAAAGGTGTATGATGGCCATCTTCTCCGACTTTATTGAAAAAAGCATGAAAGTTTTCATGGACGAATATTTCTCGGTCTTTGGGCACAACTTCGACTCTTGCCTAGAGAACTTGGACGCCATTCTCTCCCGATGTGAGGAAACCAATCTAGTACTCAATTGGGAGAAATGTCATTTCATGGTGAGAGAAGGGATCGTCCTCGGGCACAAGATCTCCTCCAATGGGATTGAGGTTGACCGGGCCAAGGTCGAAGTCATCGAGAAGCTACCACCACCCACCTCGGTTAAAGACATTAGAAGCTTTCTTGGCCATGCCGGGTTCTACAGAAGGTTCATCAAGGACTTCTCCAAAATCTCTAAACCTCTGTGTGATCTCTTGACAAAGATGAAAAATTTGAATTCACTGAAGAATGTCTGAAGGCCTTCAACACTCTCAAAGAGTGCTTTATCTCAGCCCCGATTGAAATACCACTAACATTTAAATAATTTAATAATGATAAATAAGTATTATTTAGGGAATTATTAAACCCTAAGAAAGTATATAAACACTTGGGCATTAAAACGCACCTAAACTCCTTAAGGTCAAAACGTGCGTTAAAGCCCGACCTTAAGCTAAAAATTATATAAGCTATAAAACTGATATGAAGTTAATCAAGGATCATTTTATGACCTTTAAAACACAAGTCCTCAGTTAGAAGTGAGTAAAAATACAATATGCCCGGGAGTTCCCTTAAGGGCCCTTTAAGGCTTGAAAGTCCCGGAAATAACTTATAAAATAAAATAAAGCATTACACTTCATTCTAAATGCACAATAACACTATAATGAACATTTAAGATGAAGTTCTTAAGATAAATTCTCAGTTAAAGACAAAGTGCTCGGAGGTTCCCGATGAGGGCCCCATAAACCCCCGGGAGTGCCCCGGAGAGGTACCGAAGTGGCACAAACTCCAATATAAATTATTCTTAGAGTTCCTAACATCAATATTTAACATTCAAAAGAGAGTACTCAAGCTACTTTTTCAAAAATAAGCAAAGTGCTAGGGGAAATTTCTTAACGCTCCTTTTTGCCCCGAGAGTGTCCCGGTAGCCCAAATATTGAGTTACGAGTTTATATAACCCCATATAACTCAATGTAACACCTTAACATATTATTATTGACTATAAACAATGTCAATAAACACTTGGAACTCATACCGACTAATTATTTTCCAGAAAATCCTTAAAGCACAAAAATGCACCTTCGGGTGTCACAAAAATGCGTTTTACGCAATTACCTTGAAGCTTTTGAGGAGCCACGAGTTGATAATCTTAAAAGAGGATAAATTGACCATCTAAATCAATTAATTCCAGTACTAAATTCATAGTACAAAAGGGAGCGATTTTTGGGACAAAAAGGTACCTAAAATCAGCATTTTTACCTTAAAACTTTCATCTTTTACCATAGTATAAATCTACCAAATAAATGCTGGAACCTATTACACATATTAGTATGGTATTAGTACAATATAGTGTAACAAAAATCAAATTAAAAATCAACCCCATCTAGCCTCCATTGTGGGCGCCATTTGTGGTCAATATTGACTAGTTTTAATTCAAAATTTGCATTATGGACTGGTGACTCACTTCCCATGTGTCATATGTTATATTATGTAAAATAACCCAGCCAAAATAGGCCTCATCTACCGTATGACCTGCAAAGAAGACAAGAAGGATTAGTTTAAACAAAAGCAATGAAATAAAATACACCAAAAGTAATCCTAGACTACAATAATGTAAAGTTGCAAGCAAACAAACAACAACCCATGTTACTCTCCTAAGGCTGCGATTTTGATATAGAAAAGAAGGAGATTGATTGCTGTCTACTTAGTTAAATAAATCAGCTACCTACTTATGCACATGTCTATGTTCAATACAAACAAAAATCAAATGGCTTACTATAGCCTATGGTGGCCGATTTCAAGGGGGAAAGGAATAAGTTTGATTCTCTAAATTAATCAAATAATATACCTAGCATGTTCTCATGTTTCAAAGGATAAAAATCAGATGCTACACAAGCAGCATATTAACGTATAAACAAGGAGAAAACAACAAAATTGACATGCTATTCTACTTAAGAAAATCAAAAAAATACCTACCTATCTTACCATTTGTCTTCTAGTTTTAATTGTCAAACAAAGACTCCATTATGCCTTGTCTATAGCCGAAAACAACATCAATAATGAGAGTGTTTCTTGAGCCAAACAATCAAATAATTAAACAAAAGAAAGACTAAACACATTTGACAATTATTGTCAAAATAATTCTATTCTTTCCTTGCCTTACCTTAAGTCATACGTGAGCATAGCCATTCCTTCCTTGCTCACACAACCGATTGGTAAGCTCTCTCTTGTTCTCTCTTTTTCTTCTCCTTTGTTAGTTCATTCCTTAGAGCTTCTAAGCTCCATTAATGGTGTTTTTAAGTTCTAACATCAATTCTATGTAAATTCCTAGTTAAATCTCCTAAGTCTTGAAGCAAGAAACATCCTAGCAACTCTTACAATTTTCACCAAGCATAAGTATTCCAAGGAGCTATCTAGATTCAACAACAACACAAGGAACAACAAGATCAAGTTAAGGTATATTTTCATGTTGAAAATCCTAGCAAAATACCTAAGGTTATTACCGAAATTTATGAACTTCTAAACCTATATTCTCTTCATTATTTCATGAAGGAAATTTAGATCCACAACCATCTCAAGGTCTACCGAAAATTCCTTGAAAAATTCCTAAGGTAAACTCTTGTAAACTACTCCAAATCTTATTTATAAATCCTTGTTAGAAGTCTAACAAATGGATCTCCTAATATATACAAGGAGGCCGAATTATCTTCATCAAGATAGCATTTGGAGAGCTTGGAATTCAAGGAGAAATCAAGTACAAGAATTATCTTGATTTAAGGAGTAAGTTTATATAATTAAGGTTTATTAAGTTTAAGCTTGATTTAAGCTTCAAACTTTGGTATAAAAATTATATATAACCCCTAAATAAATAAAGGCCAAAATATTGGGTTATAATGTCAAGAAAATAATTTACAACATATGAGGTAAGATTATTACCTTAAGGTATAATTATGTGTCACAAGAAATTAATTATGATACATATATGGTTAAACCAAATTATCTATGGACTAAATGTTCTATTTTAAGTTTATAATTATTCTAAGTCATTAGCATAATTTTTAGAAGTGTTATATGACATATATACATTTATATGTATTTATTATAAGGTTTAAATCAAGTTTTGGAAACTATATGGTAAAATATATTAAGGCCGAGAATAAAATGTATTATTTGGTGATTTTCGAAATATATAAGTATATCAACTTATATTATAAATTTTAGGAATATTAAAAATAGCTACAAGTATTTAAATGGCTAATTTAATAAGTTATGTGGCTAAAATGTAAATTTTGTAAAGTTTAGGTTATAAATAATAAAAGCCGAGAGCTTAAAGGTCTATTTGGTATATTTATGATATAATATAAGGTAGGAATTAATATTATGAATTTTGGTGAATTTAAATAAGTGTTTAAGTGATAAAATAACAATTTATAAAGTGTTGGGACTATTTTGTAAATATTGGAAACTATGGTGTATGGCCGAGAATTACATATGAATTTATGGGTATATTAAAGTATTAATTATGAAATTAAGTCTTGGTCAAAGTGTTGACCAAAAACTTTGGGTTAAAATGATTTATGACATAAAAATTAAGTTTATAAAGTTATGGGGTGAATATGTAATTTATAGAAATTATTATGTAAAACCGAATTGGACAAGGGGTGGAAATGTAATTTATAGAAGTATATGGGCCATTTCGGTTATTTAAGAAAATTAAATATTAAAACTATAGTTTATAAGTTAATATGTAACTTATATAAAGTTTTGAGGTTAAATTGTGAAGATAAGGGAATTACATGTTAAGACCGGAAATAAATGGGGTCATTTGATAATTTATAAAAACTAATATATATTGTTTTGCAATTTCCGAAAGTTAATGTGGGTGATTAATGAATTATAAAAGTTATAAGGTTATTTGGCAACTTATAAAGGTATAAGGGTTGTCTCGGTAATTAAGGAAATTAAATAATAAAACTATGGTTTATAAGTTAATATGTAACTTATATAAAAGTTTTGGGGTTAAAATGTAATTATGGGAAGTTTATATGGAAACCGAAAATTTGAGGGATTATTTGGTAATTTATAAAAGTTGTTGGGTATAAAATATAAATACCGAATTAATAAGGTTGATTTTGTAATTTAATAAAGAAAGGAAGTAAAACTAGGTAATATAATGTATTATGGTATATTATGGAGTATAATAAAGTTTATAAAATAATTGTGGTTATGATAAAAATGACCAAAAGAATATAATATAAAGTTTATAAAACAATTGTGGTTATGTTAAAGATAATCAAATTATATTGGTATATGGAATAAGAGAAAAAGATTATGATTATATTATTAAAGAGATGAAGATATATCATAATATGGGAATTCATTATCACATGTGAATACTACATAAAATAATGAACTGATGGACTATCTAGACCCACTGTTAAATAACAGGGGGAAATAAAAGAACATACAGAGTTAGTGTACGACGAGTATAAACTCTACAGTGACAGTACTGTAATATTTAGTGAATATTATATTAATATTATCCGATATTGCATGTTTATATAACAGCGTACGAGAAGGAACTACTGAACAGGAATTTGTCAAGCTAGCAGTTACTTGGTGAACGGTATGTTAATTGTGTGGTCTGAATGTCCTAAGGATTTTTCTAAGGTCCAAACGTTATGTGTTTAATTGTTTAAGAGCGATATTTGTGATTTTATGTATATGATATTGTACACTGTATGGTTCAACACTGTTGCGTTCTATTGTTACGCGAACGTCTTATGACTGGAAATTTACACATCTAAACTGGAACAAGACTAACTGACCTTTAGGTATTATTAAACCTAACTGATGGTCAACTGCTATAGTCTTAACTCAAGGATTGGTTATTATGTCACTGACAAAAAGGGGCTAACTTATAAAGAGAGGAATCCAGACTGTTTCGACTTTCTGGTTGCGCATTGTGATCACTACGAGAGACTTCAATGGGGAGTCACTCAAGGGAATCCATCAGTCACATTTGAGGATGGCGGAGGGCACTGCCGTTGGTGCACAGGTTCGACCGGATCGGTCAAAATATTTATCCAGGGCCATAAGGTCAGCTGGTAACGGTTCCATTGGAACCCAGGGGACTATCGTCCATTAATAAGTTATTAAGGGTTGTCTTATCATGACACCTGAGGTGGAATTTAATTGGAAACGGTTAAGTGATTGGTTTAAAGGATAAGGGCCTCGTGGCCAACTAACAAGTGCAGTTTAATACGCGTATCTTGTTTGAATTACTGATGTGTGATTGTTGGTTATCGTTATTGATGTGAGATTATTGGTTATTGCTATGGATTATTGATGTGTGGTTATTGGTGTTGTGTACTATTGTACATTGATGTTTACAGGTGAGTTGTTATGTGATTGTTTAATGTTTACAGTTATTACTGTTGTTATTGTAAACCGGTATTACATGTAAAGAATCTAATATCAAGATGGCTAAAACGACTTAAGGAATCTAGATGATTTAAGACTACATTTAGCATACCAGTATTTCGATTGCTGAGCCCTTCAATGGGCCAAACATTCCAGGTTATTGAAGAAGACTCAAGCCGGAGTGCGGGACATGGGGGTAGCTGACGTGTTTTTCAACAAACACCTTTGGTTTTATTTTGTATTGTATTAAGGAGGTCGTTGTATTCAGTTAGTTGCTCATTTAGTTGGATTTGGTTTGTAATAATTAGAGTGCTCAGTATTTGTTCATCACAGCGTGAAGCGTTGTATTGTTGGAAAGAGTAAGGATGTAGTTACTCACAAGGGTGAGTAACGGCGTGTAACACCAAGGTAGATAGTTTTATTTTCCGCTGCGAATTGTTATTTATTATGCTACGACATGACGTTATTACCGGTTTAGGATTAGGGGTGTTACAAAAAGTGGTATCAGAGCGGAGTACCGCTCTGATGAAAAGATAATGAGTCAAAACATGAGCATAGGAATATTCGAAACGGGAAACGTCTGTGAGGATTCGTGACCTAGAAAAAAAACCCTAGGGATATTTTTACTACTCTTAGCTAACTCTCTTACTTGATTGTGATTGTGTATGTAAAACGGTGTAGCAACCGAGTAGAAATAATATACTACATTATAGATGTCGACTAGAGGAAGACCACATGGAGGCAGCAGTGGACGCGGTGGCGAGACACCGGCGGATGTTCCAGAGGTACCAGACCTAGCAGCAGCCATGGCAGTCATCGCGCAGCAACTAGGAGCTCAACTTACGGGAGCCATATCCCACCCGATGCAGCCCAGGGAAACCAACTGGTTGAAGAGCGTTGCAGACGCAAGAGTACCGACTTATTCAGGGGAACCGGACCCCACCGCACTAGAGAAGTTTATTATAGAGCACCAGAAGGCGTTCAAGGCTGTTAAAGTTCCAGAAGACCAGAAGGTCGACATCGCCGCGTACAACCTGAAGGACGCAGCTGACATTTGGTGGCGGTCTATGAGGGTCACCGTAGAGCTACACCGGACTTTGGATGGACAGCGTTTGTAGAAGTGTTGCGGGAGAAGTACTACCCCGAACACCTAAAGCAGAGAAAAAGGCAGGAGATCGAGACCTTAATTCAAGGGAGTCAAACAGTTGACCAGTACCACGCACGGTTCACCAATCTGTTGGACTACATACCAGGAGTCGACTACTCCGACACTATGAAGATTCAAAAGTTTAGGGGAAGAGGCGCAGGAAGAAAGAAGAGAAAGAGTACTGAAGGAGATGATGGTGGAGCAACCTCTGGCGGTTACTACAAGAAGGGGAAGAGATTCTTTGATAAGAGGAAGGGGCGGAAGGATTTCCATGGTCAGAAGACGAAGGAGCAGGTCCCTCGTCTGACCAGCCCAGCTATTGATGCTCAGCCACTAAGATCAGCACCACCTAGAGGCAATAAGCCAACCCGACGTCACTATTACTGTAAACGCTGTGGAAAGGATCACCCAGGCGTATATTGCTCAGGAAGGAAGGTGGAGTGCCGCTATTGCAGAAAGGAAGGTCACAGGGAGTATGAATGCTTTTCCAATCCAGGGAGCCGAGTTTACAAGGGAGCTAGAGGTTCACAGAGCACCAGCTATTGAAGCGGACGGACCAGGAGGGGGTCAAGCGCCGCAGAACAACACCTATACTAGAGGACCGGCAGGACAACCATCCTCATCCGGGAATCGGAAGGGAAAGGAGATAGTTCCATGAAGAAATACCCTGTACACAGTGGGAACTTCAGGCGCTGAGGCTAGCGCTCAACGTGAAACCGGTAAGCCTAGAACTTAAACCTAATGCATGATGCGTGAATGTGTGTTTATAGTTATCAGTCGATGAGACTTCTATGTGTTAGCAAGTATTAAAATTTAGAGAGACCTAACTTAGGTAACCTCTCACCTAAGAGGATACTTCGACATTTGTTTTTCCCTTACCTATGAGACCGAGGTCACCTGAGCCTATGTGCGAAGGTCAGGAATATCCAGAGGCATAATGCCAAATACTTCAACCCGGCATGATCTTACTCAGGCAATACTTAACTAAAAATGAACAAATAACTATTGTAAATGAATGTAGAACTTGGGGATAGGCCTTGGAGGATTTATATCCCAGGATATGGGAGTGGATCAAAACTTAAATTATATATGATGTGTATGAGTAAGGATTGGGATCCACAGGCTAAGTTATATAGTGAAGTAAGAAAGGTAGATGGAGCACGAGTTCCTAGGATACCAGTTGTATCATTCTCCATAGGAGATGATGCTGAGTTTTTATACGGTGATAAGAAAAGGATGGATAAGGCAAACAAAATTATTTTGAAGTCAGGAGACGCATTAATATTTGGTGGAGAATCCAGATTAGTGTACCATGGGATTAAGAGTATTAAACCGAATACAAACCAGATTAGCCTTGGGATACAGGATATGAGATAGTATAGTGAGGAATAACAGGTTAGTTTTTCTTGGACCGCCGAAGGGCGTTATCAACTGTCCAAACTTACAGTAACTACAAATTATGACCTGCCTAAATGACGAGCAGATGTCATGAAAAGGAATACATGAATTAATACTTAAGACTACATGAATTGTCAAAAGGGTTTGATGAAGACCTGCATGGGAAGAGCAAACACCAAAATTTTATGGGATAGCGAGGCACCGAGCTTACCGCTCAGTGCGATACTAGAAAATCTTACAATCCCTTATTAACTTCGAGAGGAGATAGTGCGAAACCTTGAAATATGACAATAGAGAAACAGAATCTCAAAATATAACTAAACATCCATCATGGATAAGCACGGGTTTTAAAATACCTGAACAAATACCAAGGGTCTCAGCTAGTATCAATATATAACAGTGCTAGACTCCTAATTAATGAAGGGGAGAGAACAAACTTTAAGTCTATATTTTCTGAAGTCGGGAGAACTACCTAATTAGCAATACCAAATGATACATATATACATACAATTTGGAGGTTGTAAACCTAAAACGTTAAGGAGTATTGATACATTCCAGGGGGCTAAGTATCATTAAATATATCTACCCTATTTGAGGCTCACGGCCTACACTATCCTTATGGTTCTATATGAGCATATGTCTTCTATGACAGCTCAATTTATGAATGCGAATAAAGAGCGCAAGAAATCAAATAAGGTTAACCCCCGTATATAAATATGGTAACAAATAACTCTCCTTGATACTTACAGTGAAGGTAGTATAAGTTATATTAAAAGCTTGAACTAATATATACACTAAAAGTGAGTGGAAGTTATATTTAAAAGTGGGAAAACATACTCCTTGGCTTGTAACAATTGTTTTACATGTAAACTTTCCTAACGATTTATAACCAATCCCTGTGATTCTAAATCCTCTATTTGATACACCTAATCGACCTATTTTTAGAAGCCATTGAGCTTGTGGATTAACCACATTTCTAAGAGATAGAGACAAACAATAAGCTTTGATTGTCCGGATACCAAACTGTAGAATTCAACTGGAAACTCTTAGTTTGAGATGGTACTAATATTAAGAGATACTTAACCTAGGCTGAACATATGGTTCACCTGATTTATGGAGTTTAGATGAAATAAGAAAAGCCAAGCTTTAAAGACGGAGGAAATAATACTTTATGGAACTATAATTGTTGATCGGGCTATGAAAACCTTTCCTTGGAGTCTTATCCCAAATTTAGTAATAATTATAACTGTCTTTGCTCCAAGTGATGATAACCAAAGTATAGGCAATAATCAAGCCCTGATGAGTTAAATACTAGATGAGCCTTTTAAAGAGAAGAGAGTATTCTAAGGTATCCAAGTCCATATCGGAATTTATTACTTGTATGATGGATTTAAGAGTTAAAATGATTGATGGATATAATTATTAGACAATATGAGCCTAGATGTTTTAATAAGAATTTACCTTATATGCCAAAGAGGAAAAAATGGCTTCCCCGCTTGATGAGTTGATCGAAGGAATATGGTTCCGGGATTAAGGAATACACTAGATCCAAGTATAGGTTACAACAGTTATTGGAATAGTTGTATAACAATCAAGGGAAAAGGTACATGTAGTAATCATCACGTCACAAGTTTGTTAAGATAAAATTTGAAAATGATAATTATGTGGTTGTTTGATATTTGACGTGGGAGGTCGAACTTGATCCTGGTCAGATCAAGGGAAAACCAAACACAAAATGGAGTAGAGGGATAGTTCAACATTGACGCTGACCCCGTCAGAGTTGGATGATTCCTGAGACTCCCTACAAGTGGTCACAAATATTTATGTGATGCGTACGTATTTATTCTTAAATTAATATAAAGTTTGACTAATAAGTATATGAGATGTAGGAGGTGTAAATTAAGGGTTAAGTTGTCCAGGTTACCCCGAGGAGATTAAATAGCTAAAACAATTCCGCATATTCGAAAAATAACCAATTGTGAGGGAAATACTAACTATTATTATTCCATGAACCATGTTTTTAAATTAAATATGAGATCAAAAGACAATTACCTATAATCAGAGTATTCTCAAGCTAGCTTCTAAGGTATGGCCATATTGCCATCTAGAGGGAAAAATCGACTTTTATGTCTTTCTTTATGAATTCAAACTCAATATATAAAATAGGAACCTACCTATAAATATGGTAGAATATAAAAGTAAGAACATTATACTAATACTCGCATGAGTTGATTCAAACCGCAAGAACATGTTCAATTGAGAAGGAAACTGTACCTTGTTAGAAACCTTAGAAGGAACCCTACTGTGGTATACCTGATGAACAGACGATAGAAATCGTTTAAGTACTACTGACAATGGGTGAATCAATAATATCAAGAAATCTTTCTATAATATACATAAGATGCACGGCTCGACCGTAGCTCATACCTTACATTGAAAATGAAAACCGTATATAGTGAAAGTAAACTCAAATACCAGAATCACAAATGATGACCTGAAGATCAAAGATAGACATTTTAAGTATGCCCCAATATTAATACAAACCAGACTGCCGACGATTACAACTACAAGAGACGATTAATGGAAGTGTGTTATACACAATAGTTTAAACAAGCCATGAGATAATATTGGCATCGTACAAGATAGTAGATCATCTTCACCCATACACACGGGATTCAAAAAAAAGAGCATACTAATGCACTATGAAACATGTCAGGGAATACATAGATTCTTGGGGGCTATACCTCGTAGGACAGAAGTCATATGCTGATGTCCGCAGGAGAGACCTCGAGTTCGCAGTAGGCGACCGAGTCTTCCTTAGAGTTTCACCTATGAAGGGAATTTTTAAATTTGGGCAGAAGGGCAAGCTTAGCCCGAAGTATGTAGGACCGTACCTTATTACGGAGCGAGTGGGCCCATTAGCCTACAAATTAGATTTACCTGTTGAGCTTGTGAGAGTGCACAAGTGTTTCACATTTCTCAGCTAAAGCAGAATGTGCCCCACCCATCATATATCTTAGAGCCGAGACACTCGAGCTAGATTCTACACTTAGACATGAGGAAACCCCAGTTCGCATCTTAGACTCCAAGACTAGGGAGACCAGGAACACGACCATTAGAATGGTCAAGGTTCTGTGGGCAAACCACGACATTGAAGAGGCGACATGGGAGTTAGAAGACTCCATGCGAGACAAGTATCCAACACTTTTTCTCTTAGTTTTGTGTATACTTGTGGGGGTACGTGGGCGTAACCCTTTTTAAGGGGGGTAGAGCACCACATGCGACTTGCATATCTGCAGTCTATACAAGTTTTGTATTTGATTGTTTGTGTTTGATTGTTGTGCATGTGTGCAATTGGTTGATTGGTAATTGAGATGTCCTATGTGACACTTGGTTGGTTATTGTTGTGTCCTATGTGACACTTGAATGGTTATGGTTGTGTTCTATGTAACACTTGATATTTATGTGTTCTATGTAACACTTGGTTGATTAATAAAGGTACACTTATTTACTTGCAGTATATTTATTCTTACAATCACACAAGAGATTTACTGCCAAGGGTTTACGCCTCTCCACTCTACAGGACTGAGTGTTTTGGTATTGCACTTGTGCAGTGAGGACCGAGTGGGATAGCTAGGAAGTTGAGACACTTATTTGCTTTACAGTATTTACCAAGTTATTTGTGCTACGATTATATTGAATGTCATGAGTAAGGTTATGTATATGTACGAATTGCATACACTTGGATTACAGATGGAATGTACAGGTGTCAATATAGTATTGACACCCAGGAATGATAAGTATACAAAATAGATATGAGGAACTTGATTCCATAGGATGAATAAGTATAAGTTATGACTTCGGGATGAAGTCCTTTTAAGGGGGGTAGACTGAAATACCCCTAACATTTAAATAATTTAATAATGATAAATAAGTATTATTTAGGGGATTATTAAACCCTAAGAAAGTATAAACACTTGGGCGTTAAAACGCACCTAAACTCCTTAAGGTCAAAAACATGCGTTAAAGCCCGACCTTAAGCTAAACAAGTTATATAAGCTATAAAACTCATATGAAGTTAATCAAGGATCATTTTATGACCTTTAAAACACAAGTCCTCAGTTAGAACGGAGTAAAAATACAATATGCCCGGGAGTTCCCTTAAGGGCCCCTTAAGGCCTGAAAGTCCCGGAAATACCTTATAAAATAAAATAAAGCATTACACTTCATTCTAAATGCACAATAACACTATAATGAACATTTAAGATGAATTTCTCAAGATAAATTCTCAGTTAAAGACAAAGTGCTCAGAGGTTCCCGATGAGGGCCCCATAAACCCCCGGGAGTGCCCCGGAGAGGTACCGAAGTGGCACAAACTCCAATATAAATTATTCTTAGAGTTCCTAACATCAATATTCAACATTCAAAAGAGAGTACTCGGGCTACTTTTTCAAAAATAAGCAAAGTGCTCGGGGAAATTTCTTAACGCTCCTTTTTGCCCCGGGAGTGTCCCGGTAGCCCGAAAATTGAGTTACGAGTTTATATAACCCCATATAACTCAATGTAACACCTTAACATAATATTATTGACTATAAACAATGTCAATAAACACTTGGAACTCATAGCAACTAATTATTTTCCAAAAAATCCTTAAAGCACAAAAATGCACCTTCGGGTGTCACAAAAATGTGTTTTACGCAATTACCTTGAAGCTTTTGAGGAGCCACGAGTTGATAATCTTAAAAGGGGATATATTGACCATCTAAATCAATTAATGCCAGTACTAAATTCATAGTACAAAAGGGGGCGATTTTTGGGACAAAAAGGTACCTAAAATCAGCATTTTTACCTTAAAACTTTCATCTCTTACCATAGTATAAATGTACCAAATAATAGTGGAACCTATTACACATATTAGTAGGATATTAGTACAATATAGTGTAACAAAAATCAAATTAAAAATCAACCCCATCTAGCCTTCATTGTGGGCGCCATTTGTGGTCAATATTGACTAGTTTTAATTCAAAATTTGCCTTATGGAATGGTGACTCACTTCCCATGTGTCATATGTTATATTATGTCAAATAACCCAGCCAAAAGAGGCCTCATCTACCGTATGACCTGCAAAGAAGACAAGAAGGATTAGTTTAAACAAAAGCAATGAAATAAAATACACCAAAAGTAATCCTAGACTACAATAATGTAAAGTTGCAAGCAAACAAACAAAACAACCCATGTTACTCTCCTAAGGCTGCCGATTTTGATATAGAAAAGAAGGAGATTGATTGCTGTCTACTTAGTTAAATAAATCAGCTACCTACTTATGCACATGTCTATGTTCAATACAAACAAAAATCAAATGGCTTACTATAGCCTATGGTGGCCGATTTCAAGGGGGAAAGGAACAAGTTTGATTCTCTAAATTAATCAAATAATATACCTAGCATGTTCTCATGTTTCAAAGGATAAAAATCAGATGCTACACAAGCAGCATATTAACGTATAAACAAGGAGAAAACAAGGCAAAATTGACATGCTATTCTACTTAAGAAAATCAAAAGAAATACCTACCTATCTTACCATTTGTCTTCTAGTTTTAATTGTCAAACAAAGACTCCATTATGCCTTGTCTATAGCCGAAAACAACATCAATAATGAGAGCTTTTCTTGAGCCAAACAATCAAATAGTTAAACAAAAGAAAGACTAAACAATTTGACAATTATTGTCAAAATAATTCTATTCTTTCCTTGCCTTACCTTAAGTCATACGTGAGCATAGCCATTCCTTCCTTGCTCACACAACCGATTGGTAAGCTCTCTCTTGTTCTCCTTTTCTTCTTCCTTTGTTATTCATTCCTTAGAGCTTCTAAGCTCCATTAATGGTGTTTTAAGTTCTAACATCAATTCTATGTAAATTCCTAGTTAAATCTCCTAAGTCTTGAAGCAAGAAATCATCCTAGCAACTCTTACAATTTTCTCCAAGCATAAGTGTTCCAAGGAGCTATCTAGATTCAACAACAACACAAGGAACAACAAGATCAAGTTAAGGTATATTTTCATGTTGAAAATCCTAGCAAATACCTAAGGTTATTACCGAAAATTTATGAACTTCTAAACCTATATTCTCTTCATTATTTCATGAAGGAAATTTAGATCCACAACCATCTCAAGGTCTACCGAAAATTCCTTGAAAAATTCCTAAGGTAAACTCTTGTAAAACTACTCCAAATCTTATTTATAAATCCTTTTAGAAGTCTAACAAATGGATCTCCTAAATATATACAAGGAGGCCGAATTCTCTTCATCAAGATAGCATTTGGAGAGATTGGAATTCAAGGAGAAATCAAGTACAAGAATTATCTTGATTTAAGGAGTAAGTTTTATAATTAAGGTTTATTAAGTTTAGCTTGATTTAAGCTTCAAATTTGGTATAAAAATTATATAACCCCTAAATAAATAAAGGCCGAAAATATTGGGTTATAATGTCAAGAAAATAATTTACAACATATGAGGTAAGATTATTACCTTAAGGTATAATTATGTGTCACAAGAAATTAATTATGATACATATATGGTTAAACCAAATTATCTATGGACTAAATGTTCTATTTTAAGTTTATAATTATTCTAAGTCATTAGCATAATTTTTAGAAGTGTTATATGACTTATATACATTTATATGTATTATTATAAGGTTTAAATCAAGTTTTGGAAACTATATGGTAAAATATATTAAGGCCGAGAATAAAATGTATTATTTGGTGATTTTCAAATATATAATTATATTAACTTATATTATAAATTTTAGGAATATTAAAAATAGCTACAAGTATTTAAATGGTAATTTAATAAGTTATGTGGCTAAAATAAATTTTGTAAAGTTTAGGTTATAAATAATAAAAGCCGAGAGCTTAAAGGTCTATTTGGTATATTTATGATACAATATAAGGTAGGAATTAATATTATGAATTTTGGTGAATTTAAATAAGTGTTTAAGTGATAAAATAAAATTTATAAAGTTTTAGGACTATTTTGTAAATATTGGAACTATGGTGTATGGCCGAGAATTACATATGAATTTATGTGTATATTAAAGTATTAATTATGAAATTAAGTCTTGGTCAAAGTGTTGACCAAAAACTTTGGGTTAAAATGATTTATGACATAAAAATTAAGTTTATAAAAGTTATGGGGTGAATATGTAATTTATAGAAATTATTATGTAAAACCGAATTGGACAAGGGGTGGAAATGTAATTTATAGAAGTATATGGGCCATTTCGGTTATTTAAGAAAATTAAATATTAAAACTATAGTTTATAAGTTAATATGTAACTTATATAAAGTTTTAGGTTAAATTGTGAAGATAAGGGAATTACATGTTAAGACCGAAAATAAATGTGGTCATTTGATAATTTATAAAAATAATATATTGGTTTGCAATTTCCGAAAGTTAATGTGGGTGATTAATGAATTATAAAAGTTATAAGGTTATTTGGCAACTTATAAAGGTATAAGGGTTGTCTCGGTAATTAAGGAAATTAAATAATAAAACTATGGTTTATAAGTTAATATGTAACTTATATAAAAGTTTTGGGGTTAAAATGTAATTATGGGAAGTTTATATGGAAACCGAAAATTTAAGGGATTATTTGGTAATTTATAAAAGTTGTTGGGTATAAAATATAAATACCGAAATAATAAGGTTGGTTTTGTAATTTAATAAAGAAAGGAAGTAAAACTAGGTAATATAATGTATTATGGTATATTATGGAGTATAATATAAAGTTTATAAAATAATTGTGGTTATGATAAAAATGACCAAAAGAATATAATATAAAGTTTATAAAACAATTGTGGTTATGTTAAAGATAATCAAATTATATTGGTATATGGAATAAGAGAAAATGATTATGATTATATAATTAAAGAGATGAAGATATATCATAATATGGGAATTCATTATCACATGTGAATACTACATAAAATAATGAACTGATGGACTATCTAGACCCACTGTTAAATAACAGGGGGAAATAAAAGAACATACAGAGTTAGTGTACGACGAGTATAAACTCTACAGTGACAGTACTGTAATATTTAGTGAATATTATATTAATATTACCCGGTATTGCATGTTTATATAACAGCGTACGGGAAGGAACTACTGAACAGGAATTTGTCAAGCTAGCAGTTACTTGGTGAACGGTATGTTAATTGTTGGTCTGAATGTCCTAATGATTTTCCTAAGGTCCAGACGTTATGTGTTTAATTGTTTAAGAGTGATATCTGTGATTTTATGTATATGATATTGTACACTGTATGGTTCAACACTGTTGCGTTCTATTGTTACGCGAACGTCTTATGACTGGAAATTTACACATCTAAACTGGAACAAGACTAACTGACCTTTAGGTATTATTAAACCTAACTGATGGTCAACTGCTATAGTCTTAACTCAAGGATTGGTTATTATGTCACTGACAAAAAGGGGCTAACTTATAAGAGAGGAATCCAGACTGTTTCGACTTTCTGGTTGCGCATCGTGATCACTACGAGAGACTTCAATGGGGAGTCACTCAAGGGAATCCATCAGTCACATTTGAGGATGGCGGAGGGCACTGCCGTTGCTGCACAGGTTCAACCGGATTGGTCAAAATATTTATTCAGGGCCATAAGGTCAGCTGGTAACGGTTCCATTGGAACCCAGGGGACTATCGTCCATTAATAAGTTATTAAGGGTTGTCTTATCATGACGCCTGAGGTGGAATTTAATTGGAAAAGGTTAAGTGATTGGCTTAAAGGATAAGGGCCAGGTGGCCAACTAACAAGTGCAGTTTAATACGCGTATCTTGTTTGAATTACTGATGTGTGATTGTTGGTTATTGTTATTGATGTGAGATTATTGGTTATTGCTATGGATTATTGATGTGTGGTTATTGGTGTTGTGTACTATTGTACATTGATGTTTACAGGTGAGTTGTTATGTGATTGTTTAATGTTTACAGTTATTACTGTTGTTATTGTAAACGGTATTACATGTAAAGAATCTAATATCAAGATGGCTAAAACGACTTAAGGAATCTAGATGATTTAAGACTACATTTAGCATACCAGCATTTCGATTGCTGAGCCCTTCAATGGGCCAAACATTCCAGGTTATTGAAGAAGACTCAAGCCGGAGTGCGGGACACAGGGGTAGCTGATGTGTTTTTCAACAAACACCTTTGGTTTTATTTTGTATTGTATTAAGGAGGTCATTGTATTCAGTTAGTTGCTCATTTAGTTGGATTTGGTTTGTAATAATTAGAGTGCTCAGTATCTGTTCATCACAGCGTGAGGAGTTGTATTGTTGGAAAGAGTAAGGATGCCTTGTTACTCACAAGGGTGAGTAACGGCGTGTAACACCAAGGTAGATAGTTTTATTTTCCGCTGCGAATTGTTATTTATTATGCTACGACATGCGACATTATTACCGGTTTAGGATTAGGGGTGTTACACCGATAGTTGTATCACCGGATTGGAGCCTTCCTTTTGAAATAATGTGTGATGCAAGCGACTATGCAGTGGGGGCAGCCCTATGTCAGAAAAGGGAGAAGATTTTGAGAACCGTCTACTATGCAAGCAAGACACTCAACGATTCTCAGAAAAACTATGCCACAATCAAGAAGGAGCTTCTAGCGGTTGTCTTTGCATTAGATAAGTTCTGCTCTTACCTCTTGGGAAGTAGGGTGATTGTGCATATGGACCACTCAGCCTTGAAATATTTGTTTACCAAAGAGGATGCCAAACCAAGGTTGTTGAGATGGATTTTGTTGCTACAAGAGTTTGAGATCGAAATCAGAGACAAACCGGGTGTGCAAAATGTGGTGGCCGACCACCTCTCCCGCAAGGAAGTTCCCGATGAAGGTGTGCCTATAAATGAGTTCTTTACGGATGAGACTGTTTTCGTGATCAAGGAAGCTGATGATCCTTGGTATGCTGATCTTGCAAACTACTTGGCAAGAGGAGTAGTGCCCCATAACTTGACCTACCAGTAGAGGAAGAAATTCTTCGCTGACTCGAAGCACTACTTCTGGGATGATCCTTACCTCTTCAAGACTTGTGCTGATGGGGTGATAAGGATATGTGTGCCCCTGAGTGAAGCGCAAGACATTCTTACCCATTGCCACTCTCTTGAAGTGGGAGGGCATCATGGGCCGGCAAGAACTGCATCAAAAGTTCTACAAGCAGGTTTCTTCTGGAAAACCTTACACAAAGATTGCCACAACTTTGTTGCTTCCTGTGACCGCTGTCAAATGATGGGCAACATCTCCCAAAAACATAAAATGCCTCTTAACGTGATGCTAGAGGTTGAACCATTTGACTTGTGGGGCATAGATTTCATGGGACCCTTCCCTTCCTCCTGCTCCAATCTCTTCATCCTTGTAGCTGTGGACTACGTGACCAAGTGGGTGGAAGCCATTGCCTCTCCCACAAATGATGCTAAGGTGGTGACCAAGTTCTTGAGAAAGAATATCTTTACAAGGTTTGAAGAGCCTAAAGCAATCCTTAGTGACGGGGGTTCTCACTTCTGCAACAAGCAATTCGAAGCTTTAATGGAGAAGTACGAAGTGAGACATAAGGTCGCTCTACCTTACCACCCCCAAACTAATGGACAAGCCGATGTCACCAATAGAGAGCTGAATTGGATCTTGTAGAAAACGGTAAATTCTTCAAGAAAGGATTGGTCCCTAAAGCTCGACGATGCACTATGGGCATACCGAACAACCTACAAGACTCCCATTGGTATGTCCCCTTACCGTCTTGTCTACGGAAAAGCTTGTCACCTACCGGTTGAACTTGCATATAAATCGTATTGGGCTGTAAAAGCACTCAACTACGACCTCAAGAGTGCCGGAGAAAAGAGAAAGTTTCAGCTGACGGAGTTAGAAGAAATCCGGGAAGAAGCTTATGAGAACAACCGGATCTACAAAGAGAAGACAAAGAGATGACATGATAAAATGATCCTCAAGAGAGAATTCCATGAGGGAGATCGGGTCTTACTCTACAACTCTCGGTTAAAGCTATTCCCGGGTAAGCTCAAATCTCATTGGGCCGGGCCTTTCTCTATCACTAAGGTGACCCCGTATGGTGCTGTGGAGTTAAAGAACACGAAAGGAGGAACTTTCATGGTTAATGGTTCGAGGCTCAAGCATTACATGGGAAGTGACATTAAACGGGTAGAAGCTCGTCCTATTTTCTTTTGGGAACCAGGTTTCATCTAAACCTTACTATGGTCTAGCCAAAGACCTTAAAAAAGAAGGGCGGCTTTTTGGGAGGCAACCCGGATTTCTTTCCTTGTCCGTTTAAATGTTTTAACTTGTTAGTTTTCTTTATTGCTTTCGCTTGCGTTTTTGGTGCTTGTGTTTAGTTTTTACTGCTGTTTTGTGATTCTAGGACTTGGAGTGTGAAATTGGATGAATTGAGGTGAAAGAAAAATGAAAATTTAGGTTTCTGGTGCGGACCGCCCCTATGGACCGCCCCACAGGGGCGGTCCCGTCGATTTCTACTGCGATTTTGCTCTTTGTTGGGGACCGCCCCTATGGACTGCCCTTGTGGCGCGGTCCCGTCGATTTTCACCGATATTTTGCTCTCTGTTGCGGACCGCCCCTACGGACCTCCCCTGTGGGGCGGTCCAGTCGAAAATTCTGCAAAAACTGCTTTCTGTTGCGGACCACCCTTGTGGACCTCCCCTGTGGGGCGGTCCGGTCGGAAATTTTGAAAAAAAAAGAAACGCACGTTTTAAATTCTTCCTTCCTTTCTTTTCTTTCTTTCCTTCTTTCCCTCTTTCTTTTCCTATCTCCCCCGACGCCCTCTTCTTCACCCCCAGCGAACAGAGCCACACACCCGACGTCACAACCCAGCGCCCACCACCGCCCAGCTCTCCGACCGTCGCCCACCCGCGCGCGCCTTCCGCCTCCGTCCACCGCACCAGTCCGCGCGCCTGCCCAGCCACCGTGAGCCAGCCACCCCTAACCCCCCCTCAAATCCCTAGAATCCCAAATTATCCCCAATCGGTTTCCACCGATTCTAGCCCATAATTGTCAAATTTTTGCTTAATTTCACCATCCAAACCCTACGGTATGTGCATCTAACTTTATTTTGTCAATTTTTGAAATTTTTGAGCTAGTTGCACTTTGGCTAGAATTAGGTCGAACCAAACGGGGCCTTAGGTGGAAAATTGATATTTTTGCAAATTTGTGGATTGGGATTGTGTTAACTGATTATTTATGGGATTTGTGTGCGATTTGAGATTGAAAATTTTGCAATTTGGTGGTTCTTAGCATAATTTTGTGATCTATGTCTTTAATTGCATAATTGTTTGTTAACCAACAATTCGCTTGTGTTTCCATTTATGCTAAGTCATTTGTGAATGTTGCTGGATGCCTAAAAGCCTAACCGTTCCTTCATTAGTTGATTTTTGTGGTTACACATTGTGGTCGCCTAAATTGTGAAATCTGGCTGAATGGGTGCTATGCTTGGTGGGCGAGTTATTATTTTGATTGAGATTGTTAGTGGTGCGCTTGGTGAGTGAAATGGTACCCTTTTGGGTACAGGTTGTGGAGGTTCTTAGAACCGGGCAAACATAGGAAAACGGGGGAGATCATGCCGAAATTTTTTGTGAATTGTTGTGTCATTTTTGCATCTTTCTTTCTCACCTGCACTTTATGAATATGTCTATAACCTTCCTTTGCATTTCTCTTTTCTTATCGTTCTTTAACTCTCCTTTGTTGTTTTGTATTTTGTTTTTCTTTCCTTGTTTTTCTTTTCTTGTCTTTGGTTTCAGACAATGCCATCAGTCGACCGTGCCTACTTCCGCCGCGGCATGGCCAATCTTCCATTCGGAACCCGACTGATAGACGGCATCTTCATTACTGAAGAGGCCAAGCATTGGTTCCATAATGTGCCCCGCCGAGAGTTCGTCCAGGAGCGTCAAGTGGACCTATCCATCATCGAGGACCTCGACCTTCAGTCCCTCTTTGACTTTTTCGGATGGGGTCGCTTCTTGACGATGGGTGGTGAGTTTTACCCTGACCTCGTACGACACTTCTATGCGAACGCGACTAGGGAGGGTGTCTCTAAGCTCATCTCATATGCCAGCGGTAGGAAGATCGAGATCACTCAGCAGACCTTCATCGAGGCCCTGGACATACCTCCGGAGGATTACGACAGCACATACTACCTCCCCGACAGCTACCTCGAGAGCCACCGCCAGCAGTTCCTCGCTACTCTCCCGACCACGCGCCGCAAGAAGAACCAGTCGGGCACAGTGTCCCGGGTCACGATGACCCCGAATATGATCCAGGACGCCGGTCAGTGCGTCATCCTTGCTCTGATCCGCTACAACACTCTGATAAGTGTGAAATTTATATAGTTTTATAGGTGCTTGGTCATTATTTTTACGTAACTTTTTACGCACCTTCTCACACTTATCCTATGCTTTTTGTAACTCTTACTTTGGGTAGGAACTAATTCCAATTTATATGATAAAATCAGGAAATGATATATAAATGCATAGTTTCCTCCTCACGAGCTTTCCAACGCAACAAACGGGATCAAATCGGAGTCAGAACGAAGATTTTAGAGCCGAAATATGTTATGTCCGAGTTTGTTAATACCTTTGAAGCCCGGATCAACACTCAAATAATACTCTTCGGGTGAAAACAGCACATGGTCCGGGACTTAACACTTGCCCAAGGCCCGGACCATCAAGACAATATCCTCTCGGCTGAAATAAGAACATGGTCCGGGACTTGACTCATGTGCAAGGGCCCGGACCAACAATGATATCGATAAACAGAGGCTACCGCCTCCCTTGGAGGCGGACAAATAACACACTACCCCTCGAAATCAGGCGGAACAGGGAGAGGCTACCGCCTCAAATTTGGGGGTCACCACACATGCGACCGCGAGGCGGAAGCAATATAGAGTACCGCCTGTTTTGGGGCAGACGAGACACAACGAACCGCATGTTAAGCAGGCGGAACAAATAGGCACTACGCCTCCTTTTCGAGCGGACACGACACAAGCAACCGCCTGTTTATTAGGCGTAATACAGGCGGACGAAGCTCGCGAAGCAGAATTTCTTCGCGTCTTCTTCTTCCTTCTTTGCCGGCGCCGCATTCAAACTGCTACCTCATTTATTACAGACGATCGCCCACCTTAATTTCTGCACGCGTGACTCTGCAATCAATTACTCTGCCCCCGATGAAATCTCTGACAGCAATCTTCACCGATCTGTACCAACTCCACCGCCTTTGACTACTGCGCCGCTCATCTCCTTGTCTGCATCCCGTTCCACGTATCTATAAATAGAGCTGCAAATCACTCTGCTCAAATTGTCCATTAATCGTCCATCTCCCGAACACACTCTCGCCCACCTTCACTCACTCACTCACCACTTCATCCATCTTCTCCATAATTCACTCGACACCACCACCATTTTATTTTCTTTCTCCCATAAACATCACCACACGTATTACACTCACACACTCACAAATTCATTCTCCAAATTCACTTACGTACGCATCCATTCACAATTCACAAAATCATTCGACCACCACCACAAAACCCACGCTCGACCATTCTCCATATATTATCATCCGCCTCAATTTCTATTCCGGTCTGTCAGAATAACGGAGCAGGAGTCAGCAAACAGATGATTTCTTTTACTCTTATCTCTGCTCATTTATTTAACATGTCCGGCTAGATTAATTTTACTCTGGGAGATGGTTATTATTAGTTTGTTTTAATTGTGCACTTTATTTTACCGGTTTAAATAATTATAATTTGATATGATTAATGTTATTCTCTCGCTTTTATAAATTACATGAGTTTATTAAATTGCTTACGAAATCTATTTTGAACTGATCCGTGAGAAATAGATAGGTCATATTAAGTTATGTCTGTGGAAGAATTATTCTGATTGAATAAATCTAGTATTTCAGATGCAAAATTATATTCCTTTTAACTAAGCCGTTTACATGTGTTTTGCCTGAGTTTAGATCAAACCTTGCATGTTCTGGTAAACGAGGTCATTAGAATTTAGGATTTAAATCTAAAGACTATAAAAGGAATTTTGCCAAATTATTCTTAATTAAACCGGTAGAATAGCATAATTAATCAAACGAGTAAAACCTGAACCCAGAGTCCGTTCTTCCATATTCACAACCACTTTTAATATTCTGTTATTTTAATTCTTAGCTGTTATTTAAATTTTTGTTGACTTTATTATAATTCACAGTTTAGAACAAAACAAAAATTCCCCCTCAATTTATAACCTTTGCTAAGTCTAGATAATTGTCACATAGTCCCACGGTTCGATACCTGGTTCCCATAAACTCTACTACAATAACCAGGATTTTTGCAACCTGACGGTTTTCTGATTTATTATTCTCTAAGATTATTTCTTGGTATTTAATAGGTCAAATTTATCGTTTGCAAATTGGCGCCGTTGCCGGGGACTAGACTCCTGTCTAGTCCTTAGCTTGGGTTATTATTAAATAAAAAAAAAAATATTATTATTACTATTATTATTGTATCTATCTATTTTTATTTTATTTTACTCTACTTTTAAATTTTTGTGGAATCTATTTTTCTTTTTTGCAGACTGTTGATGGTGTACACTCGTTCTTGGTCAGACACTCATCTCGATTGGGACAGAATCCTTGACCCGGAAATCGAACGTACCGCTCAGCTAGCCAGACGCCAACAGAGGTTCCAAAGAGAAATACAAATGGCAACTCCTACAAACGGAAGCCAAGCAATGAAGCAATTTAGCAGACCAGCAGCCATTCCAAGAAGAAGCCCAGTAGCTCTTCCTACGCTACCACCTGAATTAATGAAGGAATGGAAGGATCTGAAGCCTTCACATCAGAACAAAGTCATACGAGAGATGCCCTCAGGCACATTTGACGGTTCCAACCCCAACGACGCCCTAGATCATGTCAACCGATTTCTAATCAATATTGATCAAATTGGGTGCTCAGATAGTCTCCTGGAATATGCTAGAATGAGTTTATTTCCTAGCAGCCTCACCGGTGAAGCAATGAAATGGTTCTACTGTCTTCCCTCTGGTATTATCACTAGTTGGGAGGAGATGACAACCAGGTTCTATGAAAAATATTATCCTATTTCTAGAACTAGGAATTTGGTTGCTGCTTTACTTGCTTTTAAACAGGGAGGTACTGAGACTATCTGTGAGGCATGGGATCGTTTTAAAGAGATGCTCCGACAGTGTCCTCATCACGGACAAGACCTCACTTGTATAGCTATGACATTCTTTAATGGTTTGCAGCATATACATCAAGCCGAAGTTAGATCAGCTTTGGGAGGAAACATCCTCAACCGATCCGGCAATGATTTCATGGCAGCCATGGAGACGTACATAGAAGAGGTTCGTCAGTGGGGCACCGAAGGTGGCAGGACAATGACTATGGGTGCCAAAGGTGCAAGAAATATAGATCCTTGGATGGAGCAGATGGCAGAGTCACAAGCTCAACAATCCACACTGGTAAGCTCACTAGTAAAAAGATTTGATGATTTTCTAATTAATGGTCAGCCTTCTCAGCAGGTAAAGAGGATAGCTTCATCGTCCTCATCTGAGCCTCTGTGCTCTCATTGTGGCGGTGATCACTCGTTTGAAGTATGCCCTTATCTGGAGGAGATACGGGTCGCTGAAGAAGCCAACTTTGTAGGACAAGGGAATTACCAACAGCCCTGGAACCGAAATCAACATCCGAATCTCAGGTATGGTAATCCCAACAATGCTTTAAATTCTAATCTTTTACAAAGTAATGCGCAGGGTCCCCCAGGCTTCTCAAGGCAACCATACAACCAAGGCCGTCCTCAGATGCAGATGGGACAGGGCCAGAATTCCTACCAGCCACCTGCCAAGTCAGCTTCTGATGAAAAGATGGAAAAGCTCCAAGATATAATTACTTCCATGGCTACCAACCAGAAGGAACAACAAACTCTCAACCAATCCTTGATGAATAGCCAGAGAAATCTGGAGCAGCAGATGAACCAGCTACTTAACAACCAGCATCAAAGGCAGCCAGGCTCATTTCCATCACAATCTCAGCAGAATCCAAGAGAGACGGCCAAGGCCTTGAGGATCTGCAATTGTGGTGCATCTTCAGAGATCCAACCTGAGGATGAGCTCAGCGCAGCCGTGATGTTAAGAAGTGGCAAGCAGCTGGGAGATAATCAACAGCAAGTGACTGCACAACAAACTGGTGAAAGGATCACCAATTCTAATGAATCACCAGAGCCTTCGGTCCCACCATTGGTAGTTTCTGAGGAGATACAGGCTCCAATCAATTCTTCTCCTTCTCCATCTTCTATTCAAATTGATGTACCTTCTTCTACTCCTAAGCGAATAGAGCTTCCATTTCCAAACAGGATGAAAAAGAAGTGTTTAGATGAGCAGTTCAATAAATTCTTAAGCATATTTAAGAAACTGACTATTGATATTCCTTTAATTGATGCTCTTCAGGAGATGCCTAACTATGCAAAATTTTTGAAGGATCTCGTAACAAAGAGGAAGAAGAAGCAGGACAAGGAGACTGTCCACCTTACAGAAGAGTGCTCTACAGCGTTACTTCGAGCACTTCCCCCGAAACAGAAGGATCCAGGCACTCCTATTGTTCCCTGCTTTATCGGAGATATAGATTGTGGAAGTGGCCTGTGTGATCTGGGGCAAGCATCAACATCATTCCATATGCAACCTTCTTGAAGGTAAAAGGAGGAGAGCTTCACCCAGTCCCTTTTAACTCCAGCTAGCCGACAGATCTGAGATAAACCGATGGGAATTGTGCGAGATCTGTAGTAGGCGTAGACCGTTTCATCTTTTCCTGTGGATTTTGTTGTTTTAAACATAGATGATGATGTGGAGTCCCTCTCATTTTGGGTCGTCCTTTTCTAAGTACTGCCAAGGCGGTCATTGACGTGCATGATGGCAGAATCACCTTGAGTACGGAGAGAGAAGATAGAGTTTGACATGAAAAGATGATGAAGTTAAGTTCTACTTCAGCTCATTCAGTTATGTCGGTAAGTATGCAAGATGAGATGGCGAGGTATGTGAACTTTCTACTGATGATGAGATTTATTCTCTACTTTCTTCTACTTTTTCAGATTTTGAACCTTTAGAACATATTCTTATATCTTCTGTTGAGGATAAAACCTTAATGGATGTTAATACAGCTCTAGCACATGTAGAGAGAGGAAAACCAGGTTTTCAAGCCTATCGCCCTCCTTTGGAGAGACTTGATAAAGAAATCCAAAGACCTGTTCCTTCTATAGAGCAACCTCCAGTACTTGAGCTTAAGGAGCTCCCCTCTAATCTCATACTGCTTTTTAGCTAATGATAATGGTTTGCCTGTCATTGTTTCATCTTCTTTGACTTCTGGGCAAGAAAGCAGGTACTTGAAGTCCTGAGAAGACATAAGAGAGCCATCGGATGGACTCTAGCTGATATCAAGGGTATCAACCCGGCCTTCTGTACACATCGTATCTATATGGAGGAAGACTACAAACCTGTCAGACAACCCCAGCGTCGGCTCAACCCTAACATGAAGGAAGTTGTCAAGACGGAAGTGTTGAAGCTTCTGGACGCTGGACATTTACCCTATATCAGACAGCACGTGGTAAGTCCTGTACAGGTAGTCCCTAAGAAAGGAGGTTTTGAGGCTGTGTTGAACGACAAAGGTGAGTCTATTCCTCAAAGAAAGATCACTGGATGGCGAATGTGTATAGATTATAGGCGTTTGAATTCAGCCACCAGGAAGGATCATTTCCCACTCCCCTTTATAGATCAAATGCTCGAGAGATTGGCTGGGCAGGAATATTACTGTTTTTTAGATGGTTTTTCAGGGTACTTTCAAATTCCTATTGCACCTGAGGACCAGGACAAGACTACCTTTACTTGTCCATTTGGTACCTTTGCATACAAAAGAATGCCCTTTGGTTTATGCAATGCCCCTGCCACTTTCCAGCGCTGCATGCAGGCCATCTTTGCAGACTTTATTGAACAGAGTATAGAGGTATTTATGGACGATTTTTCTGTCTATGGCTCTGATTTTGATGTTTGTCTAGCACAGCTTGATCTTATCCTTGGACGGTGCGAAGAGACCAACCTAGTTCTCAACTGGGAGAAATGCCATTTTATGGTAAAGGATGGGATAGTGCTCGGCCACAAGGTGTCTGCTAAAGGGATTGAGGTTGACAAAGCAAAAGTCGAAGTGATAGAGAAGTTACCAGCTCCCACTTGTGTAAAGGAAGTAAGATCATTTCTTGGGCATGCTGGTTTCTATCGAATGTTTATTCAAGACTTCTCTAAAATTGCTAAACCTTTGACTGATTTGCTAATGAAAGATGTTTCATTTATATTTTCTGAAGATTGTATCTCTGCCTTTAATTTAATTAAGCAAAAATTGGTAGCTGCCCCTATCGTTGTTTCTCCTGACTGGTCATCGCCATTTGAAATAATGTGTGATGCTAGTGACTTTGCAGTAGGTGCAGCCCTGTGCCAAAAGAAAGATAAGGTGTTAAGAGTTATTGCTTATGCCAGCAAAACTCTAGATGATGCCCAGAGAAACTACACAACAACTGAGAAAGAGCTCCTAGCAGTGGTCTTCTCCTTAGATAGATTTCGATCATATTTATGGGGAAGTAAAGTGATTATCCACACTGACCACTCTGCTCTTAAATATTTGTTTGCCAAGAAAGAGGCCAAGCCTCGCTTGCTACGTTGGATTCTTCTTTTACAGGAATTCGATATAGAAGTGAGGGACAAGAGTGGTAAACTGAATGTTGTTGCTGACCACCTCTCTAGGATGGTAACTCCTGACGATGGTATTCCTATTAATGAATTCTTTCCTGATGAAACCGTCTTCAGTTTGAAAAAGGTGCAAGAGCCATGGTATGCTGATATGGCTAATTTTCTTGTTTCTGGAGTTGTTCCTCATGATTTATCATATGCTCAGAAAAAGAAATTCCTTTCTGACTCACGCCATTATATCTGGGAAGACCCTCACTTGTTTCGAGTGTGTGCAGATAGCTTAATTCGCAGGTGTCTCCCTGATGATGAGGTACCTAGTGTTTTGGAGTTTTGTCACTCCAGAGAAGCTGGAGGCCATCATGGATCCCATCGGACGGCAGCTAAGGTTCTGGAATCCGGATTTTATTGGCCCACATTACATAAGATTGTCCAGCTTTTGTGGCCAGTTGTGATAGCTGTCAGCGCATGGGCAATACTTCAAGGCGACATGAGATGCCTCAGCAAAGCATTTTGGAAGTCGAACTTTTTGACTGTTGGGGTATCGATTTTATGGGTCCATTTCCCTCTTCACAAGGTTATCAATACATTGGTGGCAGTGGACTATTTTCCAAATGGGTTGAAGCCATACCATGCCAAAATGCTGATTCAAAGACCGTGGTCAAGTTTATCAAAAACACATTTTCACTCGCTTCGGAGTTCCACGAGCAATTATCAGTGATGGGGATCACATTTTGCAACCGTTCATTCGATGCCTTGCTGGCTAAGTACGGAGTACGTCATAAGGTTGCACTACCATATCACCCACAAACAAATGGACAAGCTGAAGTATCCAATCGTGAGTTGAAGTGGATTCTCCAGAAGACAGTAAACTCTTCAAGAAGGACTGGTCTCTACGGTTAGATGACGCTCTCTGGCCTACAGGACAGCATTCAAGACACCCATCGGGATGTCTCCTTTTAGGCTGGTATATGGGAAATCTTGCCATCTACCTGTTGAGTTGGAGCATAAGGCGTACTGGGCACTTAAGGCCCTGAACTTTGACATACTTGCTGCTGGTGAGAAACGCAAATTTCAGCTTTCAGAGCTTGAAGAACTAAGAGATAAAGCTTTCAACAGTGCTCGAATCTACAAGGAACGCACCAAGAAACTCCACGATCAAATGATCAAGAAACGTGACTTCAAAGTTGGAGATTGGGTGCTCCTCTACAACTCTAGATTGAAGATCTTTCCAGGAAAGCTTAAATCTCATTGGGCAGGACCATTTAAGGTGGTAGGGGTTACTTCATTTGGAGCCTACGAACTGGAAAACAAGAAGGGTGAAACCTTCAAAGTTAACGGGGCCCGACTGAAAAGGTATACTTGTCCCGCTGATGTTTCTACTAACTTGCTTGGAGTTTCTTTTGTCCAGGTACAGCAGGATCTTTCTTCCCCTGTTTTGGAGTCGGCGCCACCTAAAAAGACGTCTCTTCCATGGCGATTGAAGCATAAGTTCCGAAAGCTGCGCAACTTAGTTCTAGGAAGTTGTGGGACCCCTCCCCACTCCTCTTCCTCTTTCTCCTAATCGGACTTATGAGTCTAGCTTGAGACTATAAACCAGAGCGGCTTGGTGGAGGCAACCCACCACTTATTTCCAATTACAGGAAGAATTCTCTATCTTATTCCTTGAACTTATTTTCACTTTCAAGTTTTTCTGTGTGTGTTCAATACTTTGTCTAATATTATATATATATAAAAAAAAAAAAAGAAAAAAATTGCTTATTTTTCTCTTTTACGGAGTGACAGCGCATGAGGCAGTATTAACTTGAGTTCTTCTGGCTGTATAGAATCTTCTTTACAGGAACTTTTACGCGATTCTACAGCTGAACTCAAGTGTGGGGTGGACCGTGCAACACACCGTGAACGGACTCTGGGGAGTATTCTAAATTCTTTTCACTCTTTACTGTTAACATACTCCCCTCTGACCTACTATATGTCTTACTTTTGTTTCCCGTTGGATTGCTTGCACAATGTTAATTCTTCCAGCAATGAGGACATTGCTTCACTCTAAGTGTGGGGTGGGGTAACCTCCTTCGTAGCTTATCTTTTGTTTATCCTTGAGCTCTTTTCTCTTGCATTTGTTTAACTCCTGCTGTGTTTGCTTAACTTGGAAGGAAGCCATAGAGGAGGAATAATTGGTTCACTGATAATGGGGTGCAAAATTTTTAAATTTTTCTGGTTTTAATTGATTAAAAATGAAGTCTATGTTCTATTGATACTAAAATGATTGAGAATACTCACCATCTGAACCCTGTTTTTAGCCTTGAGCCTTGGAATGTCTGGATTGAAATGGTTGGAAAAAGAACAAGGCAAGGTACTCCGCTGATCCTAAGCATGCTTAATTTTAATTCTGATCCAAAGTCAGGCCTCGTCCACTTGGTTATTAAGTCCTTTGGGGTGCCTCATCACCTAGCTACCTAAGGTCCTTGCAATCTGGGATAGTTGACCCAAAGCCGTTACATGGGTGGAGAGAAAAGTCTGTGGTGAAAGAACTTAAAAGCGCTTAAATTGAAAAAATGTGCAATCATTGTGCTAAATGAAAAAAATAATCTTCTCTATGGATCAAGAGTATGTGGCATTGAAAGGTATGATGGAATAAGATCTTACTTCATGCCCCTTGTCGTTCTAACGGTTTGAGAATGTAAAGGTGGATTGGCTCATGCTAAAGGCGAGGTTCTTATGGTTTTGTTTCTCTATTATTAGCTTTGAATGACTTCTTGTTTTATGAAGGAAAAATGCCCCTGTATTGGTAAAACTAGTAATCTTTCTTCTGTGTCCTTCCTTTTGAGTTGAGTTTCATTCGCTTGACTTGAACTCGTGTTTGAGAGTTTTGCTTGAGGACAAGCAAAGAGCTAAGTGTGGGGTGATTTGATAAGTGTGAAATTTATATAGTTTTATAGGTGCTTGGTCATTATTTTTACGTAACTTTTTACGCACCTTCTCACACTTATCCTATGCTTTTTGTAACTCTTACTTTGGTAGGAACTAATTCCAATTTATATGATAAAATCAGGAAATGATGATAGAAATGCATAGTTCTCCTCACGAGCTTTCCAACGCAACAAACGGGGATCAAATCGGAGTCAGAACGAAGATTTTAGAGCCGAAATTGTTATGTCCGAGTTTGTTAATACCTTGAAGCCCGGATCAACACTCAAAATATACTCTTCGGGTGAAAACAGCACATGGTCCGGGACTTAACACTTGCCCAAGGCCCGGACCATCAACAATATCCTCTCGGCTGAAATAAGAACATGGTCCGGGACTTGACTCATGTGCAAGGGCCCGACCAACAATGATATCGATAAACAGAGGCTACCGCCTCCCTTGGAGGCGGACAAATAACACACTACCGCCTCGAATCAGGCGGAACAGGGAGAGGCTACCGCCTCAATTTGGGCGGTCACCACACATGCGACCGCGAGGCGGAAGCAATAGAGAGTACCGCCTGTTTTGGGCGGACGAGACACAACGAACCGCATGTTAAGCAGGCGGAACAAATAGGCACTACCGCCTCCTTTTCGAGCGGACACGACACAGCAACCGCCTGTTATTAGGCGGTAATACAGGCGGACGAAGCTCGCGAAGCAGAATTTCTTCGCGTCTCTTCTCCTTCTTCGCCGGCGCCGCATTCGAACTGCTACTCATTTATACAGACGATCGCCCACCTTAATTTCTGCACGCGTGACTCTGCAATCAATTACTCTGCCCCCGATGAAATCTCTGACAGCAATCTTCACCGATCTGTACCAACTCCACCGCCTTTGACTACTGCGCCGCTCATCTCCTTGTCTGCATCCCGTTCCACGTATCTATAAATAGAGCTGCAAATCACTCTGCTCAATCGTCCATTAATCATCCATCTCCCGAACACACTCTCGCCCACCTTCACTCACTCACTCACACTTCATCCATCTTCTCATAATTCACTCGACACCACCACCATTTTTTTTCTTTCTCCATAAACATCACCACACGTATTACACCACACACTCACAAATTCATTCTCCAAATTCACTTACGTACGCATCCATTCACAATTCACAAATCATTCGACCACCACCACAAAACCCACGCTCGACCATTCTCCATATTATCATCCGCCTCAATTTCTATTCCGGTCTGTCAGAATAACGGAGCAGGAGTCAGCAAACAGATGATTTCTTTTACTCTTATCTCTGCTCATTTATTTAACATGTCCGGCTAGATTAATTTACTCTGGAGATGGTTATTATTAGTTTGTTTTAATTGTGCACTTTATTTTACCGGTTTAAATTAATTATAATTTGATACAATTAATGTTATTCTCTCGCGCTTTAATAAATTACATGAGTTTATTAAATTGCTTACGAAATCTATTTTGAACTGATCCGTGAGAAATAGATAGGTCATATTAATTGTTATGTCTGTGGAAGAATTATTCTGATTGAATAAATCTAGTATTTCAGATGCAAAATTATATTCCTTTTAACTAAGCCGTTTACATGTGTTTTGCCTGAGTTTAGATCAAACCTTGCATGTTCTGGTAAACGAGGTCATTAGAATTTAGGATTTAAATCTAAAGACTATAAAAGGAATTTTGCCAAATTATTCTTAATTAAACCGGTAGAATAGCATAATTAATCAAACGAGTAAAACCTGAACCCAGAGTCCGTTCTTCCATATTCACAACCACTTTTAATATTCTGTTATTTTAATTATTAGCTGTTATTTAAATTTTTGTTGACTTTATTATAATTCACAGTTTAGAACAAAACAAAAATTCCCCCTCAATTTATAACCTTTGCTAAGTCTAGATAATTGTCACATAGTCCCACGGTTCGATACCTGGTTCCCATAAACTCTACTACAATAACCAGGATTTTTGCAACCTGACGGTTTTCTGATTTATTATTCTCTAAGATTATTTCTTGGTATTTAATAGGTCAAATTTATCGTTTGCACACTCTGCCCCGGGACAGTAAGGATATAAATGCAATGGACTGTTTCCTTCTTAACAACATCACAGCCCCGAATCCGGACAAGCCATTTTTCATCTCAGGGCTGATGTTTGACCACCTCTGCCACATGGTCGCGAAGCGGGATACCTAGCACCTCGGCTACCCTCATTTCCTCCACACTCAGTTCCTTGAGTGCGGAGTCGACGTTGGAGATGCGGTCCCTGAGCCTCTCATGGCTCCCATTGGCCATGCTGCCCTCCGGCGGATGGGGTTTCGCCGCGCTTCAGGTGATTGGGAGAAGGTGCAGCCAGCCAGCAGCGCCAAGTCATCATCCGGCTCCTCTTCACGCTCCACGCACACTACTGCAGTTGCCCCACTCCCAGCCCTACCAGCCCCACCGTCTCCCACGGTCTCCCAGGAGGAATTCGAGGCCCACCAGCGACGCGTGGAGGAGTTGGCAGGCCAGTATGAGGAGCTGCGCCGCATGCTTGAGCGAGGTGGACCACCAGCCCCGTAGTCTGCTTCTGGTGTCGGATGCATGGAGTCTCATTTCTTGAAACTTGTTGTGTACTTCTGAAGATTGTTTATGTTATTGTCCTTTACTCTTTCTTTAGTTATGCTTTTCCGTACTCTATATACGCTTTCAGTTTCCATTATAACACTGTGAACCCATCTTGATATTGGACTCACTTATGAGTCCCATTTTGCAATCTAACCATGGGCCTTTTGCGTATTCTTCGGAATCCATTTTTGCGCCTAGCTGCTTTTGACTGTGCATTGTAGATATATACCATTCCGGACCAAATACACCCCAAGATTGAGTTTGGAACAATTCAAAAGAACCTCTTGTGAATTCTTCCTAGGCTTTTTGGCTCTCTCTGTCGAATCTAGCGCCTCAACGACCCCGGACACCAGCAAGTGTGGGGGAACACCTGCCAACAACTCAACCTTCTCAGGGGAGTATTAGTTCTCTAACTCTTTAACCGCTTTACAATGCATTACACTTTTGTTAGCTCTATTTTTTGTGCTTCAAAAGGTCCTCTTTATTTCTCCCCGATTTTAGTGTCGAACAATGAGGACATTGTCCAATTCAAGTGTGGGGGAACCGACCTTTTCTTTTTGTGCACTGCTCAACTTCACATACTTGTCTTTTGTTTCCATTTAGAAGTTATATTTTAGGAAGCAAGTTTTCTCATGAAGTCTTGGATTTCTTCACAATTTTTTCAAAAATTTCTTTCTTGAGGAGCATGCAAATGCGGTGCAACCATATAACCTTACCTTGGTGAATTTTATTGCTCAGGGGTTCCTTCTATCTTCTCTCTTAGCGATTACTAAGGGGTGCTTCTTTGTGAAAATCTAACAAAAGAGGGACTTGTGAGACACCATTGGTAACCACAAAATGAGAGTTGAGTGTTCTGTAATGCAAGGCTAAAAATGCCCAAATTTTTCTCATCATCTCCTATACAATGCTAAACGAATGCAGTCATCTATTTTCCATTTGTTTTATCCTTAAGCCCATTTCTTGAGAGAAGTGCCATGGTAAAAGCTCTCCAAGTACCGCATTTTTATAACTTTGAAGCACTCGGATCATACCCCAAACTCTATCTTATTTATTTCCCTAAGCACACCCATGTCATCGTAATTAGGTTGGTTGCACTCCTCATGAAATTTTTTCCGCCCTTTTTGTTCACAACCAATCCAAGAATTCATTTGAACACTTGCTTGCTTTTAATATTCCTCTTATTGTGGTCCCTATTTTTGATTGAGGACAAGAAAATAGATAAGTGTGGGGGGGAGTTGATAAATGGTGAAATGATGTAATTATAAGGTCTTTATTTACCTTATTTCGTGCAAACTATGACCAATTTCACCACTTTATAGAACATTCGTTAATATAGTTGAACTCATACAGTTTTGATTAAAATATAGGAAAAGCTCACTTGAGCAATGATTTTGGGGAGACTCTCAAGACTTTGTAGCTGAGCTTTAATGCCCCGAGGAGTGTGTCAAAGACGAGGGGTCAAGGGACGATTTTGATGCAGAAGAAGCACTTCCGGTTGATTCCGAACGCTGGAATTGTCTCTGGTGTGAACCGCCCCTGGAGGACCGCCCCTGTGGGGCGGTCTGGACGGGATTTTTGCCCAGTAAGTTGTTTAAAGATGGGAAAAAGAGGGGTTTTTACACATTCCTTCCATTCCACACTTCCACACACCCAAGAAGAGAGAGAAAACGACAAAGAAGAGAAAGAAGAGGAGAAAGAAGAGGAGAAAGAAGAGGAAGAAGAGAAGAAGGAAGAGTTTACCTTCTCCAAAGCTTCCAAGCTCCAACAATGGCTTCTTCTTACTCTTTTCTAGTTTTTCTTTCCTCCATGATTGAGTAGTACTCTATTGGGCTTTGGAAGGGTTTTTGACCCCAACCCTAGAAGAAGTGCTTGTGAATCTTGATTATGTCGTATATAGTTTGTTCTCTCTTAATTATCATTCAATGTTCTTAAATTGATCTATTGAGTGCATTTATGGTGAACCCTCTCTACAAATTGGTTTTGAGTTAGGGTTTGTGACCAAATTGAGAGAGAACTCTTGATTTATGCTCCTGGGAATTAGTGAGTATAATTTGGGGCTTTGTTCTAGAACTTGCTTAATGCTACTTAGTGAGTTTAGCCCTAATTGATTTTGAAGGCTAAAATTAACCAAGTAAGAATTAACTCATCTTTGGTTTAGAGGGTTATTATCATTGTTCTAAAGACAACTATGATGTAGGAAGAATTGCTAGCATATCTAGGTAGTTTGGCTGATTGCCAAATTCCCAAAGTACTTCTCCATCCAATCATTAAACTATCACCTTTAGTTTAGTTGTTGTTCTTGCAATTACTCTACCAACACAATCAAGCTTGCGCCGGCTAAACCCCAATTTATTGTTTTCATTTCAATACTAAGTACCGAGGCTAGGAAGTTAGGACCAATTTCCTTGTGGATACGACACTGTTGTACTACACCAATTAGGTGCACTTGCCAATTCCTTGCATTATGTATATACCTTGTTATATAGTTTTTGCCCAACACTATGCTCAGTTGAAAATAGAAAAAAAGGGAAGAAACTTGATAAGTTTCTTAAGGTATAAAATGCTTCAAGCTTGACCTTCTTCCTCCTTGGTTCCAGTTTTTATTCTCTGGTTTCTTCAGCTTATTCCCACCATTTCTACATATTCATTCAGCTAGAACATCCATACCTTGAAGGAGGAGCAAGATCCAAGCCAAGGGAACTCATTTTGATCATTTCGGTAACAAAAAAAAATTACCTATGTTAATCTGCTTTCCACCGGTTTTAAGTGCTGGAAATATGGTTTGTTTTAACTCCTTTCTTGCCTTTGAAAAATCATGTGTGGAGCAGCTCTAAGTACTCTAGTATATTAAGGTATAAACCCGTGTTATAATGAGCTTAACCATCCTTAATTAGCTACTAATACAAAGCCTAATACCTTTGTTTTTCCCTTGCAAAATGTTGCCGAGCCCTATGTGGAACTAAGGGATTTTCGCTGCACAAAATTGTGGAGGTGAAGCCTAAGAATAAACCTAGCAAAGTAAGGAAAATCTATCATCAATGCTATATTAATTAAGCTTATGTGTTAGTGTATGTTTGGAAACTATTTAAGAATTTTTATAATTCAGCCGTGAGTACTTGGGAGGCTTGGCTGAGTTTGATTTGCTTGGTAACAAAGAAGAATACTAACTAGTATATTATATGGTTTTTATGTTATTAAGTCATATATAAATACAAGCCGTGAGTTATGGGAGTTGAAAATGCTCAAACTAAGTATTATAATGTTTTAAACATTTTTAGTTGATAATATAAGGTTTAGATGACATATAATGTCATAGGAATTAATTAAATAATTTTAGAAAAACATTAAGAAAAACTATACTCCAAGCCGTAAACAATATATTTCATGACATTTATATGTAATTTTATTCTATGTTAAATTATTGTAATAAGGTCATGCATTTTTAGGCCATTTAACTATGTTATATTAAGTTTTAAATGATTTAGAGTAAAATAAATACTACCGTAAGGTTTAGGGGTTTTAAATAATTAAAAATAAAATTTAGGGGCTAATATGGAATATAGCCAAAAACTATATATTAAAAGCTTATTTTATGAATTTATAAAGCTTATTAAAATTTGGGGGCAAAATGTAATTTTAGGAAAGTTGGGGGTAAAACCGTAATAAAGAGAACTTGTGGTCAACTGATGGTCAATGGGTCAACAAGGATCATATTCGTGTCTTGACCAAATAAAAGATATAAATAATTAAACTATGGCTTTATAGTGTTATCATAAGTTAAATATTGAGTTTATAAAATTTATGGGGTGCAAGTGTAAATTACCGAAAATAAGGGGTTAGGATGGTTAATATATAGTTTATATCACTAATATAAGGTTTGGGAATTTTTAGAGTTATATAAATGATTTTTAAATAAAAGTGTATAATATTAGTTTAATGACATTTACAAAGTATATTATATAAAGTGTGGCTAATATGTAAATATGGAGAAGTGTGTGGGGCGGAACACAGTAATTAAAAACTGTTGTGGTCTGTTTGGAAATAATGTAATATAAAACTATAGGTTATACAAATCATATGTTAAAACTATATAATATAACTATATGTAACATTATGTAATGTGGGGGTTAAATGTGCAAATGTAAAAAAAAATATGGTGCTGGAAAGAAATAAACCAAAACAGCATGGGACTGTTCGGTAATATTAAAAACATTTATAAACTATATGTTATAATGGAATAAAATGATATAATATAATGTATGTATAACATTACATATATATGTGGTAAGATTGTAAATATAAGAATATATAATGGGCTGAAATGAAATTTAAAACAAAGACCATGGTCTGTTCGAAATTATTGAGTATGTAAAACTATATGGTAAAATTATTGTAATGTTAAATGATATAATGTAAGGTTAAAATGATATGTTATAGAGTAAGTGGTGTATTGTAATAAAGAAAGAACAAGAGGAGTTATAAAATTTGAACTTATAGACATAAATGTCTCTCGGCAATGATTTCAAATTTTAGAAAAACTATAGGTTATAATGTATTATAAAGTTTTAATGTTATAAAATATGATATTTATAATATGGTATAATAATGTGTGGGTATATTGTAATTAATGAAAACTATGTGAATAAAGAAACAATAAGTGAAAAGTATATATGTCTTGCGGCAATTAAAAATAGTTTTTAAAAACTATATGTTATAATGTTAAATGATATATAAAAATATCATATCATATAATATAAGATATAAGTGTAACATTGTATAATTTTATGTGGTCAAAACATAGTTTATTAAATTATATACTAAAACTGCATGCATAACATGCAAGGAAATGAACTTATAAACTATGGTTTACAATGTTATAAATACTATAGATATTGTATAGTATTAATGTGATTAAATGAAATATTTATCATTAATAATATTTACATGAAATAATGTGACAATTAATAGAGAAATAGAATTTATAAACTAAGGTTAGTATATTAAATAAACCTTAGGAATTATAAATACATGTAATGAAATGTGACATATAATGCAACAAATGAAATAATCATCTTACATAAGATGAAAATAATGTGGAATATAATATAAGTCAAAATTTTATGAAATATAATGTATAAGAGTGTATACATGATTGCGCAAGCATATATTTAAAATATGTACATAATGAATATATAGTATAGTTGGAAACTATATAATATAGTGCATGCATACATGCAACTATATAGTATATGATTAAGATCAAATGATGACAATATATATATATATATGCACATATAACCGAAAATAATATGATATATATATATATATATATATATATATATATATATATATACAAACCGATATATATATATATAAGTATTTACAATATGGTTTATAATGTCATGAAATAATAAATGACAAGTGTTATGACAATAGTATAAATATATATACTACAAGTCACACAATTACAAGTTAAAGAATAGTGTATTAAAAAGAATATGAAATGTATAATATAAGGTACAATATTAAGTGGCTAAATATTAATGTCATAGAACATTAATGCATGAGCAAAATGCGATGCGAATTAACGTTGCATGCACGCATGCAACTATATATTAAGAATGTATACTCGTATACCGAACCCGGATGATCAAACGAATACATAAGTATTAAAGGCAATATATATATTCGTATACTCGAAAAAACGAGGAATAAATTCTAATGTTTAAAAACGCTACAACTAAGACGTTTTATAACCGACTCACTTAAATAAACCCGGGCATTGATAGTTAATATGTACTACGATAACGAGTCCTGTATAACGGTAACTTAACAAATAACAATTGAAATCCGCTGATGTAATGTCGGGATTATTTGTGTTGTTCAGATTTACCGAACTTAAATAAGCCATGTGGATTGACCTATAGTGCGCTTGATATTTAGATTGTATCACCGACGAAGGCGCTTGACGAGCTAGTGGTCTACTGCGCAACCTAGGTCATTGGTGAACGGTATGTAAAGGGGTCTGATCTGAGATGTCCTGAGGAATTCCTCGGGCTCAGATATGTGTGTTGTATAACGAGTGTGATGCATGTGTGTGTATGTATTGAGTTATGTATGTGATGTGTACCTGTTTAAATTCCCGCATCATTAATTATGCGCGAACGTCCTTCGGGACTAATACTACGTCGACTATAGATCGACTTATATAAAACACATATGCGTTTAATGTGATGTGTTTGGTATTGATTGATTCAGCGCACCTAATACTATGATGGTAAATATGTATACTATCCTAAGAAAATTACTTAGGTACGGGACACGACATTGTCTGTCTCTAGAGCACGGCTCTAACATGTTTATAACCTAGATGACTTCTACGCATGCGTAAGACCCTTAGGGCGGCTAAGTGATATGTGAACTTGTTATAACAAAAATTATACCTTCGGTATTCGACTAACTAATTAAACACATAATTGAACATTGGTGGAGGAGAATAAGTCCAGGTTAGTCACGGACTAACTGGTTGCGCAGAGAGATCTCTGAAGTATTTTCTCGGATCGGGATTAGACTCTAATGATGCCACGAGCCTACATAGATCGTTGGTCTGGTTATATCATTATTTGATACTCGGCCATTGGCCCCAAACTAAATGACGCCTTTTAGGCAAAGAGGAAGTCCCGAGGTCTTATATCTTTGGCCGGAGTGCACTGCTGATGGTGCCACCAGGACGACTGTCCAAATTAAAATACAAAAACGGGTTGTCCTAACTTGACACCCATTGACGTTATGTTGTGATGTGATGTGGACCCGGGGGGTCATGTGATTAACAAAATAACCAGACCGTTACTAACGGATACTCGTTTATTGATTATTGTTGTGATATATATATTGTGCTGTGTGATGTTGTGTGTGAATTTTAGTGTTTGCCTTAACTATTTATTTTACCGCCATTCATGTGTTTACTGCTTTATATACCTGTACACCGGTAAAGCATGTAACGAACCTAATAATGGCGACCATGACTATTAAGTGACCAATAGGGTCCAGGTCGACATACTCAGCGTTTATCGCTAAGCCTTTATAGCATTGCTGCAGGTGTTGATTATCGCGGAAGCCGAAGAGCGGCACCCGGGTAGTTATGGTTTTATTTACCGTACGAGATATCACAATGTATTAGGATGATTAATAACTTAAAGTGTTGATGACGTTGTATACATTTGGGAATACCTAGACACTCACTTGTCGTTAAAGTTACATTTGGTTTAGATTGTTGTATAGGTTAGTATCTCGTTATCACTGCGGTTAAGTATGTATTACCAGTTGCATTTCTTATTTAATTTATTTATGCTTCTTTACTCGCATGGGCGAGTAATGACATGTGACACCCGAGTGAGATTACTGTGAGACTTCCGCTGTGAGACGTTTTTAATTAATGTTACGTGAGTGATTATTACGTGATTACGAGTGGGGTGTTACACAAAGGAAAAGGCGGTGGATGACTTGGACCAAAATGATACGATAATAAATCATTGGTTGATGAGAAAAGTGAGAGGCAGGGCAATAACGAGTCCATAATGGCACACCAGGGGAAGAGGCACGTGGAAAAGGAAGAAGAAAAATTAAACATGCTTGAAATGGATGAGGAAGTGTAGCGACAAATACCGTTAAGAACAGAACAATTTATAATGAGGTTGTAGTCCCCGAAACGCTGCCTTTTAATGGAATAACCACCCTAAAGATCTCGGGAACCCAAAAACAACAAGTGACATATGAAGATCAAAGGTCTATCAATATTATTGGGCATCAGGGGGAAATGGAACTCTAAAAGAAAAAAGTGGACTCAAGTTAAGTGTGGAGTTATTTTATAACACCCCGCCAGGTAAGCAACAAAGAGGAATAAGTAGGGCGACAAGAAATGAGGCCGGGGAAATAATCGATATTGAGGCAGAAACTGATGCGTGCATTGGCCTACTAAGAGAATTGGAATGTGATATACCAGAACCAGAACACACAAACGAAAATCTAAGTGCACAAATACAAAACTTTTTAAAAACTGAATGTGCTAGGGGGCGAGGGGTGGTGAACTTTGGAATACAAAACGTAAGGGGTTTGGGAGCAAGAGAAAAGGCCATGAAGATCAGAGAAGAAATATATGTAAGAAAACTAGCAATGGTGGGTCTGGTAGAGACACAACACCAAACTTTAGTAGCTGAGAAGATTTTCAGATTCTGGGGCAAAAGAAATACTACATTGGCCTGGGAGGAAGTGGAAGCCCAAGGTTGATCAGGATGCATAATCGTAATGTGGGACAAGGAAGAGATAGTGATAACATGTAACACCCCTCTCGATACAACGAAATAATCTCTCACGTTAACAGTAATAAACACGTCTCACAGCGGAAGGAAGACCGGTAATTACAACTCACACGGGTGTTACTTGCCATCCCTCGCCCATGCGAGTGATGAAGCAATACGAAAAATATAACAGAATAACAACATAAAAATAAATCCCGCGGTGATAACGAGATACCGTCTATACAACAATCTAAGTCTCCAAAATGTAACGTCTACAGTGAACGTCTAGCTGTATCCCAAATACGTACAATACCAACATCATTAATATAAACATCTATCTCAATACAGTAAGAAGTACGTGCGGTAATCGAAATCCAAAAAGCCCTAACTACCCGGGCCCTGCACTCCAGCTTCGTCCGTGATCAGCAACCTGCACAATGCCATAAAGGCTCAGCGATAAACGCTGAGTATGCCGGGTTTGGACCCTAGTGGTCACTTAAGTCGTTATTAACCATCTTGTCATTAGATTCATTTCATGCATTGCCGGTTTACAGTTTATAACGATAGCTATAAAACGCAAGTAAACATACAACAATCATTACAATGTGCACACATCACAACATTACATCAGACAATGAAACAGAGGCGACAATTCCCGCAACACTTATTAACATCATCACATATCACATCAGTTGGCCCCTCGGGCCCTCACATAACACTTTAATTTGGTTAGCACTGTCAGGCGTCAGTTAGGACAACCCAGAATAACTCACATGGACGGTAGTCCCACGTACACACAAGGTGCTCACTGCCCAGAGGATGCGAAGATTCCGGGTCTTATTCACTTTGCCTTTTTAAAAGCGTCCATAGGTGGCCAAGGGCCTGGTGCCAACGGTAGCACACTCCGCCTGACGATCTATCTAGGCTTGATCAGGATTAACTAGAGTAAACCCGATACAGGTGTTAACTCAAGAGATCTCTATGCGTAACCAGTAGCCAATGACTATCTGGGTTTTGGTAAATCATCACACTCATGCACACTCCAATGTTTGACTTCAGTTAGTTAGTTCCCAGCTTACAATTTCTAGGTATGGAAACATCCTTATTTGTTGCTGCCCTGTGTTCTTATGCATGCCTAGAATTATTCTGGTAGTATTCATGTTCGAGTCAAAGCTTCTAAAGACCGACGATGTCGTGTCTCGTTTCCTAAGTATTTTACTTAGGTATATTCATAACTTATACTACTTAGCGTATTATGTCTGACAATGACAATCACAATTTACTCGTATATGTAGATTTATAATAAGTCGATCTATAGTCGACGTAATATTAGTCCTGAAGGACGTTCGTGGCATAAATAAATAATGCAGTAAAACACAGGTATCATCACATAACATACACATATCACACCATATCACACACGTTATATATTCAAACAAAACGAGCCCGAGGAATTCCTCAGGACACCTGGAGTAAACCCCTTTACATACCGTACACCTAGACCAAGGTTGCGTTGTAGGCCACTATGCTGGTCGAGCGCGTCCGTTTGAAATACAATCTAGAAATACGAAGAACGCTAGAAGTCACTCCCATGACTAAGTGACTCGGTATTTCTGAATAACGTCAGTAACCCCGGTATTACATCCCCGGATTTCAACAGTTTTTAGTTAAGTATCGTTATCCTAAAACTCCTTACTCGTAGTACGTATTAATACTCGGTTTAACAAAAGAGTCGGTTTTATGAAAACATCTTAGCTAGCGTTCTAGAACGTTGGATTTTATATCATTCCAACTCCTAGTATTTATAAGCGTCACACTCTTACATAGGTTCGTTCGTTTTCGTATATTTAATTCGACTGTTTCGATTGCATGCATATAACCTATGGTTGCATACATCCATGCAACGTTAACTTTATTACATGGTATTTTTCTACCCTTTATTATACCTTGTATTATACAACTCATTATTCATTGTAACGTCGTATTTATTTAAAACCTTATGACTTTATAGTATATAATTATACTAATGAGTTAACATTTGTCATTTATTATTATATGGTTTGAAAACCATAATATTATATGTATATATATCTTTGCGGCCGTTATGTGCATATATATATATATTATATATTATATATATATATATATATATGTGTGTGTGGTGTGTGTGTGTGTTGGTCTTTATGAATCATGAAAACCTTATGTTATGTACATGTTATTCCTCATTCAAGATTTATTTAATCACACACCAATATCATATGCTAACCATAGTATTTTATGTCATTGTATACCATAGTTTAAAATTTCATTTTTGAACATACATGCATGCGCTACAGCACTTGTAGTTTGGTAAACTATACTTTAACCACATAATATTACAAAGTGTTATACTTATATCATGATATCATATAGTATGATATTTTTATATTTCATTAAACATTATAACATATAGTTTTAGAAACTATAATTATATTACCGAAATGACATATGTACAATACACTTGTTATTTCTTCATCTCCATAGTGTTTATTAATTACAATATAGCCACATATTTTATATCATGTTATAAACATCATATTTTTAACATTAAAACCCTTATAACAAAATAACCTATAGTTTTATGAAATTTCTTTATAATTGCCGAGAAGGCACATATGTTATGAGTTCATATTTTCATAACTTCCCTTATTCTTTCTTTATTACAACTCCACTTATTTTATAACATATCATATACATTATATATTATATCATTTAAACTTTATTGTAAATATAATATATGGTTTAGTAATTTACGGAAACTACAAATAGACCCTAGGTCTGTTTTAAACTTCATTTCCATCACACATATTTTCTTGTATTCACAATCTTGCCACATATATATTATATGGTGTTACATGTACTACATATATTATAACATTTTATTTAATTAACCATTATAACATATAGTTTATATATTTTGTAAATACCGAATGGTCTGTTTGGTTTATTCTTTTCCAGCAACATTAGTTTTCTTTATTTACCACAATTACCACATATTTTAGCATATGTTACATATAGGTTATAACATATAGTATTGACATTTATAATTTGTATAACCTATAGTGTTATATTATTTCCGACAGACCCCTATCTGTTTGAATTCCTTTTTAGTCCCTAAGTATTTTTTCCTTATTTACATATTGACCACACTTTATATATACTTCTTAAATGTCATAAAACTATATATTATACACTTTTATTAATATAGTCATTTATATACTCCAAAATTCCCAAACTTTATATTAAGGATATAAACTGTTATATTAGCCATATTAACCCATAACTTTCGGTATTTACCATTCCTACCCCATTAGTTTTATAAATTTAACATTAACTTATAATATTACTATTAGTTCATTAATTAATTGTTTATGACATTAAATTTGGTCAAAACACCTAACATGGTCTATATTGACCCATTAACTACCAGTTTGACCAAATGTTTTGTTTATTACGGTTTGACCCCACAATTTTTCAGAAATTACATTTTTGCCTTAAAACTTCATTAAACTTTATAAAATTCATAAGATAAGGTTTTAATATCTAAATTTTGGCTATAACCTATGGTTAGCCTCTAAAATTTATTTTAATTACTTAAAAACCTAGAATATTTCCGGTAATGTTTATTACCTCCTTAAATTCATTTCTAACTTAATATACATAAAATTAAATGGCCTAAAAATGCATGGCCTTATTACATCATTTAGCATAGAATAAATTACATATAAATGTCCTAAATGACATAGTTATGTCACGGCTTCCCTTATACTAACCCAGATTTTTTATAAATTATGTTTAAACCCTTTTAAATCATTTCCTTCCTTGACCTATAGGTCATTAATACACTAAACTAACTAACCAAAATGTTATAAAGCATTTTAATACATAGTTCAGTTATTTAACCATTTTGAACCCCACGTTATATTAATTATAACAGAATTTCATAAAAACCATAATATATCATAAGGTAAGGTTTCCTTACCTAGTTTTGAGCCACAAATCCACCAGACAGCTCCTAGACTCCCGGCCTAGTTTAGGCACAAAGTTTAATTAGTTTTTGAAGTGTTAAATCACTTAAGCTTAGTATATACACATCATTAAGGAGTAAAAATACTCACTTTGCTAAGGTTTGTTCTTGGATCTGATTTCCACATTTTTGTGCAGAATATTCCCATGGTTCCATGATGTTTTTCGGCAGCATTTCATGCAAGGCAAGGAGCATGTATTAGCCATATGAAGCAAGGGGCATTAAAGGTTGATTTAGGCTTAGAAAAGGCATGATATTTACCTTGGTATGGTGCTGTTCTTAATGGCTGTTCACGCCTGATTTTTCAAGGGCAAAGGAAGGTGTTAAACCACCATTTAACTAAGGCATTATAACTGGTGGAAACAAGAGGAAATCATGGGTAGAACCCTTACCGAAAATTGTCAAAAGGGAGTTCCTTGCTTGGATCTCGTTTACCCCTTCAAGGTGTGAGTGTTTCAGCTGATTTTTACATGAAGACAGCAAGGGAATAAGCTAAGGAAGTTGAGCAATACAACCGGAAATGGAGGAGAAGAACTAGGGTAGTTTCATGCAAGATTTTTAACTTAACTTGGTTAGTTTAGCACTTCCCCTTCCCTTCTGATTTTGCCACCGTAAACCCTCCTCCTTCTAGCCCCAACTCGATCAAAGTGGCTGGAGAAAAGATGAAGATGAATCACACCATTGGAAAGAGGAGAAAGAGATGGAGATTTTGATCATTTGGATGACTTAAACACTTACCTACAATCCAAGAAGATGGTCCTTGAAGTTGGGGTACTGCTCTCGGTTTGGAAGAACAAAAGGAGGATATTGAGGTGAGCTTACGGATGCAAGGAAGGGTAATGAGCTGAAATGAAGAAAAGTGGGTTTATAAAGGGATAATGCCTTATTTTAGCCAAAGGTAAGATGACTCATGCTAAGATATTTTTGGTGAGTTTCATAAGGCTGAAGTAAGCTTCTAAGCTGGCGGAATAAGGGGTCAAAGAGGAAAAGATGATTTGACTTGCTTAAGTGGTAAAATGATACTTATCTTACTTTAACTAAAATTGCTTTTGAGTTATGATTGTATATGTATTTGGCCGGCTAATATGCTAAGGAAACAGCCTCAATTAAACGGCAATGGGTGGTCAAGGTCAAGGGATGATCATTGACCATAGTTTAGTTTAGGAATTTAAATGTTATTTTAGGTACTATTCACCTAAAATCACCCATTTTGATTTTTTTTTAAAACTTGATTTAGACTTTATAAAATAGTCTATCATGTCACATTAATGTTATAAAGAATATAATCTAGGTCTTAAAATCACAAAAAGTCAATATTTGTGAAGTTATACACAAAAATGTGCTTTAAGGTGTCTTAAGACACATTTTGTGTTATAACGTGTTTTGAGCTTAGTTTCTTTGATAACTATTTCACTGTGTTCATTTATGGGTTATAATGCTTAGGACAAAATTTTAGGTCCTAAGGAGTTCATTTGAGCATATATTTACCCTAAAAGGTCAAAGGGTGTCATTTTTGTTTTCTGACAAACATTGTTGTGTTTAATTTGTTTTTAAGGCATGTTTAGGCCTTAATTTCATTGATTATATGTTTAATCAATGTTTAATTAGTTATGGGTATTTCATAACAAATGTTAAAAAGGGGCCAGGTGGATAATGATGGAGATTAGCATAACAAATGAAGGTTTCTCAAGTAACATGTAACACCCCTACCACGTACTCAATAATAATTGGAATCGCAGCGGAATATGAACAACTAACAGTAACTAAACGATTGGTGCTACAACGCCGTCAACACCCACGTGGTTAACAAGCTGAATAGATACAAGTGTACCGGTCTGATGATCAGACTCCCGAGCATAGAACTAAAACCATAAGTACATACACACATAACCGAGTATTTAACTTACAACCATAATTATACACCTGTCACTGCAAACAACAGTACCAACGTAAACAACACTACGGGAGCACAGGCGCATCCCGGGTTTATCTTACAAGACCCAAAAGTATTTCAACAACCTAGAATCTAGAGCCACTCCGCTTCTTCGATCCTCATCCTGCAGTAAAAACATGGAGCCCCCCAGAGGGGGTCAGCAACCTTTTGCTGGTATGGTTAACGCGCAGCCCATCGGCTACCGGATACGCGCAACCAATTGTCATGATAACATGGCATTCATTTTAAACATCCAACATATATATAACATAGCTTAGCAAGGGAAATTGCGTAGCACAACAATAATACATAACACCATAATCGGTTCACACAAGGAACCTTCCACCATAATTAGTACACATAGTGAGCCTAGAGATTAATGCCAATCTCATGCTAAGCTCGTTACCAACCTCGTTACCGTCCAGTTATATCGAACGGTTAACTTAAACCCAGGCGTGTCGGATATAGTAATCCCAAGCACACCGAAAACAACATTCGTATGCCCCTGTGGCCCGACGTGAGTCAGTAAACTAGCTTTGGATAAGCTAAGGGAAAGTTGAAACCAAATTGGAATACAACCTATACATACACCAAGAGAGTCGAACCGGATAGACATCGACTCCCATCCATCACACGCGTGGCCGGAACATGACCGGACTCCTCACTTCCCCGGTTAGCACTTGTTAGTGATCATACAAACAAACTTGTTAAGTCACCCACGAACAAGTGTTTAGGTCTTGTTAGACACACCCAGAGAAAGGAGTCACAACAATACAACATCATAATAAATAACAACTGTAAACTCTTTTCATGCCTTAATCTTATAAGGTCGTAACACACAGAAAAGCAAACAACACCCAAGCCGGTGTAAACCGGTAGGCAACAGACTGCAAGAAAACCATACCTTGGTCCTTGCTTCGACTGGTTCCCACCTTGAGAGAATCCTAAACACATTTAGTAACGTCGGTCAATTAACGTACTAGTTCACTGTTAACATTACTACTTCACATTTCTAGTTATCTCATTTCCACATTTTGTTTTAACTTCTCATCTTTTAATTGTCACAATAACACTCCTAACATGTCTTATATAACCTTACCATATCATTACTAACTTATACCTATCATTAGACACCATTTAATACCTAAAACCATGTTTTATAACGGTCCGGGACCTTGTCCCCATCCTAAGACCCGGACCATATGCTAAGTGTACTCTCGGTTATTTAACATGGGGTGGTCCGGGACTTCACCCAGGTCCTAAGTCCCGGACCATACTAGCCAAAAATCTCTCGGGCATTTTAAGGGGTTGGTCCGGGTCCTTGGACAAGAACCAAGTCCCGGACCTACGACCACGTACAACTCTCGGCTTAATTTTGATATATGGTCCGGGAGGTCATCCAGACCCTAAGTCCCGGACCGAAGCTACAGAATTGACGTACTGCATTTTTCATGTCCTGCTGCGTAAGTTATTTACACCCATCAAATGTATAGACTTCCCAGTACACTCTTATACTCAAAACTTCACCAAATATACACCACATAACAACATAGTGCACAATTTAAATTACATAAATCTTAAACACTGAATTTCCACAATATATTTGCCTTTCACCTGCAAATACAAACAGCAGTACGTATGTCCCTTACTAGTCTCTTTGAGAACATTTTCTAAGTCATTTACCTTTGGCTCTTTAGGTAGTTTCAACAGACAACGTAAGTTATTTCCAAAGGAATTTTAAGCTACCTTTGGTTAACATGAAACATGGAGGAAACACCATTTTTCTTTGAGTTTCCTTACCTTGAAGCAAAGGAGAATAATAATACGTAAGAAGATGAACTCAAGCTCTTCCCATGGAGATTCCTCTTGGCACCAAAATGGAGCTCTTGAAGATTTGAAAGGACTGAGTCGAAGAGCTTGATGAAACTAAGAGATCGGTGGTCTCGGTTTTAGATTTGGACAAGTGAGCAAGAAGTTACAAGGATTTGAAGTTGTATGTTGGTGCTGGTGCTGTTCGATCGTGAAGGAGAGCAGCGAAGGGGATGGCTACGTGAGGTAGTAAGGAAATGAGAGAATGAATGATTGTAGTTGCTTTTGAAGATATTTAATTATGTAAAGCAAATAGTGCTTTTTCAATTATACTCATCTACTCAATTAGCTAGTACGGGTGGTGATTCACCACATGCAAACCGACCCCCATTTAACAAAGGGGTTAATTAGTCTTTATTGTTCAATTAATTTACATGTGTTAACATATATTACAAACTAGCTTATTTTAGTTACTATTCATAACAACAAGGCACTTTGAAGCGAAATTCTTGATTTCTTATTAATTTAAACTTCCAAATGTGATACTAAATAGTACACATATTAATTAAAGAGTAATGATGGACATTTAGCCATTTGAAACTCATTTACAAGACAATTTTTCATTTTAGGCAATTAATTGTATTTACTATTTATTAAATTGTTTACTAATGTTTCTAAGACTCTTTTTAGTCTTATTAATTTATTATCTAATATTTAAACCACTTATTAAGGTTTGGGGTATTTCAATCTACCCCCCTTAAAAGAACTTTGTCCCCAAAGTTCATACTTCCCACCTATCTTATATTCTAAAACATGGGAATCACTTATGAAACAATACTTCCATAACAACATCAACAACATACCTACATAACATGGAACTCAAGGTCCAAACCGCATAATACCATTCAGACTCTAAGGTCTGTAACATAACATATACAATGTATATAATACATGTCGAATACATCCATAACCGAAACGGCTCTACCCCCCTTAAAAAGGGGGTACGCCCCGTACCCTATACATATAAACACTAAGAAGTAAACAACGATGGGTACTTCGCCTTCATCTTATCTTCCAGCTCCCAAGTGGCCTCCTCGACGTCCTGGTTAGACCAGAGGACCTTCACCAGTCGTACAGACTTATGGCGAGTGTCTCGAGTCTTAGTATCCAGAATCCGTACGGAGTCTCCACTGATCGCATGGTCGGCTCTAAGGTTAGCCTCTCAGGCTGAAGTACATGAGACGGATGAGACATATATTTCTTTAGCTGGGACACATGGAACACATCATGTACCTTGCCCAGCTCAGCAGGTAAATCAAGTCTATAAGCTACTGGTCCTATCCGCTCCGTCACAACATAAGGCCCCACATATTTTGGGCTCAACTTGCCTTTCTGGCCAAAGCGAAACACTCCCTTCATGGGGGATACCCTAAGAAATACCTGATCGCCTACGGCGAACTCCAGGTCACGTCTGCGCACATCAGCGTACGACTTCTGTCTATCCTGAGCTGCTTTCATGTTAGCCCGGATCTGGCGAACTTCTGCCTGAACTTGTTCCAGATACTCTGGTCCTATAATGACCGTCTCACTCGACTCATCCCAGCATAATGGCGTGCGGCATGGTCTACCGTACAATGCCTGGAAAGGAGACATCTTGATCGAAGCATGATAACTGTTGTTGTAGCTGAACTTATCAGATGTAACTTATCAATCCAGCTGGTCTGAAAGTCAAGTGCACATGCACGTAACATATCCTCAAGTGTCTGGATAGTGCGCTCACTCTGACCATCTGTCTGTGGGTGAAACGCCGTACTCAATTTCAGTTCAGTACCCAGTGCTTCTCTTGTGGATCTCCAATACCTCGATAAGAATCTTGTATCCCTGTCAGATACAATCGTTTTGGTACACCATGATGTCTAACAATTTCTCTGTCAAAGAGCTCTGCAAGCTTGCCACTTTCCAGGTGTTCTTCATCGTATGAATCGAGCCACCTTGGTCAGTCGGTCAACAACAACCCAAATCATATTCAGACCTCCCCTTGTAGGCGGAAGCCCTACTACAAAGTCCATAGAAATGTCATGGAACTTCCACTCAGGCACTGGCATTGGCTGCACCATACCACCAGGCCGTCGGTGCTCAAACTTGACCTTCTGACAAGTGAGACACCTCAACACATAATCATTTACATCCTTTTTCATGCCAGCCCACCAAAAATAACGTTTCATACCCTTATACATCTTTGAAGCTCCAGGGTGAATCGAAGTCGTAGAACTATGGGATTCACTGAGTATGCGCTCCTTCAGCTCAGCGCTACTCCTAGGTATACACAGTCGGCCATTAAAAGCCTAATCAGGTCATCATCATGGAGTCTGAAGTCGTACTTCTGACCCTCGAATGTCCATCCACAAGTTTCTGTCTAATCTCCAACATATACTGATCCGTCATCTGAGCACTCCGCACCTCTTCAACCAAGCTAGTATGAGAGACCAGCGAATGGAGAGAGTGTGCTCGTGACTCAGTGCGTCAGCTACCACGTTTGCTTTTCCCTCTTTGTACTGTAAGTAATGTCATAATCGTTTAAGAACTCAACCCACCTTCTTTGTCTCATGTTCAACTCCTTCTGAGTGAACAAGTATTTAAACTCTTGTGGTCAGAATAGATTGTCACGCTTACCCCATACAAATGATGTCGCCATATCTTCAGTGCGAAGACAATGGCACCCAATTCTAAATCGTGGGTAGGGTAGTTCTCTTCATGTTTCTTCAGCTGTCGGGAGGCGTATGCTACGACCTTCCCGTGTTGCATCAACACACAACCCATACCCTGCCTGATGCGTCGCAATAGACCTCAAAACCATCTGGACCGTCTGGTATAGTCAGGACTGGTGCAGATGTCAGAGCATCCTTTAAGCTTCTGAAAAGAAATCTCACAGTCTTCTGTCCACTCGAATGGAGCATCCTTCTTCATCAAGGAAGTCATCGGCTTCGAGACACTGGAGAAGTCTCTCACAAATCTCCTATAATATCCTGCCAGACCGAGGAAGCTCCGGATGTCGGTAACTGTCTTCGGCCTAGGCCAGGTGCGTACTGCATCTATCTTTGCCGGATCAACAGCAATCCCGCCCTCAGAAATCACATGGCCAAGAAAAGAAACTTGGTCCAACCAAAATTCACACTTAGAAAATTTCGCATACAACTGATTCTTCCTCAATGTCTGTAACACATCCTCAGGTGACTTTCATGCTCACCTCTTGATTTCGAATACACAAGTATGTCATCGATGAAGACTACCACTGATTGTGTCCAACTGATCTTGGAACAAGCGGTTCATTAGGTCCATGAACTTTGCTGGTGCATTGGATAAACCAAACGGCATGACCGTAAACTCATAATGTCCATATCTGGTTCTGAACGCTGTTTTTCTCAATATCACTGTCCTTAACTGCAATCTGATGATAACCGGATCGTAAATCTATCTTGGAGAACACTGATGCTCCTCTCAACTGATCAAATAGTCGTCGATGCGTGGTAAAGGATAACGGTTCTTCACCGTAACTGCATTCAGCTCTCGATAGTCAATACAAAGGCGGAGGCTACCGTCCTTCTTCTTCACGAAGAGGACCGGCGCTCCCATGGTGAAACACTAGGGCGGATAAAGCCCTTGTCGAGTAGGTCTCTTAGCTGCTCCTTGAGCTCTGTCATCTCTGCTGGAGCCATACGATAAGGTGCCTTCGCAATAGGTCCGGTGCCTGGAATCAAATCAATCTCAAACTCAACCTCCCGTGCTGGCGGCATGCCCGGCAGTTCTTTAGGAAATACATCAGGAAACTCCGAGACTACCGGCACATCTGGGCTAAACTCTGGGTCTCTCTCTATGTCCTGGACATAGCAAAGGTATACATCATTCCCTCGTCGTAGTCACGATACATAGCCATGGCGGTGATGATCTGGTCGAAGGCTCCCTGGGCCTCTGGCGGTGTGATATAGTAACCCCAGACGGACTCCGAAGAAGCAGTCGATGCTCGGCACATAGGATTCTGCCCTTGTACCGCTCCAACCAGTTCATCCAATAATCACATCAAAACCAAGTCCGTCGAACTCTATCAAGTCGATGGAACTCCTCATCTCATTCGTATAACAACACCTCGGTATAGCGGGTACACCTGATCCGCTCTTTCGACGGGAGAGTGACTAGAAAGTCTGGCATCTCTTCACCGTCTAACCCCAGCCTCTTCGCAAATGACAGAAATAAATGTGTGTGAGGCTCCAGAGTCGAACAAGATCGATGCATCCACGCCATTGACTGGAAGGTACCGGTGAGGATTGTGCCGCTTTTCCGGTCTTCTCTGCTTCATTACAGACACTCAGTATTCCGTTCCGTTGCCGTGCACAGCCTGATTATTGGCAAACTCATAAGTATATAGTAACAGCACGTTCACATATTTCAAAAACAACTCCACTTATTTACTACATTCTTTCACTTCATAAGTATTTACACTGTGACACAATTACACTATACATCCCCACATTCACTGTTTACACATTACAATATTACACAAGGCTAAAACTGCCTGAAGGTCAAATTCAAACGTCCGGGTTTCAGATGTGTGGCATTTACCACTGCTGATGGTGCGGTATTCAGTTTGATCTTCTTGATACCGTGGTATAACATCCTTGATTGTCCACCCATAATTACACATCTCCTGATTTCAACACTAACTTCCTTGCGAGGTCACCACGCTTCTGCTCGCCATATATAAACACTGCGGTATCACCAATGGACCAAGACACCACGGGTACTCCCTTACTTAGAGACTCGGGTGACTCGTCCTTATCTTGGTGTAATCCCAACCGTCCACCCTTCTGGTAGAAGTTCACAATACAAAGATCTGCCTTAACGTTCGGAATCGGTTCCGATTCAACTTGCTGAGCAATTCCCACGGCGTGGTTAACGACCGCAAGGAACTCCTCAGGTATACCTGGTACAGTTGCTTCATCCCCAGCTCGCTTGTTTTGATATGACTTGGTGTAAGGATTCCAGTCCTTACCCATGCACATCATCTTCAATTCATTTTCGACCCACTCGGGTATTCGGGTGTGTAGAAACCTCCTGGTGCTGCTCCAGTTCGTTGCATCGTCGGATGATGTGGATTTGTGCTTCCGGTGTCAGGTATCCATTTAAAGTATCATACCTGGCTGGATGACCTGACATTGCTCTCATTAGAAGTCGGTGATGTTGATGGCGGTTTCTCTTCAGGGTTGGTGTGGGCGGGATTGGATAACAGATATTGAAGGTTCCTAAGTTTTCATTTCACATTATTCTTTAATTCACTACTTAGGTGATTGTACATTAGACTCACTAACACAACACTCATGCATGAAATGCGGTAAGCAATCACTTTTCATTTAACAGTTCAGGTGGTACCTGGTCTAGAAGAGGGTCCTGGTGCCTCAGACCGGTCCACTACATTCAGGGCGGCCTTGCCGGTCCCTGTGCCCTTCCCCTTCTGGGATTCAGTGTACTTCTTGTCAGAGGGCTGCTGCATGATCGCCTTCGGGTTTCGGTGGTCGCGGTAGTCTTACCCTTCCACTGCCCCTTTGGCTTATAGTTCCTACCATTGGGGTTCTGCCAGCACTCAAATTGCGGTGCCCCATCTTCTGGCAGTAACGACACTGCACGTCGTTCCCCTTGCAGTCTTTGCCGGGGTGGTCTCCGTTACACCACTTACAGTAAAAGTGGCGCTCCGGTCCAGAGCCCGCGCTATCTGCTATAACAATGCACAATCAATACTCACTTCACATCTTAACAACATATATTTCAACTTGACACCCGTGGTTAAATAATTACCCTTTGGCGGGTAGGAGCGTAGAGGCTTTGCTGCATACGCATATGTGAGCTTCAGTGGCTCATCAGCTGTGGTGGTCTGGGCTTGGCCCTTGTCACCCTGGTACTGACTCTTCTGGGGCTGAGGGTAGTGTTTCTTTTTCTTTCCTCCCCCATACCCTTGCTGACTCTGGCCCTCATTCGTGACCTTGCGCTTGTGCGCATTCTCCTCGTCCCTCAGACGGACGGTAATCTCAACCTTAATCAGCGGCATGATAGCACTCCTGCAAGGTATATACTCAACTGCCCCATCCCGTAGCGGAGACGGTGGCTAAGACCATTGTAGAACCGGTTCACCAGCACCGGTTCGAGTATCCAAGGTCCGGTAACAAGTGGATAAGGTCGGTGAATGCGGTGTAGTAGTCATCAACCGACATCTTATCCCCCTGCCTCAGACTATCCAGCTCGAGGCGCTTAGCCTCTTGCACATGCACAGGGTAATACTTGGCTCGCAGTAGAGCCGTGTACTCCCTCCAACCAAATCCAGGATCAGCTATCCTGTCCTCCCTCACAAGCTTCCACCAACTCTGTGCCGAACCCTTCAGGTAGTAAGCGGCAAGACGGACCTTAGCTTCAGCAGGTACTGCCAAGGTCTCGTAGGCGGTCTCCAGCTCGGAGATGTACGCCTCCAGTTTACTAGGGTCGGTCTCCCCATTGAATGATGGCGGTCTCAAGTCAGCCAACGCCTTGACCCAATTGGTCTCTCGTGGCGGTGGTGGTGGTGGCTGAACTCCGGGCTGTTGCCCCTGCTGCATCGCAGTAACCAACTGTGGGACCATCTGGGTAACGGCGGCCGCAACAGCGTCGGCCATAACTTGCGCCGTAGGGTTCTCTCCCAGGTCCCGTTTCATCAGCACCGCGTCCGCGGCCTCTACCACGTGGTCTACCTGACATCTGAATTCACACAAACATTTATTAGCAATTATGCTTACACACTTATCGGTCCAACGGTTGTAGTGTCTTCCCGATTCCAAGGTATTTCCACACTTAGTTAGTGGTTAACCTTCCATACTGTTCACTTAGTAACTAGGGTAGATTTCCTAACTCGGTATTTACCTAGCTCGGTATTCTAGTCATCAGAGCGATACTTCGCTCTGATACCACTTTTTGTAACACCCCTACCACGTACTCAATATAATTGGAATTGCAGCGGAATATGAACAACTAAACAGTAACTAAACGATTGGTGCTACAACGCCGTTAACCACCCACGTGGTAACAAGGCAGAATAAATACAAGTGTACCGGTCTGATGATCAGACTCCGAGCATAGAACTAACATCCATAAGTACATACACACCAACCGAGTATTTAACTTACAACCCATAATTATACACTGTCACTGTAAACAACAGTACCAACGTAAACAACACTACGGGAGCACAGGCGCATCCCGGGTTATCTTACAAGACCAAAAGTATTTCAACAACCTAGATCTAGAGCCACTCCGCTTCTTCGATCCTCATCCTGCAGTAAAAACATGGAGCCCCCAGGGGGTCAGCAACCTTTTGCTGGTATGGTTAACGCGCAGCCATCGGCTACCGGGATACGCGCAACCAATTGTCATGATAACATGGCATTCATTTTAAACATCCAACATATATATAACATAGCTTAGCAAGGGAAATTGCGTAGCACAACAATAATACATAACACCATAAATCGGTTCACACAAGGAACCTTCCACCATAATTAGTACACATAGTGAGCCTAGAGATTAATGCCAATCTCATGCTAAGCTCGTTACCAACCTCGTTACCGTCCAGTTATATCGAACGGTTAACTTAAACCCAAGGCGTGTCGGATATAGTAATCCCAAGCACACCGAAAACAACATTCGTATGCCCCTGTGGCCCGACGTGAGTCAGTAAACTAGCTTTGGATAAGCTAAGGGAAAGTTGAAACCAAATTGGAATACAACCTATACATACACCAGAGAGTCGAACCGGATAGACATCGACTCCCATCCATCACACGCGTGGCCGGAACATGACCGGACTCCTCACTTCCCCGGTTAGCACTTGTTAGTGATCATACAAACAAACTTGTTAAGTCACCCACGAACAAGTGTTTAGGTCTTGTTAGACACACCCAGGAAAGGAGTCACAACAATACAACATCATAATAAATAACAACTGTAAACTCTTTTCATGCCTTAATCTTATAAGGTCGTAACACACAGAAAAGCAAACAACACCCAAGCCGGTGTAAACCGGTAGGCAACAGACTGCAAGAAAACCATACCTTGGTCCTTGCTTCGACTGGTTCCCACCTTGAGAGAATCCTAAACACATTTAGTAACGTCGGTCAATTAACGTACTAGTTCACTGTTAACATTACTACTTCACATTTCTAGTTATCTCATTTCCACATTTGTTTTAACTTCTCATCTTTTAATTGTCACAATAACACTCCTAACATGTCTTATATAACCTTACCATATCATTACTAACTTATACCTATCATTAGACACCATTTAAATACCTAAAAACCATGTTTAACGGTCCGGGACCTTGTCCCCATCCTAAGACCCGGACCATATGCTAAGTGTACTCTCGGTTATTTAACATGGGGTGGTCCGGGACTTCACCCAGGTCCTAAGTCCCGGACCATACTAGCCAAAAATCTCTCGGGCATTTTAAGGGGTTGGTCCGGGTCCTTGGACAAGAACCAAGTCCCGGACCAACGACCACGTACAACTCTCGGCTTAATTTTGATATATGGTCCGGGAGGTCATCCAGACCCTAAGTCCCGGACCGAAGCTACAGAAATTGACGTACTGCATTTTTCATGTCCTGCTGCGTAAGTTATTTACACACCATCAAATATATAGACTTCCCAGTACACTCTTATACTCAAAACTTCACCAAATATACACCACATAACAACATAGTGCACAATTTAAATTACATAAATCTTAAACACTGAATTTCCACAATATATTTGCCTTTCACCTGCAAATACAAACAGCAGTACGTATGTCCCTTACTAGTCTCTTTGAGAACATTTCTAAGTCATTTACCTTTGGCTCTTTAGGTAGTTTCAACAGACAACAAGTAAGTTTATTTCCAAAGGAATTTTAAGCTACCTTTGGTTAACATGAAACATGGAGGAAACACCATTTTTCTTTGAGTTTCCTTACCTTGAAGCAAAGGAGAATAATAATACGTAAGAAGATGAACTCAAGCTCTTCCCATGGAGATTCCTCTTGGCACCAAAATGGAGCTCTTGAAGATTTGAAAGGACTGAGTCGAAGAGCTTGATGAAACTAAGAGATCGGTGGTCTCGGTTTTAGATTTGGACAAGTGAGCAAGAAGTTACAAGGATTTGAAGTTGTATGTTGGTGCTGGTGCTGTTCGATCGTGAAGGAGAGCAGCGAAGGGGATGGCTACGTGAGGTAGTAAGGAAATGAGAGAATGAATGATTGTAGTTGCTTTTGAAGATATTTAATTATGTAAAGCAAATAGTGCTTTTTCAATTAATACTCATCTACTCAATTAGCTAGTACGGGTGGTGATTCACCACATGCAACCGACCCCCATTTAACAAAAGGGGTTAATTAGTCTTTATTGTTCAATTAATTTACATGTGTTAACATATATTACAAACTAGCTTATTTTAGTTACTATTCATAACAACAAGGCACTTTGAAGCGAAATTCTTGATTTCTTATTAATTTAAACTTCCAAATGTGATACTAAATAGTACACATATTAATTAAAGAGTAATGATGGACATTTAGCCATTCGAAACTCATTTACAAGACAATTTTTTCATTTTAGGCAATTAATTGTATTTACTATTTATTAAATTGTTTACTAATGTTTCTAAGACTCTTTTTAGTCTTATTAATTTATTATCTAATATTTAAACCACTTATAAGGTTTGGGGTATTTTCATAACATATATGCGTCATGTGACCCAACTGAAAGGAAAACTGTTTTTGCTGAGATTAATGTAGCAAGAGGGGATTGGAACAAGGAGGTGCTGGCCACGGGGGACTTTAATGAAGTATTAGACCTCAGAAAGGCTACACAACAACGGGTCAAGTGACACTGTGGGCATACGTATTTTTAGAAATTAGGTCGACCAATGGAACTCATAGAAGTGTCATTCGTGGATCTAGATATACTTGCAGGGGTTCATACAGTCAGATTAATAGAGCGTTTGTCGAAGAGGAATGGTACTCACTACAGTGATCTGAAACTGAAATATAGACAATGGATAATTTCAGACCATCGAATGTTGGTGGTTGAGGCAGGCAGGGTCAATTGGGACCCTAAACCCTTTAGAACTCCGGACTCATGGTTAAAGCACCCACACTTCAAGAAGTTTGTCCACGGTGAGTGGAACAAATTGAAATTTGGAACCACTCAAAGCAAGTTAAAGACCCTCGAAACATCACTGAAACTATGGAATAAACAAATCTTGGGAACCTGGAGGTAAAAATCAAAGAGCTTAAAGATAAGCTCAGGAAAATTGAAGAGAAGCTTGAATCTGGTGACAACAACAACACTACTGAGGTCCATAGAATAACGACTCAGGTACAGTTGAACAGAGCGATAAAGAAATAATGAAGTTTATTGGAGATAACTTGCACAGGACAAGTTGATTAAGCATACAGACCGGAACACATCATATTTTTATAGGCGATCAATAATAAACAGGAAGTGAAAATAGATTAGAATGTTGGTAGAAGGAGATAGGGTGATCGAGAATGCAACAAAATCAGAAACATGATAGTGAGCTTCTTTTCTCAATTCTATGCGCAGGGAAAGCAGTCAAGAGTTACCTCTCCGGCTATAGCCCACCTGTCACTGTTGGACAGGGATGCAGCAATTCTCAAACAAATCCCAACTCTGGCGGAGATAAAGAGTATTGTTTGGGACTACGATAGGTCGCAGGCACCCGGTTTCAATGGGTATAACTTAAGATTCATTAGGAAATTGGGGAACCTCGTTGGCCTTAATTTCTGTAAGGACGTAAGGAACTTCTTTGTCATTGGAAAATTGGAAAGAGGGATAAATACCACATGGATGGTCCTAATCCCTAAGAGGGATAATCAACTTACCTAAACGAGTATAAAACAATCAGTTTGGCTGCATCTACAAGGTTATAGCAAAACTGATGGCCAACCGACTGAGCAAGGTCCTTCCAAAGATAATAGGAGAAACACATACTGCATTTGTGAAGGGAAGAAATATCCTAGAAGGTCCCTTTATTGCGAATGAAGTAGTCAGGTAGCTAAAAATGAAGAAGAGAAAGGGGGGTTCTTCTGAAAATAGACCTCATGAAAGCCTATGGTAGCATCTCATGGGCATTTATGATGCAAATGCTTGAAATATTCGGCTTCAGTATAAGGTGGAGAGAGTGGACCAAAGAGTGTGCGTTGACTACTAGAATATCGATTCTTGTCAATGGGTCCCCACCCAAACCCTTGTCATTGCATCGAGGGCTGCAACAGGGAGATCCACTATCGCCGGGGTTGCTTGTCATTACGGTGGAAGCCCTGAGCTGAATGTTACAAAAGCGATTGAGTTACAACAACTAAAAGGACTGATTATTAGGAGTCCATGGGTACGATTGTCTCATCTGCAATTGGCAGATGACATAATGCTGTTTTGCAATTTGAAGAATGAGGAGATGATTTAACTCCACCGTCCTGATGTTATTTTTCTAAAATAAGCAGCCTCAAACTGAATGTGGATAAAACTGTTGTATTTTGTGTTAACACAACGGAGGAGGAAGAGCAGATGGTATCTAACACCTTCAAATGTCAGACCAAGAAACTCCCTACTTCTTACTTGGGATGCCCACTAGGAGCAAATCCCAAAAAAATTGAGACTTAGAATCCAGTAGTGCATAAAGTAGAAGCTAAGCTCGCTAAATGGAAAGCCACAAGCCTCTCTAAGGCGGGGAGGGCAATTCTGGTGAGATCAGTCCTAGAATCTATCCCCTATATTACGCCAGCTTATTTGTAGTACCCGCCAAGGTAAGGAGAAAGCTAGTGGCAATTCATAGATAGTTTTTTGGGGAAAAACAAGACAAAATCCTTGGTGCCGGTAGCTTGGAAACGCTTGTAAAAACCAAAGAGTGAAGGTGTCTTGGGTTTTACAAATCTTTAGATGAAAATTTTGAGTTTCCTGGCCAAGTGGTATTAGAGCTTTTCTCATAATTGCAAATCTCTGTGGAAAAGAACCATCAGCTCTATTGATCAGACAAGGGAAATTATACATGCGAGAGAAATAAACCCCCAGAGAGAAAACTTCAATGGTTTGTGGGCTACAATCCTTAAGACCACTGAGAAGAACAATGCTTTAAAGGAGTTGCTAAAAAGAATGTAACGATAGAGATAGGGGATGGGGATGGGAAAAATACCAAATTCTGGAGTGATAACAGGCGGAAGGTGGAGCGTTGAAGGAGAAGTTCCCCATATTGTTTCAGGCAAGTTCACAGCAAATGATGAACGTATCAGACATGGGAGAATGGATAGGTGAAACATGGAATTGGAATATGAAATGATGAAGGAAACTATTTGAGTATGAATCTGACTACAACAGCAATTCACACGAGGATGTAGCTTGCTAAACACACCAGATGAGAGCAGGTGGGGGAGTACAGGAAGATCCTTCTCAACGAAAGAGGTCTTGACAATATTAACAAGGAAGGTGGATCAAGAAGGAGAGGAAGTAGAATTCCAAAACATTTGGAGAGGTTAGTGTGAACCTAGGGTGGAAATTCTCCTATGGGCTATTCTAAGAAGGGGTTTAATGGCTTGTGATATATTGTTTGAGAGGAACATTATCCCTCTTGGACAACTTTTACGCCCCAGGTGCAAATTTGCGACAAAACATTGGAGCATGCATTGTTTTTCTGTCCGAAGGTAAGGAAGGTTTGGAGGAGCCTACTTTGGTAGTGGAAGATGGAGTTCCAGTTTAGAGAGACAATGGAGGAGATATTCTTAGACTGGTTCAATTTGCATATAAGTGGCAAAGCTCATACGATATGAAGATCAACCTGGTGTTATGGAGTGAGTTGCATTTAGTGGGACAGAAATGACTGCATGTTCAGAGGAAACAATCTTCAAACAACCAAGCTAATGAATTCAGCAAAGCTGGGAGTCTAGCGTTGGACAAGAGCATGGTGGAAAGACATGCTGATCCCATGTGAAAGATTTATATGTTCCTCGGGTCTAATTGATGATCCGAGATTCTTATGAAGAAGATATTGGAAAATGTTCTATTGGCCCTGGAAATAGCTCAATGCATTAGGTGTTTATAAATATTAACTGGCTGGGGATATAGATGCACCTTAGTAGGCATTAAGAGGCTTGTTGTAATGTTGTTTGTTTGGTTATTTTTGGAAGGGGGTTAAGTAAGGTTTAATTTGTTGTATAGGCGTGGTACTCTTTTTCTCTCCTTATCCTTTTTCCCATAGGGTTTTGTTTAAGGAGAGTTTTAATGAGACCCATTCAAACACCTTTCCCCTAATGTCTAATGCCCATGTTTGAATATACTACGAAAGCCCGACTTATCTAAAAAAACCTACAAATAAAGAACAAGATTAAAACTCATGAAATAAAGAACAAGATTAAAACTCATAAATTTAACTATGGAGAAAGAATACTATCAATTCTACCTTTGGTGTAGTTAAAGATAGAATGGTAAAACTAACACTTCTGGCAAAAGATAGTTTGTCTGTTTGTCGAAGAAGCCAGCGCACTTTTGATTCCGCGGTGGAGCTTTTTGGAGTATATGTAATACCAAGGGAGGTACAGACGAACCAACCACTGCTATACTTGTTTCTTGTTTTATTTTTATCGGTGAGTATAAATGACGCAAAGACGATAAAAGAAAATAGAAAGAAAAGAAAAGGTAGTAATATAAGAGAGAGACCACAACAATTGACCACAGTAAGGTGAGCATTATATTTTGGATTTATCCAAAAATCAAAATAATCAAAATTATTTATTGGATTTTTAATCGAATTTTGTAATTAAATTTAAAATTTCGGTTATTCAAATATCTAAATTATAATTTGGTTTGGATTTCGGTTTTCACTTAGACGAATTAGCCAAATTAATTTTTATTTTTTTTATAAAAAAACTACTTTTTTTAAATCTAAAAAATTTATTTTGTTTTCGGGTTTATTTTTTAAATTTTGGTTAATTGAAATCCAAACTAATTAAAATTTGGATTTCAGTTCGGTTTTCGGTTTTCATTTAAAAAATTTCGGATTTTAGATAATTTGGATAACGGTAAATTCAGTTTTGATCAAAATTTGGATAATTCAATTTTTAACAGAAATAACCAAAATCAATTTTATTACCAAATTATCCAAATGCTCACCCCTACCCTAGTCCACCCTTCGATCAGTTCCTTCTTGGAGCGAACCCAACTCGGTGTTTGGTCACTGCACTTTGGGTCAGAAATAATAACCACAAACAGTTGGCGTCGAACATAACCCAAAGATTACCAAGTGAAGAACACTCAAAATCAAACCCTGAATCATATCATGTAGTTTCAAGAAAACATCAGATGACCCATGTAACTCCATTTACCAGAGCAAAACACGCATTGAAATTCTCTGCTATACATTACATTGGCATCAAATGTTATCAAGGCGTCCTCTCAGAACCCAACAAAGGGTATGCTGGTATTCTTTAACATAATTGACCAAGCCAAGCAAGGCATTACTTTCAAGTAGTTTCTCACAATGCAAGACTCAGTTGTCCATGCAGATTTCTAAACACCGTTTACAGTGAGCAGAGTTGGTAAAGCTCTAGCTCCGAATAATGATGATGTAGGCCGTAAGCCAAAAAAAGAGAACAAAATCCTCCTTTCACTACATTACCGTGAGAAGTGACGAAGACCACATCTATTGCTCCTACAACTTCCTAAAATTACTTATAACTGGCGGATCAGACCCTGTCAAAGTAGCCATCCTTAACTGACGCAAAAATTCACCCCGAATTCTCCAATATACTAGTGAGCCAATCAACAAATGTAAATAAGAGGGTGAAAAGAAACCAATCTATCATATTCTGCACGCAACTGTAAACAAGACAAATAAGCAAGAAAAATGACTTTAGTACTAGGGTGACTAGCCACCAACTGTGATATACAATGCTCCATAAAATGACATAGAAAGATCATATAAACTGCATGACTGCAGTCTCATAACATGAATCCAAAGATGGTCCACATTAACACTCCACCAAATACAGCTCTACATCAATTGTCTTAACTCAACAACACCAAACTCTCTATAAAAGCCCCAAAGTAATATAGGCCACCATTCGTCAGATTTGAACAACACGTCTCTTTCCAGTGATTAGCTCAGAAGCACAATAGTTTTTCCATCACCTTCATCTCCATGACTATAAAATATCCAAATTAGCACACCATCCTTGTTGAGATGAGCCGCTCATCAGCATCATACCAATTCCTAGTTGAGGTGAATCTTTTACTCCAGCAGTCATCCTTCTCCAAACCCGATATAAGTAATGCCATTGTAAGATGTCAGAAGTCCAACCAAAGACCCAGCCACCACAACGGGAATATCCATTACACCAATTCTGCTGACACCAGGTTCGATTATATTTGGCAACCGGACACGTGAAAATGTCTCACAAGTCACATTGAAAGAAACAAATCCTGGATTACTGTTTAAGGAGTAATCATTCCCAATCCAGTATACAGATCCACCCAATGATACCTTGTAGTCATCTACCATAAAGCAGAGCTCCGTCCCGCTACAGCTCCTACTATTACTCCATGAACGTGAGTTTAAAAGAAAAATCTCAACAGTTAAGGTAGGTACCTCTTTGTGATGAACCATGTTTTACCACCTTGTAATCATTGGTGGAAGGATCAAAACCGAGGCATAAGTCCGTGCACTTTGAGAGAGATGGTGGCAACGGAATACTTACGCTTTTTCTTATGGAAGGGTTCCATAGAAAGGCGTTACCTGGACTCAATCTACCCCGTGTGCTTTGCACCAGTAACAGTCCATGGACATCGCCAGCTATTATAAATTGACGTTTCTCACGAAAGAGAGGTTCAGCATGTATCGGGAAATCGAATTCTGAGGTTTGCTGATAGTTTTTAGTCCCAGCCAAGTAACTGAACCACCGAACCCTGGGTTCTACGGCGCCTGGTTCGACGTGGTGCCCTTCAAATGCAATGAGATGAGTTTCCATTTGATTGTTGGGGGTAGCAGTTGAGATGTAGGCGACAGAAGTCAGGGCTATCGATTATCGATTTCCATTCTTCTGAGACTAATCTGAACCGAAGGAGCGACTTGACCGGGAGGTAGGAGAGTACTTGGGTAAGCATCTCCGGCGGAATACAGTGGCTCTGGCTCGTATATTTGGGCTCAGGCTCCATAACTGGAATGCAAAAACAGAACAAATTAAATTGCATCTCAGTTAGAAGATATAAGTGGGGAGAAAATATAGATTTGAATTTTATACCAATCCCTGTCATTAGCTCTTGATCGATTATTTGTCCTTCTTGGTCAGAATTTTCCAGTGCGCGCTGATCGCAAAGTTGAGAAGAATTTGACGCAGAAGGAAGTAAGAAAAGAAAGAGGGTAAACCCAAAACCGACATTCAATGAAAAGAAAGAGCCCGATCAAGAGCCAATGACAAATTCGAGACCTGTTGATCGAGTTAAATTATAACAGAGGAGGAAATTTTCATGAACAAATTTTTTGGCTAATTTACTGGAAGAAAAAGTCACAATATATAAAATGTCATTGTAGTTATTGATTAGGTGAAAAAATAAATAAATACCTAACAAGAATTTTTAAAGTTCACAAGTTTAAGTGTTAATTTTTTAAAAAATATCAAAAATACTATAAAAATAAACCTTAATCCGGAAATTTTTGCGCGGAAACGAGACCCCAAGGGCTCTTACGGATTAGGTCAAGAGACCATTTAGGCATCACCGGCGTTGGTCAAAGACCCAATCAGCCTACTACTTAGTGTGGATGGACCAGTCATCCACTTAGCCACAAGCAAGAGTCAAGAGTGGACTTAACCTCCCAACGACAAGTTCCTTCACTGACTCACATTCCCGTGGCCCAAATGCCTCGGTCAAATGCCAGGCCGTAGCTCAGACTGATCAACTCCGTCCCTCCCCCTGCAGCCCGAGTACATGTGCGTCCTTAGTGGCCGCACTCGTCCTCGGCACCGTAAAATAAAAATATTTATTTTTTATTTTTAGTACCATAAAAAGATAGAGTTTTTAAATACATAATTTTATACCAATATCTACTAATTTATACCAGTTAGTTACCATAACTTTTACCATATTTTTAAAAAAGTATACTCATTTAAATTATTTATTAAAAATAAATTATTTTAAATTTTTAAACTAAAATTTATAATTTTTTTTAATTATATTATATTTTATAGACATAATATTTTTTGTTATCTAGAAATTATAATGTCATAATTTATCAATAAAATAGAATATTAATTTTAAAATATTTTTTCAGAATATCCGTATAAAAATACAACTCAATTTATCTTTAAATAAATTACTTAAATTGGAAAAATATGTGATTTAAAAATATATTGGTATAAATTATAGTATTTAATTAATCTAAATTATGTATTTAATTAATATAATTTGTAGAAACTTGATATAATTTTTTTTATGGTACTAAATAATTTCAATAAAATCTAAGAAAAATTTATTTATTTTCAATATATTATAATTTTTTATTTTTTTTAACTTTTTAAACTTTTATAGTAATTTTGAATTTTTATGAATTTTATATAATTTTGAGAATTTTTTAACATCTACCAACATAGTGTAAACTAATTTGTTAATTAGTATTAGTATTTTTTGTCGAATCCCAACTTCATCACAAGTCCTTGGCTGTGATTTTCCTTCCCTCATCACCATTTAGGGTTCACTTGGCTAAAGAAATGAGAATACAGAAGGTCCAAGAAGTGGAACAAAAATGAAGACAGAGATATCGCCACTAGCACTAAATTCTTTTCTGGCGAAGCTGATGGGTTTTGACCCTCTTGCTTTTGAGCTCGTTCATGAAGACAAAGAGTGAATGCAAATGGGAGAAGAAAACGCTACTAGAGGAAAAACAAAGTCAAACTTGGGTTTCAGGAAATCAGACCCACGCTTACCTTTGGAGATTGAAGTTAACATGTAGAACAGGGAAGGTTTCCAGTGAGAAGAAATGGTGGTGATTCTTGATGAAGTAGAACTCAAATGCGCGGTGTTTTGCGGGTGGAGGATTTTTGGTGGAGAGGAGATTGTGGGAGGTGGTGTGTGTTTTTTTTTTTCTGGGTTCTTGGTCTTCGGGTCTCGGAATTTCAAGCTGAGGAGGAAGACAAGAACAGAATGTTCTTTGCAAAAAAATGTGGTTATTTTGGGTCATGTCGTGAAATAGGTTGGATCCTTTCCAACACGTTGCTAATCGTTATCTCCAAACCTAGGGGTCTAGGTCGATCGTGGAGTCGAATTACCTTGTTACAAGAGAATTGTGTTTGGAAGAAGTGAGTGGAGAGAAGACTCGCGTTCGAGAGGAGTCTCAGTAAATCTGAATAGCGTATCTTTATTCTGTCGGGGTGATCTCCTATTTATAGTTATTTTTCTAAGGTTCCTGGGTCTGACAGTCTGTCTTTTTGCCAGGCTTCATTCCAATAATCTACATCAATACCCTATCTTAATCCTTATATCTTCTATTTCCAGCTATCAGACTACACCTGAGCGCTTAGACTTTCCTATACTTTCCTCTTAATTATTTGACCGGTCGCAGATGACCGTCGCTTCGCTATTCATGCGAAGTTCTTCTTGAAGTAGATCAGAGGGAGATTTTATTTTTTGCTATCTTTCTTTCAAGAAGCTCTTGATGCACTTCATGGATATGCCTTTTTCTTTCACTTGGAGTTAACGGTCTTACTTCTGAAAATAAGCCTGTGATTTTTCTTGGAAGGGTTTTTATGAGATTTTCTTTTCCTTTAATATTTCTTGTTTATTAATGGACAAAAGAGAAATCGATTCGACATAGAGAAACATAATGACATAATAGAGTTTTTTATCATAAGGAATGTAAAAAGAAGCAAAAAAAGGTTCTCCGCTTTTCTTATTTTTCATAAAGAAGAAATTCCACTTCCCTAGTCACAGACCTGTGATCATCCAGAAGGATTTACTGTGATCCAACTCCGGATGCACCTCTTCCTCCTGCCGGTTCCAGGGGTACTGGCTGTTAAACTGCTTCTGCTGTCCCACCTACTACTTTCCCTTCTTCTTGTTTTCCTCAATTATCCTCAGCTCTTTAGCAAGATTTGCACAGTTGACGGTCACGTGATTCTTGTGTCCGTGGTATTCACAGAATGCTACAGGGACTTCACATGGAAGAGGCTTTTTCAGTGGAGGGAGAAGACCTTCTTTAATAGCGGCCACATACTTTCCTAGATCAATATGTGTCACAGGGAAGACTCTTGTGCTCTGATGTTGTCCACCTTGGGAGGTGGTGGTTGTAGCAGCATTTGGAGCTTTGTAATATGGCTTGTACCTTGATCCTCCCCCAGACGAACTTCCGATCGAAGGTCCCCCCGCCTGTCCTCCTTTTTTTCACTTGAGACGGGAACTTTGAAGCTGCTTAACAATTCCTTCGCCTTATTCTATGCTACTTCTGATTTTATGATGAATCATTTCAGCTAATTCTCCATGAGTCCTTGGTGCCTTGGTGGCTATCTTCCCTGCCAGTCGTGGTTGGGTCAAACCGTTGCCGAAAGCATTGATTAAGATCTTTTCGTCGATATTGTCGATTTTAGCTACTTGCTTGTAAAGGCGTTCGCTATATTCTTTCACAGTTTCTCCTTTCCTCTACTTCAAATCCATGAGCTCAATCGTCTCTTTTTTCCTTTTTGCTGGGGCAGCAAAGTACTGCTGGAACTCTTCCGTCAGTTGTTTAAAGCTTGATATAGATTGGGGGGGCCTAGTGAAGATCCATCCTAGGGCCCTCTTCGAGAGTGTTCCAGGAAATAGGTTGCACAGTGCAAGGGAGCCTATCCCTTGTGTATTCATGGCGAACATGAATTTCTTAATGTGTTGTGCAGGATCTCCTGTCCCGTCATACTTCTCGATTGTCGAGGTGACGAAATGAGGATGTAGCTTGGCCTTTCTGATCTTCTCGGTGAACGGATAAAGGCTCATATTGATTGAATCATCCTCCTCGTTGCTTTCTTCAATGATCGGTATCTCTCCGCGTGCTTCCTTCTTTCCTTCGTTGCTTCCTCAGAATCTCGGCTTTTTAGGAGCTCAATCGCCTCGGCCATTTCTTCCCATTTTCTTTGGTAGTCCTCGTCCCTCTGCATCAGTTCTTGCTGTAGGAGCTCATTGCCTTCTACAATTCTTTCGTCAATCGCTCTTGTCAAGCTCTTGACCATGTCCTCTAAATCTCTTTTGGTGATGGCATCTGAGGCTCCTACTTCTTCAGCTTCGGTAATTGGATCAGTGTTTCCTGTATTAGCCTGCAGAGTCTTTCTGGTTCTTGGCGCCATTCGTACCTAGTCCTGCAAAAAACACGATTTGTTGATTTTAGATTTTTTTTTTATTCTAATTGTTGTTACCAATCATTTCTTTTTGAGGTGGATTCGTGGTTGCTAGATCTTTGAGCTGTTTGTTTCCCACAGACGGCGCCAAATGAAAAAGGTTGGATCCTTTCCCTCACGTTCCTAATAGTTATCTCCAGACCTAGGGGTCTAGGCCGATCGTGGAGTCGAATTACCTTGTTACAAGAGAATCGTGGTCGGAAGAAGTGAGTGAGAGAAGACTGGCATTCGAGAGGAGGTTCCGTAAATCTGAATAGCGTATCTTTATTCTGTGGGGGTGATCCCCTATTTATAGTTATTTTCCCAAGGTTCTTGGGTCTGCCAGCTTGTCTTTTTTGCCAGGCTATCATTCCAATAATCTACATCAATTCTCTATCTTAATCCTTATATCTTCTATTTCTAGCTATCAGACTACACCTGTGCGCCTAGACTTTACCTATACTTTCCTCTTAATTACTTGACCGGTCGCAGATGACCGGTCGCTATTCGTGCCTTACTTTGTACCTTTGGCGACCGGTCACAGGTGACCGGTCGCTATACATACTGGCTTTGTTCTTTTGGTGTCCGGTCACAAACGACTGGTCGCTACTTTACATTGTGTTTCCTCCTCCAACTATCGACCGGTCATAGATGACCGGTCTCTACTTACATTGTGTTGTCTCAATTGCCGACCGGTCACAGACGACCGGTCGTACTCCTTTATACTACTTCTATCCTTAGTGACTGGTCACTTGTGACCGGTAGCGTCCTTCCTGTTTCTTGCTTTCCTTCGCTTGTGGCTGTCTGTTGCCTTTTTCTGTCTTTTTCCCTCCTTCTTAGGTTAATCTCATTTTCCTCCTCTTCATGTCGGTTGGCTTCTCTTTTTATCACTGTTGGGTCTTGTGTAGTTTTTCTAATCTGGGCATGGGCACTGTTCGGATATGGGCTAAAAGATGAGCCAGTGGATTCAGGTTTGATCCAACTAGGCAGAGTGAGAATAGAAAAGATAAAAACATGGCAGGATGCCCCAGTTGAGTTTTGAACTCAAGGCCTATAGCTTTCCCCATCTATACGTACACTAACAGTTATGCTACAACAAAACTCAATATACGAATGCGGGGAATAATAATTAAGCTCTAAAAGTTTAATTGAATTAGCGATAAAACGAAATATACTTGAAGACATGTGATTTGGTTCCACACACCAACCTCAAAGGCTACTAAACCAAACACCAAGAAATATAGTGGTTCGGCCAATGAACCGGCTTACGTCCACTTTTTGACAATATCATTATTCCTCTCTTGATCTTTTAATACTACACCCTTAGTAGCTTTTCTAAGTGTTTCTTTCTCTCATATTGTGTGTCTTTACAAATGAGCCATTCTACCTCTATTTATAGACTTTCTCTAAGCTCATATACATGTCACACTATTCCATTGGAGTAACCATAACACCCTTCATACTTTCTTCTAGTAAAAGCCTTCTAAGGCGGTAATATGAAGGAGAGGCCCAGTAGCGGGGCCCGGGCTTGAAGACTTGGTACGGTTGTTAAGATGCTCGCCTATCCATTTGATACAGCCGCTCGGAATTGGGCCCGGAAGCAAGCAGCGAGATTGAGGCCCGGAAGTGATACCTCGAGAAAGGGGCCCAGGAGTTGAGCTGCTTGGAGGCGAAGATGTCCGCCCGGGCGCTAAGCCCAGAAATAAAAGGCGGAGATAAAGCCCGAAGACTAAGATGACCGCCCGAGGATATGGCCAGGTACAACCTATTTTGGCCTTCCCTTATGGTATTTTTATACCATGACATCCTTGCCTATGGTTCTCTTGTCTTGTCTTACTTTTCCCTTCTCATTAGTCCCACAAGTTCTACTTTTTGGCACTAAAAAGTGAAACTTATAAAAAAAAAAGATAAAATTTACATCCTTTCTACTCATTCCTTTCTCCGAGATCCTAGTCCCACAAGTTCTTTTTCTTTAGCTTTACAAAGAAAAATGAACTTTAAAAGAGTTGGCACAATCGGAACAATCAAAGTCCCACCAGTCATAGCTGCATACAAAAAGTCCCACCGGTGTCTTTCTTCTGAATCCAGTATATTGAAAATTCTGGAGCATAAATTTTAGAGACAAGATGCTTTGATTAATAGACCCTCTAATCTTTGATATGTAATAATTTTGAATGTCAAAAATCCAAAAGTTCATAATTCTACACGAGATCCTCTCTAAAATCCATAATAATATCTTTATAAAAAAGACCAATGGTTCTTTCAATAAGAACCATTCTCTTTTTGTGAAGGGTAAGATAATATGATAATTCAATCATTGCTATTAGCCAAAGACTGATAATTCCCTCAAAGGGAAAATAGAGATATCTTTCTCATCTTTGCTTATACTAGCCAAAGAATGGTACTCATGATCATACCTTTCCAAAGTACTTCGAAGCCACCATTTCTTTTAGATGGTTTTTGATCAAAGTATGGTGTGGCGTCCCACAACTATTATTCACCCATTACAGGCAATCAGAGCTCCTCATGGATCCAGAGATGGTTTTCGTACCTAACTACTTGATGTGGACCATTCGATGATGAATATTTTTGGCTCGGTGGCCTTGGCTCGACGGCCTTTTTTCTTGCTTTCTAGCTTGATGGCCTGGCGTGATGGCCCTTTTTTCAAACTTTCTTAGCTCATTGGCTTGACATGATAGCCTATTTTCAAACTTTCTTGGAGCTTTTTCCTTCCTTTTGAGATTTTTAAAAAAAATTAAGGGTGATCAATCCCTGGTAAAATTACTTAGGCTTTTCACAAAAATGTTAGTACTTTTGAATTTATGAAATTATAACTTTGTTACCATATACCTTCAAATTGGACTCCAAATTTCAGAAGAGTAACCCTCCTTAATTTCTTCGGGGAGAGTTTTTACGACCAATCTTAATCGTTTGAGGAGAAATTTTTGTGGTGAAAACTGAGTACTTCCCCAAGCGTCTTGCTATCATACTTTTGATAAGTATTACTTATGTTGTTACTGTCCCTAACAGCTTCAGACTTGAGAATCTTCCTCACTGGAGGATCCTTTTTTAGAGGAGTATATGTACATGAATATCGAGAAGGTTGTTGTGGTTACATTATGACATAACAACATGATATTCCCAATATGGGGCTCAAGAGTCTCTTTCTCCTTCGGGGAGTAGCTAATGAGTTCGTTTTGGGACAGCTGCTCGGGGCTGCTGTTGTGTCTTGCTGTTGGAAATTGAGAAGCTGTCTGTTGATGGTTTTACAAAAGCTGTCAGCTGTTGGTTTTGATGTTTGGTGGAACGCTTGCTGATGGATTTAAAAAGTAGAGTAATTGTTAGATCCTACTACTGAAAATTGAGAAGCTGTCTGCTGATGGTTTTGTAGAAGCTCTCAGCTACTGGTTTTGGCTATTTGGTGGAAGCCTGCTGATTAATTTAGAAATTGAGAAACCTGTCCTGGCTGCTGGAAGCTGTTCCCCAACGAGCTCAATTATTTCCCCTGATAAGGTATTTGCTGCTATTATTTGGCCCGAGAGCATATCAAGCGAGGTTCAACGCTAGCAAGCATCTACCGGGGCCTGCAACAGGTTTGCTGCTATATCTCGCACACCTTTAGATTTGAGGAGAAAGAGAGCTGATCGTCCGGGCCTCTGTACTGTATCTTACAACTATGAACGTAATATGATTTGACAAAATTTAAACGATATATAAAACAACTTCCACGAGTAACAGCATGGGTACAATATTTTACGATTTTTGTTGAGCAGACGTGAGTTTTTTTTTTTTGACGTGAGTTGGATATACATGCAAGTCCCGCGGGCTATACTACGTCAAAATTGATTTTTCACAAAATCAGACGGATGTAGGTCCCCCGCGGATAATACTCCCTCCGTTCATAATATCTGTCGTTTTTGGGTGTGATTCTTGTTCAAAAATATCTGTCATTCTAGCTTTTTGACACACTTCTTTCTACTTTTACCCCTACTATTCAATATAAAAGTAATTATTATCTAAATGGAAAAGTAAAAAGTAGGAGCACATGCGTCATTGTCCTACTTTTCTTAATAAGTGTGCAAGTTTCTAAAATGACAGTTATTGTTGAACGGAGTGAGTACTTAATTTTACAAAATCAGATAGATCGATGCAAGTCCCCCCAGGGTCATACTCAACTTTACAAAATCAGACGATGCAAGTCCCCTCTGCGAGTCATACCACGTTAAAGTTGATTTTTCACCAAATCAGACAGCAACTTCTCCGTTATACAGGGCATACTCACCAATCGACAAACCTTCCCTTCATCTCACACGCCCTTGCATTCTTACTCTCAAATTAGTTTTATAAGTTTCACACATTTTTCCATTTCCACCAATGATAACCCACCCCTCTGACTTCAAAGCTCATTTGACGTTTCTCTGCTTTGCTGAGAGAATATAACCCTCCGGTGCCTTGGGACATCCAATACAGGTGGCTGTCTTACCTTCTCCAGATTAGCACCACTTTCTCCTTTATTATTTGATACATGAAAATTATACCAATCCCTGTCAATTAGCTCTTGATCGATTATTTGTCCTTCTTGGCCAGAATTTTCCAGTGGCTGATCGCAAAGTTGAAGAGAATTTGACGCAAAAGGAAGTAAGAAAAGAAGAGGGTAACCCCAAAACCGACATTCAATGAAAAGAAAGAGCCCGATCAAGAGCTAATGACAATTCGAGACCTGTTGATCGAGTTAAATTATAGTAACAGAAAGGAAAATTTTGACAATTTTTTTTTTTGCTAATTAATGAAATGTTTTAAAAAAGTCACGACTATATTTTTGAAAGAGTATAAAATGTCATTGTGGACAATGATTACAAAGAAAAAAGACAAAAATATTCTACTTGTTATGTTAACAGACTAGTTTTAAAGTTCACATGCGGTAAGTGTTAAAAAATTCAAATAAATATAAATACTATTAAAATATAGATAACTAAAAAAATAGCTTAAAATGAAATTAAACATATATTAAAATATTGAAAAATAATAATTATTTCTTAGTTTTTATTTTACTTTTTAGAACCATAAAAATGATGTTCTAAACACATAATTTATACCAAATTTTCATACCAATTTATCCCAATTAATTCGTACCATAATTCATATCAATTAAGTATCATAACTTTTACCATAAGTTTTTTTTTAAAATCTACATATTTAAATATTAATTAAAAATACGTTATTTTATAACTAAAAATTTTAAAAAAATGAATGTATTATATTTTGTTGACAACTTTATCACATAATATTTTTTGTTATTTAGAATTATATTATGATAAATTTATCTAAGAAAAGTGATCGTTGGAATCCAAAAGTAGCCGTTGAAAAGTGATATAACTTTTAAGGGGTAAAAAGGTCATTTTACAAAAAAAAAAACTGACATTGGACGGAAAGTTAAATTCCGTCAGCCCGGAAGGGCATTGCATGAACTTTTCAGAAAATATAGTGGCATTTTGTGACTTTCTTTTTTTTTAGTGGCATTTCATGAATTATGCGAGAATATAGTGACACTTCATGAAATTTCCCTATTTCAAATTATTCTACATTTGTTGTATAGCATGAATTTGAAAACTGAATTAAAATATAATTTTGATTGTAAAACATTTTTTTATTGTACGACTTGGTTAGGTTTAGAAACAATGAAATAAGAAGGTATATTATAAGTGCTTAGTTAAGATTTTTAGGTGTTTTTTTACTTGTTGGAAAATAGGTACACACATTTAAAATATTTATTTCATGTTCGAACCCTATTGAGATATTGATATTTGAGTCAAAAGAATGAGTCTAGATCAAACGGGAGAATTTGTTTCACATCTTTACTCATTCTGAAGAAATGTTGTTGGTTAGCGTCTTTGATAAATCTTATAATACAAACCAATATTGTATTTCATCATATGAGATTTCGGAAACCAACTATAATGAATGTGAAAGCCTACTCATAAGTTCATGATTTTGTATAACAAGATCAAGAGATTCTTACAAGACGAATATACTTTTATAGTTTTATTACTAATTTTGTGCTATGTATAAATGACTATGGTAATTTAGCTATGACATAGTAAGAAAAAAATATGAAACATCTACGTACAACATTTATGTAAGTAATATTGGTGAAGGATGTGAATGGGCGCAGATCCTATAAAGGACAACCAAAAGCCTTTATATAAAGGCAATAATATCAGTCATACAGAGAAAAAATGTTAGTCATTTTTATAGGACAATATTAGCCATATATATGAAAAATGATAGCCACCAGATAATTAATAATAATATTTTAAGGAATTTATTTGCAGTTACAAAATTACTAAAGCTCAGTAGCCAGCCTCAAAAACGATTTTTTTTTAAAATTACTCTACACCAACATTACCCTATACCACAAACCATAAAAACCACTATATTGTCAGTTAAAAAATGCCGAAAACATTTTTAGGATTTGTAATACAAGCATTGTAAGATTCTAAACCATAAACCTTTTATATAAGCAATGGAATATTAACGATATACAACCGTGGCCAATATTTTATTTAGCTATGACATACATTTTATGTTACATGGCTTACATATCTTAATGTCTATGGCAAATATTTCATAGGTCTGTGGCATATATATTAGTTTCATTAAATACATTTGATCTGTTAGAATTAAGCAATGAATATTGAGTACTTTTTGTATATTTACGATATACATGCGTGGCAAATATTTCATAGGTCTGTGACATATATATTTGTACACACATGGCATATATTTTTTAATGTCTATGGCTAACATTTGTCTTATCTAAAACTAAAACTTCAGCTAATAGCTGTAACACCCCATCCAACATTAACACACTTACAATAAACTGCAGCGGAAAACACCTCGTCACATTACTTAACTCGTTGGTGTTACACGCCGTAAGCCACCCACGTGGCTAACAAGGCTAATACATATACATTGTACCGGTCTGATGGGCTAAATTCCCGAGCGACTACACATTACTATCCCTTTCCATTTACACAACAACAACCTACACCTTTCAACTATACCGAGTATTTATAAACTGGTGCCGACAACAACTTCGGTCTTACTACACCTACAATACATATACAATTTAGATGATTACCCATGTACAACGACTACCCCGTCCTACTCTCGAACGGCTTCCAGTTCTCTGTACCTGAAATAGGAAAAGAAGAGAAAGGGTGGCCCCCAAGGGGCTCAGCACCTTTGCTGGTATGGTAATCCCGCAGCCCACATGCTACCGGGCCACGCACAACTAATTGTCGTCTTAGCATGCGATTGATTATTTTTAAATCATGCATGCAACTGTAAACACACAACACCTAACATGTCGCCTCAATGGGCTCAACAAACGGATAATGCATCCTTATTTAGCAAGTCACTCACGGTATTCATTATCCCTAGAGTGTTCCTCCTCCAATGGAGCTACTTCCTTAATAGACGGCAACTACCCAATAATCGGGTTATCCTTAAACGCCTCTTATCACAAACTGGGATTCATTTCCATGATCCACACACTCTCCATATTTTATAACATATAATATTCCTCACATAACCAAACATAACAACACCCTTCACGTTTCCACGTGCACATGATAACATCACAATAGGATTTACTTTACAACAACATCACATAACATAACGGGAACGGTCCTCTTAGGAACCGACCCAAGCATAGTTAATTCACTGGCGAGCCTAGAGAATGGTGTCACCCTCATGGTAAGCTCGTTATAAACACAACAACAACACTCATTACCGTCCTAATAGTCGGACAAGTAATTAAGTTAAGATGGTTCGGGTTTGGAGGCCCGAACCACCACACAAAACACATGTTCCCCCTAAACGATCATAAGTCAGAATAGCTAAGCTTTGGAATAAGCTAATGGGAGATCATAACCCGTGAGGGAAACAACCATAACAAAGAGAAGGGTAAGGCTAAGAAGGATACCCCCTCCCAAACACGAGCGACCGGCCAAACCGGATTCCTCACTACGGTTGGTACATATTTACTTTAGATATTAGTTAGAACCCCACTATGGAGTCTATCACATCTACACATCATACAGTATTACAACTGTGTTAGACACACAAGGGAGATCCCTACATTCACATACACATATCACACATTTAACGCACGCATAGCCGTGGTTAGTACGTCCCATGGTTCGGGTCGTTTACTCCGAATACCGAACTCTCACGTGATCCTAGACTCAGTTAACTAAGGTTAACACTTCCGAGGTTAAATGGTATCGGAGTTGCACACGCCACATAAATGAATTACTGTAAACTCATTACATGTTTAATCTTACAACGTGGCAAACATACAGAAAAACACATTGGCATACAAGCCGGTGTAATCCGGTAGGACACAGGTTGCAAGAAAACCATACCTGTCACCGGAGTCCACTCTATCACGTCCACTTATGTTCCTCGAGCAATTCTCGAACAACTGATAACATTACATGTACTTTTATTAACATCGGGGTAACATGATTGTTCAAAGTCTAACGCTCATAACTTACCCCCGTTAACTTAGTTAAATAACTTCACATTTTAACTTATTTTACCTTTACATTTTAATACAACTTTTCCCCTACTAAATTGTCATTATAACTCACTTAACATGTCCTTAGTAATCTTATAACATCATTACTTAATATTCCCCATCATCCTATAACCTTAAACAATTTTTTTTTTACTTACTTTGGGCCGTCCGACCCACCGTCCGACCCACAACTGGGTCGGACCGTTCCAGAAACTTTTCCCGTCTTTTAAATACCCGTGTCCGACCCATGTCCGACCCAACCATCTGGGTCGGACCATTCCAGAGACTTAGAACACACATGTCCGACCCATGTCCGACCCAAGACCTCTGGGTCTGACCATTCTAGAAACTCCAACCGGTGACTAAACAGAGCTGTCCGACCCACCCTGGGTCGGACCACTGGGTCGGACAACACCAGAAGTTGTCCAAAACTTGTCAAACTTTCTCTAAACTTTTCCTCAAGCCTCCTAATGTGTTCTAACATCATTTGGCACATCAACACACTTTTAGCCATGTACTAAACTCTTTAAATCACTCACCAAAACCATTTTATCATTCACAATTTCTTACAAAATTCCTAGCACTTGGAATGTTTTCTCCTTAAGATTTCTAGGTGGTATTTCACCTATAATGACCACTATCCCAAAGTGTTTCCTCTACACCTTAACATCATCTCTCAAACTTCTTTTCTTACTAACTAAATCTCCTTTTTCACATCTTTCCTAAACATCACTTTCTTCCTTGTACATCAACATTTCTAAACCTTTAACAACCTTCTCCAAGACTTAAATACACTCTCAAAACCACATTGAATCCCTAGAACTTCCAAGATAACACCTAAATCCTTGCATCACTCTAAATCACCTTAATACATGTTTTCTTCCCAAGTAAAACATTTGTTCACCTTTAACACTTCCTAGTTCACCGAAACTTACTTAAAACACTTAGAACTTCTTACACATTTTCCAAATTTTGCCATAGCTTCTCTTGTATAAACTCACATCCAAACACTTAGGTTTTTACCTTATTTCATTCAAGAACACCTAAAATCCATCAAACACATCTTTATACACAAACTTCACACATTTAGCACTACATCACAATATAGTGCATAACTTAAATTGCTTGGCACTTAGGCCCTTAAATAACATGGCTCTTAGGCCCTTAAATTGCATAAACCATAAACACTGAATTTCCCACATAAATAATGCCTTTGATCTGCAAATACACCCAACAATACATATGCCCTTAATAAACTCCTTGAGAGCATTTTACTAGCTAGCTCATTTGCCATTGGCTCCTTAGGTATTTTATTAAGCAAATCAAGTTCATTTTCTTAAGGCATTTAAACTACATTGAGATAGTTTGTTTACCTCTTTTTCCTTACAACTTCTTTCTTGTTTCCTTGTAAAACCGGTGGGATGTTTGGTTGTTTTTCAACTTCTAAACAATGTACACATAATAGAATGAGTATTCAAGCATCATGCTTCATCTCATTGTAAACCCTAGTTACATATATGTTTTAAGGTATTAAATGATTGTTTTACCTTGGAATGGAAAGAGAGCTTGAATAAGTATCAAGAGAGGACTCCTCCTAGCCCTTGGAAGATTCAAATGAAGCTAAAACAAGACAAGAGAAGACACCATTACAAGGTGCATTTTCGGTCAACACCAAAAATGAAGGAAATGGAGTTTTATTTGGTTTTTCCTTACCTTGAAGCAAAGGTGATCAACAAGGCATAAAAATATAAACTCATGCTCCTTCCATGGAAATTCTCCTTGGCACCGAAATGGTGGTTTTGATGATTTGAAAAGACAATGTTGTAGAGCTTGCTCCAACTAAGAGAACGGTAGTCTCAGAATTAAATTCGGAGCATGGAGTTAGGAGTTACAAGTGAAAGAAGATGAAGAATGAGGTGCTGCTGTTGGAAACCGATGGAGAGAGGAAGAAGACGTTGGAAGTGAAGGAAATGAGAGAATGAAGATAAAACTTGCTTTTGGATTTATTTAAGCTAAAAGCAAATAGTACTTTTGCTTTGTCATTACTTAACTTATTTATTTGTTCAAATGTGGTGAGTCACACATGAAAACCGGCCCCTTATATCACCTAGGGGTATAATAGTCTTTGTTGACCAATTAAATTACTTATAGCCACATATGTTACAAACTAGCTTATAAAAATCACTATTCACAAAAACAAGGCACATAGAAGTGAAATTTTTGATTTCCCATTGATATAGACTTCCAAATGTGATACTATATAGTACACATGTTAATTAAAGAGTAATGATGGACATTTAGCCATTCAAAACTCATTTACAAGACAATTTTTCAAAAACGTGCTTTAAGACTCCTTAAAGCACATTTTGTGTTTTAACTTGTTTTCAAGCTTGGTTTTCTTTAGTAATTGATTTAATATGTTCATTAACATATAAATAAGGTATAGACCATTAGGTCTTATACAAATTTATCCCAAGCTTAGAGCACTTTTTAGCCCATATTGACCTTAAGGTATTTATTTATGTTTTGTTTGGTTTCATTGTCTTCCAAGGTTTCCTAAGGACTTAATTAGCCTTATAAAATCATAATTGAATATTATCAAGTCTTGGTAGGCTCTTTGGGTCCTAACCAAGTTCACTCCTAGCTTAGAGCATGTTTTTGCCCAAACTGTATCTTAGTCAGAATAGCTAAGCTTTAGAATAAGCTAATGGGAGATCATAACCCGTGAGGGAAACAACCATAACAAAGAGAAGGGTAAGGCTAAGAAGGATACCCCCTCCCAAACAACGCGCGACCGGCCAAACCGGATTCCTCACTACGGTTAGTACATACTTACTTTAGATATTAGTTAGAACCCCACTATGGAGTGTATCACATCTACACATCATACAGTATTAGAACTGTGTTAGACACACAAGGGAGATCCCTACATTCACATACACATATCACACATTTAACGCACGCATAGCCGTGGTTAGTACGTCCCATGGTTCGGGTCGTTTACTCCGAATACCGAACTCTCATGTGATCCTAGACTCAGTTAACTAAGGTTAACACTTCCGAGGTTAAATGGTATCGGAGTTGCCACGCCACATAAATGAATTACTGTAAACTCATTACATGTTTAATCTTACAACGTGGCAAACATACAGAAAAACACATTGGCATACAAGCCGGTGTAATCCGGTAGGACACAGGTTGCAAGAAAACCATACCTGTCACCGGAGTCCACTCTATCACGTCCACTTATGTTCCTCGAGCAATTCTCGAACAACTGATAACATTACATGTACTTTTATTAACATCGGGGTAACATGATTGTTCAAAGTCTAACGCTCATAACTTACCCCCGTTAACTTAGTTAAATAACTTCACATTTTAACTTATTTTACCTTTACATTTTAATACAACTTTTCCCCCACTAAATTGTCATTATAACTCACTTAACATGTCCTTAGTAATCTTATAACATCATTACTTAATATTCCCCATCATCCTATAACCTTAAACAATTTTTTTTTTTTACATACTTTGGGCCGTCCGACCCACCGTCCGACCCACAACTGGGTCGGACCGTTCCAGAAACTTTTCCCGTCTTTTAAATACCCGTGTCCGACCCATGTCTGACCCAACCATCTGGGTCGGACCATTCCAGAGACTTAGAACACACATGTCCGACCCATGTCCGACCCAAAACCTCTGGGTCTGACCATTCCAGAAACTCCAACCGGTGACTAAACAGAGCTGTCCGACCCACCCTGGGTCAGACCACTGGGTCGGACAACACCAGAAGTTGTCCAAAACTTGTCAAACTTTCTCCAAACTTTTCCTCAAGCCTCCTAATGTGTTCTAACATCATTTGGCACATCAAACACACTTTTAGCCATGTACTAAACTCTTTAAATCACTCACCAAAACCATTTTATCATTCACAAATTTCTTACAAAATTCCTAGCACTTGGAATGTTTTCTCCTTAAGATTTCTAGGTGGTATTTCACCTATAATGACCACTATCCCAAAGTGTTTCCTCTACACCTTAAAATCATCTCTCAAACTTCTTTTCTTACTAACTAAATCTCCTTTTCACATCTTTCCTAAACATCACTTCTTCCTTGTACATCAACATTTCTAAACCTTTAACAACCTTCTCCAAGACTTAAATACACTCTCAAAACACACATTGAATCCCTAGAACTTCCAAGATAACACCTAAATCCTTGCATCACTCTAAATCACCTTAATACATGTTTTCTTCCCAAGTAAAACATTTGTTCACCTTTAACACTTCCTAGTTCACCGAAACTTACTTAAAACACTTAGAACTTTCTTACACATTTTCCAAATTTTGCCATAGCTTCTCTTGTATAAACTCACATCCAAACACTTAGGTTTTTACCTTATTTCATTCAAGAACACCTAAAATCCATCAAACACATCTTTATACACAAACTTTACACATTTAGCACTACATCACAATATAGTGCATAACTTAAATTGCTTGGCACTTAGGCCCTTAAATAACATGGCTCTTAGGCCCTTAAATTGCATAAACCATAAACACTGAATTTCCCACATAAATAATGCCTTTGATCTGCAAATACACCCAACAATACATATGCCCTTAATAAACTCCTTGAGAGCATTTTACTAGCTCATTTGCCACTGGCTCCTTAGGTATTTTATTAAGCAAATCAAGCTCATTTTCCTAAGGCATTTAAACTACATTGAGATAGTTTGTTTACCTCTTTTTCCTCACAACTTCTTTCTTGTTTCCTTGTAAAACCGGTGGGATGTTTGGTTGTTTGTCAACTTCTAAACAATGTACACATAATAGAATGAGTATTCAAGCATCATGCTTCATCTCATTGTAAACCCTAGTTACATATATTGTTTTAAGGTATTAAAATGATTGTTTTACCTTGGAATGGAAAGAGAGCTTGAATAAGTATCAAGAGAGGACTCCTCCTAGCCCTTGGAAGATTCAAATGAAGCTAAAACAAGACAAGAGAAGACACCATTACAAGGTGCATTTTCGGTCAACACCAAAAATGAAGGAAATTGAGTTTTCTTTGGTTTTTCTTACCTTGAAGCAAAGGTGATCAACAAGGCATAAAAATATAAGCTCAAGCTCCTTCCCTGGAAATTCTCCTTGGCACCGAAATGGTGGTTTTGATGATTTGAAAAGACAATGTTGTAGAGCTTGCTCCAACTAAGAGAACGGTAGTCTCAGAATTAAATTCGGAGCATGGAGTTAGGAGTTACAAGTGAAAGAAGATGAAGAATGAGGTGCTGCTGTTGGAAACCGATGGAGAGAGGAGGAAGAAGACGTTGGAAGTGAAGGGAAATGAGAGAGTGAAGATAAAACTTGCTTTTGGAGATATTTAAGCTAAAAGCAAATAATACTTTTGCTTTGTCATTACTTAACTTATTTATTTGTTCAAATGTGGTGAGTCACACATGAAAACCGGCCCCTTATATCACCTAGGGGTATAATAGTCTTTGTTGACCAATTAAATTACTTATAACCACATATGTTACAAACTTGCTTATAAAAATCACTATTCACAAAAACAAGGCACATAGAAGTGAAAGTTTTGATTTCCCATTGATATAGACTTCCAAATGTGATACTATATAGTACACATGTTAATTAAAGAGTAATGATGGACATTTAGCCATTCAAAACTCATTTACAAGACAATTTTTCAAAAACGTGCTTTAAGACTCCTTAAAGCACATTTTGTGTTTTAACTTGTTTTCAAGCTTGGTTTTCTTTAGTAATTGATTTAATATGTTCATTAACATATAAATAAGGTATAGGTATGACCATTAGGTCTTATACAAATTTATCCCAAGCTTAGAGCACTTTTTAGCCCATATTGACCTTAAGGTATTTATTTATGTTTTGTTTGGTTTCATTGTCTACCAAGGTTTCCTAAGGACTTAATTAGCCTTATAAAATCATAATTGAATATTATCAAGTCTTGGTAGGCTCTTTGGGTCCTAACCAAGTTCACTCCTAGCTTAGAGCATGTTTTTGCCCAAACTGTATCTTAGTGCTTTATTGCATTTTACTATGGTTTAAATTGTTCACTGATGTTTCTAAGGCACTTTTTAGCCTTTACATACCATAGTTTAATATTTAAACCACATATCAAGGTTTGGGGTATTTCAATAGCAGTACATGTACAATATAAGTTCAATATACACATAGCGTCATTAAATACAATTAATCTGTTAGAATTAAGTAATGAATATTTAGTAGTTTTTGTCTATCAACGATATACACTCGTGGCACATATTTCATACGTGTATGGCACATATATTAGTAAATACATGGCATATATTTTTCAAAGCAATGAGTAATTCTGGGATGATGGTTAGAAGAAGAAAATTAAATTAATGGATAGGATTAAGTCATTTAAATCTAAGGGCTCATATTGATGCCTTTAGATAAAGGCAAATAGTGAGCCTTTAAAAACGTCGAAGGCATTTTTAGGTTTATAGTGGCGGGTTTAGGGTCTAACGACCCTAAACCCGCTACCACAAACCCTAAAAATCTGTCGAGTTAGTTGCTACAATATAAAGTATAGAACAAATTCCAAATAAATTACCCTACCCCCAAAACACCCCAAAACCCACCCTAGGAAAGCTAAAAACGTCGAAGGCATTTTTAGGGTTTATAGTGGCAGGTTTAGGGTATAACGACCCTAAACCCGCTACCACAAACCCTAAAAACCTGTCGAGTTAGTTACTACAATATAAAGTACAGAACAAATTCCAAATAGATTACCCTACCCCCAAAACCACCCCAAAACACCCCAAAACCCACCTAGGAAAGCTAAAAACGTCGAAGACATTTTTAGGGTTTGTGGTGGCGGGTTTAGGGTCGTAGCCTACCGAGTTAGTTGCTATAATATAAAGTACAAAACAAATTCCAAATAGATTACCCTACCCCAAAACACCCCAAACCCACCCTAGGAAAGTTAAAAATATCGAATTCACCACTTATTACTTAATGAATCATAATATTAATTTTAATGATTCATAATACAAAATTAATGAATCATATTATCAATTTAGTGCATTATTGTATACATGTAAAAAAAGTTTTTTTTTAAAGTCATAAAATATATCCATGACTGGTCTTATTTTGAAGAGCTTGAATTTAGATGAACAATGATATAATTCTTTTTCATTTTGGACTTATATATTAAAAGTTTAACAATTTAAAGTTTTTATGATAAAAAAAGAAAAAAATAAAAAAGTTCACCCACGCGGAACCTCACTATATTAGCCAATTAGAGCTGTGCCTTTATATAAAGGCAAACAGTAAGCCTTTTTCCAACCCCGTACGTTCTACGTTCATTTACTTATTGTTCTTTGTTTTAGTCGATTAATATTATGTTTTTTGTGTCCCTTTAAAATGATTGTTTGTAATTTATTTTATTTATCCTTTTCTTGTATCTCAGCGGTTTCTTTATTGATCTTTAGTTTGCTTACTTCACTCTTTTATATTTCCTAATCATTCTTTTGCCTTTTTCTTCCTCTATCTTGTGCATTTTTCTTTTCATTTTGCTTTGGTCGTTGTAATACTTTGATTGTTGTAAGAACGTTAAAGTTTAATAAATAGTACATTATAATATACCACTGAAACTTTCAAAATTTAATGGTAACATCCGCTTTGACACACAGACGCAACAGTTTTGTTCCTAAGGTTTCCTAGCCCCAAAACATGTCACAACAAGGAGAGGTATCCCGACCCATATAAGGAATGGTTCGTTCAACACTCCAATCGATGTGAGAGGTAAATGTCGCTGGGTGTTACACTCCACCCCCGTGGGAGCACCGCGCCCTCGAGGGCCCCTGGCACACACCGACCTAGGTCTAGCTCTGATACCATATGTAACATCCCCAAGCACCCACTGTCGTGATATTGTCCGCTCTGGCACGCAAGCCACATGGTTTTGTTCCCAGGCGACAAGTCGACAATCAAAACCTCAGCTATCAAGGACCAATTATGGGACCCGACCTCAGCACACCCTGGAGCCGGGTAGGAAATCAACGGAACATGCCAAACCGCACACAAAGCTAGATCCCTCACCAGCATGAACACACTCATGACCTGACACCCATGATCTCGACATCTTGTCCCATCAGCAATACCACGAGCTCTCAACCTCTATTGACACAACCTTGATTTGTTAAGGTAAACGTGATCATCTGACCCCCCCCCCCCCCCAAAAAAAATGACAGGGGAAGCTTCTCAAAGAGGCCTCATAAAGGATGATAACATCATCATTCCGCGAGTGCGGTACATGTTGTGCAAAATAGCAATGAAACTATCTTGCTAACTAATGGGCAGTGAACCCAGTCGTTGTAGCTCAACAAGGTTGTATATATCCACAGGAACTTCATAACTATCTAGCTAATTATAAGCGTAGTAAATGTGCAAGAAGATATATACAAAAATGGATAAATGTAAATAGGGGGGTTGGGGTTTTGGTTTGATAGATGAAAAACAAAGAAAACAATAACTAAACTAACTAAACTAGGATAACTGTACATCTTAGGATAGTGGGAATCTCCTAAATCACTCAAATATGCTCTCATTTCTACCTCACTAAGTTGTCTATTAGACCTAATGTAAACATTCTTCAAATCTTGGACTAATAAAATCATACCTAATTAATCACACCTCCTAATTCAAGAAAGGCTAGAGTCACTAGATAGCATTAATTTCAAGCTCTTAACAATAGCTCTAAAATTCCACTCCCTAATTTAAAGAGATAAAAGTTAGGGTTCATCCCCAATTTGTCTACAAAGGAAGGGTTGAAGGAGGACTCCGATAGGTGCTCAAGGAACACTTCTACTGACAGATCCATAAAGGTGGTAGGAACACGACGTCTATAGGTTTTAGCAAGTTCTCCCGTGCTAGCAAGATAGCCAAGAGGGGTAAGAAGAAAGCTAATTATAATTAGAGTCTGATTCTGAAAGTTCTTTCTTGTTTCATGGGTAAGGAGGTTTAGTAAGGTATGTCGGGTCTGAGTCATGTTTGTTGTGGTATCCTACCCTGTGTCCTACCTAGTAGACAAACTTGGGAAATGTGCCTCTAATTATAAAAAAATCCCCAATTTGTCTAATCCCAATCTTAAGACATAATTTTGCAAGGAATCACAATAAATGCAAAATAGGAGATCAAATCTAAAGCCATTAATTAAGCATTGATGAAGGAAAACAATTACACAAGATGAGTCAGGTACAAGAGGAATTTGGGGATTTTGGGGGAGAAAAGAAACCCCATCCCAATGTATACAAGAGTCTAAACAAGCATTAGAGCAAGGATAAGAGAAAAGGGAGAAATGATAGCCATGGAGGTTGAAGAGGGCTTCAATGGAGGTGAGCTTTTCCATATTGTTATTTTAGTCCTAGTGGCGAGCAGTCTCAAGAGTATCGTTCTAGCTGTCGTGGACAGGTGCCTGACAGTTGGGCCACAATCATAAGGACTCGACTTGTAACCTTGCATACAAACGCTCCTGATAATGTCTCTTACAACACCACCTTGTCACCTTGCAGACAAGGGATCATACCTCTTTTTTGTTGAAACGCTTAAGTTAGCACGTTAAATAACAAGGATAATTTACTATCATCAAAATACAAGGAACTTGACTTAACAATGGGGATTTTCCCCCAAAATCCCTAAAACTCTATGGTTGAATTTTGAACTTGTTTTAATGCTTTATTTAGGCCTTGACTTAATGAAGATGATTATTGAGTACTTATGGATTCTAAACTTGTTGTTCATGATTTGGGATTTGTTTAGGGTTTGCTCAATTTATTGTCAATTTGGTAAATTAGTTGGTTTAACATTACTGATTAGTTTAGCATTAGTGTGAGTTTCTATGGACGGGCTTACAGAAGTTGAAACCTATACCGTGGGGACTAAATCGATGTACTCTAAAATTGGTGAATATGAGGTTAGATTACATTACAACTTAGGGGAACTTGAGCTTAGTGTTGTCGATTTATCTAGAGCTTAGGTGTTAGAGAAGTCCCGGTCAAATCGGTTTGGATTAGTAGACCAGACTTAGGTTGCTAGTTAATTAAGTGTTCCCATTGTTTATCTATAAGTTCAAGAGTCTACAATCAATGGTAGGGGGTAGGGGTTATGGGTACAAAGATCCATGCGGGCTACATATCTATCCTAGATTAGTTAGTTTTTATTATTTCTACATTTTACCATTTATCAAACCAAACCCCACAGGCCCAAATAATTAATATTTATACATAGTTACTAAGCTTATAATTAGCTAGATAGTTGTGAAGTCCCTATGGTTACGATCTTGTTGAACTTCAACGGCTGAGTTCATTGCCGTTAGTTAGCAAAATATATTCATTTATATTTTGTAGAACATATTTGTCGTTTTATATAGTTTTTTTAATAAAGGTAATGATATATGTATATATATATATAAAATATTTATATGTGAATAAGGGTTTTTTTTTACAAAAGTGATATATAGAGGACTATATATCGGATATCAAGAAATACAAAAAGGGCCTAGATGAGCATATACAAAATTTCCAAGCATATACAAAATTTCCCTAGCATATACAAAATGGCAGGGAGCCAGCAATAGGGGCATCCAAGGGGGATAGGGAAGGGAAGAAAAGCCGCTATAAGCAGAGAACATTGTCCAGCCATTGAAGGTCTTTGCTGGATCGGCCCATCTTAGTCCAAATGATCGCTTTAATGGTAGCTTTGGTATCGTAGATGACAAGTGTTGGGTCTGGCTTGGTTGGCCATCGCTCTCTTGCATCGTTATATCCGTATATGGTAGACAACATTGGCTATGACTGCTTGCTTCACCAGGTCAATCAAGCAATTCCTCTTGCTAAAAGAAAAATCAATTTTATTTTTGATGAAAAATGTTACCGATGAATCTATCCAAGGTTAATTAGATAGCTTGCTAAACTAATCTCGAGTACATCTTTCAACCTAGGCACACATCCATAATGATACATCAAGCACTAATAGTGCCTTGTCTACGTTTGGCATTACAATTTGTCACAGCCTAACATGATGTCAGACTTGCCTCAACCCAGAAAGAGAATATCATGGATCATAAATGACTACCACAACCTTAAGGGCAATCTAAAGAAGATACTCAGGAAAATACTCTTAAAGCAACATGAAACCAGGAAAAAAAAAGAATCATCCTCTCAATACAATGCAGTGAGCAAGTGAACACATATTAATCCGACACTACACAAAAAGTTAATGGATGGACAATTGGACACATCCTAACAAACCCAGTTATATCAGCGTCTATAGCAACAGGACTATTCCCATAACCACTGAAGTTGTTTGCAATAGCAGATCCGCCCCATCCAAAGTCGCCATCATAACTGATGCAAAATAATGCAAGCTGAAACTCCAATGCGCCAACACAAAACGTTGAAAATGAGAAACAACTCTACCCGTATGATGCAGTTGGCTAAAAACCACATGACTGCAGTCTCACAACATAAAATCAAGGTGCACAACATCAATAATCTTAACTCAATAGCACCAATTTAAGTCGATGACGACTTGCGAGTTGCGACCCTGTGAAACACCACTCTTCGTTCCAGTGTTCATGTCACTAGTATATATAGTGCTATCTGGTTTGAGCATTTCACCTATAGTTGTATGATGCACAACACTTGATTCCCAAATTAGCACACCATCCTTTTGAGATCGATGTACTGTGAGTCTCATAAACATATCCTCATGCTCAATCTTCAACAAGAATCTTTTGCTCCAGTGCCCATCCCTCTTCAACACCCTAATATCACTAACCTCATCATCTGCCGCGAGTAATCCCATTAAGCTCCCAGCCACCCACCACAACTTGTATGGCGCGAGCGTGGTATGATGTGTTAGACAAACGGTATATGAAACTTGTCTCAGAAATCAATTTCAACGAAATAAATGCTCTGTCAAGTTCATTGTCCTTATAATACTTTGCCCCAACCCGGTGCACAAATCCTCCGAAAGATACCTTAATTGATGTGCGGTAGTCCAATCACTAACCTTACCACACCAACAACTGAGCTTTTACCCTTCTCCATGAACGGGTGGTTAAAGAGAAAATCTCTAGCGTAATACTTTCTTCATGGTAAACGATGTTCACCACCTTGTATTCATTAGTCGAAGGATCAAACCAAGGCTTAAGTCGACCTCAGATGATGAAGATGCATATGATGGTGAAAGCGAAATGTTTAAACTTCTCCTGATAAAAGGTTTCTATAGAACCATTTCATAGTGACTCAGTTTTGTCCCACTTCGTTTTCATGGGGATTAAGTGTCGTCTATAGAGCCAACAATTATGGGACTGTTCTGTGAGCCCTTCAGAACGCAAGGTTTAGCAAGGAAATCATATTTGAAGTTTCTTGATAGTGAGCGACTGAACAAGTTAGCCCTGAGTTTCCATTGTCTGAAAGGACTCTCTAGCACAAGGAGATGAGATTCCACAACAATTGACGCAAAGACGATAAAAGAAATAGAAAGAAAAGAAAAGGTAAGTAATATAAGAGAGAGGCCATAACAATTGACCACAGTAATAAGGTGAGCATTATATTTTGGATTTATCCAAAAAATCAAAATAACCAAAATTATTTATTGGATTTTTTTAACCGAATTTTGTAATTGAATTTAAAATTTCGGTTATTCCAATATCTAAATTATAATTGGTTTGGATTTCGGTTTCGTTAACCGAATTATCCAAATTAATTTTTATTTTTTTATAAAAACTATTCTTTTTTTAAATCTAAAAAACTATTTTGTTTTCGCTACTGCATGTAACTCCATTTACCAGAGCAAAACACGTATTGAAATTGTAACACCCCTCTCCCACAATCACGTAATAATCCCTCACGTAGCAATAAATAAAACGTCTCGCAGAGGAAAAATAATAACAATTACAAAACTCACTCGGGTTGTCACGGGCCATTACTCGCCCACGCGAGCAATGAAGCCAAACTACATCCAACTTCCAACTTAAACAAATTGCTAACCGCCGTGATAACGGGAAACTCCTATACATCAACTAAGTCCATAATCATAAACATCGACAAGTGAGCGTCTACCCAAACCTGAATATACACATCCTTACCATAATACATTCACCATCTTCATTGCTATACAACATCTCCATGTGTGGTAACAAAAGTAAAACTCCATTTACCCTGTTCCCGCTCTTTGGCTTCGACAATGATCAACAACCTGAAATGGTGTAGTATCAGCGATAGACGCTGAGTATGCCGGGCCTGGACCCTAATGGTCACTTGTCATGTTAACCATCTTATTATTAGATTGGTTTCATGCTTTACCATTTACAGTTATAAACAACTGTAGGATAAATGTATAATATACATAATCATCCATCCAAATATCCATAAACATTTAACCATCCATCCAAACATTCATTTAATATCACAAACCACATTGTATATCGACGTATCGAACAAAAACAATATAATGTACAGTGTACAATCGCCGTAGCGTTCACCATCCATTGTCAATTTATTTTAGTTGGCCTTCAAGGCCCCATCCATATGTACAATGTACAATCGCCGTAGCGTACAGTTTCCATAGTTAATTATGTACAGTGTACATTCGCCGTGGCGTACAGTTTTCATATTTAATTTATCTTAGCCTTGTAGGCTCCATCCAACCATGTTTATTATTATTATCAGTTGGGCGTCATGTTAGACAACCCGATAACCTCACCATGGACAGTAGTTGAAATACCCCAAACTTATTAAAAATGGATTAAATATTTAATTACATTAATTAAGGCCTAAGCATGCCTTAAAAGTCAACGGAGAACAACAGTGGTCAACATAAAACAAGATGTTGCACCCTTTGACTGTTTAGGGTAAACAAATACCCCAATGAATTACTTAGGACCTAAAATTTGTCCTAAGCATATTAACATAATATTAAACATATTATAACCGTTGGACAACACTCCAACACAAAGAACAAGCATTTACATGCTTCAAGGTCAAAAAGGGGCAAAAATGTGCTCTAAGAATAACTTAAGGTCTAAGGACCTCTAAATGATATAAAATTGGATACCATGATCAAATATCATGTAAAGAACACAAAAAAACCGTTGTCAAAGAAAACCAAGCTCAGAAACACCTTGCGACACAAATGTGCACTAAAACTCCTTAAAGCACGTTTTTGTGTAATCGCCTTCTAAATTGGTTTTAAATGGGCTAAAAGGTTATAATTACCTTTAAATATAATAAAATATCATATTATATGATATGGAATTTAATCCAGAAATTTACGAATTTTTACAAATTTAATATTAAAATATTAATAAAACCCTAAAGTGGGGCCCGTTGGTCAATGTTGACCATTGACCACGAATTGGACTGCATAAAATCAGATTATTAAGTCTCCTACCAGACCATGTGACAATAACCATGTGACAATTAAATATAGTCCTTTACTTTTGCATAAAATAATTAAAAGCAAACTTTAACATATAAAACTAAAAATAACTTACCTCTTGCCTACCCATGTGAGTGCAGCCGATTTTTGGAGCCTCTTCCCCTTGTATTTCGGTGGCTCCAGCAGAACAAGACAAGGAGAGTGACTCACCTATTCATTAAGTGAATAAAGTCACATTATTTACTTCATTTTTGATTCAATTGGCTCCAATAATTCACCCACTTGCTCCATCATGGCCGGCTGCCTCATGCTGTGTCTCCACTGATTGAGTTTCAATTATTCAACTCCAATCAGCCTTGGTGAGTCATCAAGTCACTAAAATCATAAAAAATGCAAAAATGTGCTTTAAGCTTAATTTAGGTCATTCTCCTTCATTCTTCCTCTTCAGCCGAGATTGCTCCAGTCTTGGGCTCTCTTTGGCTCCTCTTCCACCGTAGGTAAGTCTCCAAGCTCCATTGGAGAGAGCTCAAGCTCTAGGTAAGCTTCTAAGGCATAAAAATGCCCATTTTCTTCATCTTTCTTTCCTTTTCGATTGATCTAGACTCCACCCTTTTCTATACATCTATGTAGAGTGTTTTGGAGGTTAAAGGAAGATTGATTCTCGGCCATAACAAGATCTAAGGAGAAAATTTCATGTCTTGACCATTTAAGGTAAAAATGTGCTCTAAGCACATATCTCTTCTTCCTTGAGAATTTCGGTTGTAAACCTTGGTTCCCTAGCCTTATTTTCTTCTCCTTTTTATGTAGATTCAGTGGTATACCAAGATCTACAAGGAGTAGCTAGATCCAAGCCAAAAACCCATTTTTGGCATCTTAAACAAGGTAAAACTTAGCTATCTTCCAAGCTAATTCACACCATGGTTTTATACCTTGTTCTTGAGAGTGTTTTGATACTCTTTCTCTTCTGGAAAAATAGGGCCGAAGTAGATCTATATCAAGCTTGAAGATCTAAGGTAAAAATCCATGATTTTCATGACTTAAATTACTTCTTATGGTTAGATCTTGCTTGGAGACTAATAGGCCTTGTTTTCTGTTTGAAAACATGTAAGAAAGCTTTGGAGAAATTCTCCTTAAGGTGGCGAATCCAAACAAGGATTACCTAAGCTAAATCAAGGTATAAATCACTTAAAACCTTAACTTGATACATTAATACAAGTTTAAGCTTGGGAATATTATTGCCGTGAGTGAAGAAGTAAAAATAAGGTCATGTTTGACCTTAAAATGATTAAGAAATGGTTTAATAATTTTTATAACTAATTAAACAAGCATAATTATCAAATTTAACACATTATGTGGAAGTTTGGTAATTAATGAAATGAAAATCTATGGTGAGGCCGAGAATTAAAAGTGTTTTTTGGACATTTATGTGTAATTTATTTTGTGAGCAAATTTTGAATAAGGCCATGTATTTTAGGCCATTTTATTTATGCATTTACAAGCTTTTATTTAAGTTTAGGTGATATATATAATTATTACCGAAATGAAATGGGGTCCTAAGTGTAAATAAATTAAATTTAGGGGCTTTATAAAAATAAGGCCGAAAATTTAGAAGTAAAAAGGAGTTAAATAAAGTTTATAAGATTTTATAAAGTTTTGGGGTTAAATGGTGAATTTTGGAAACTTAGGGGTTAAAACCGTAATTATAAGGAATTGGTGGTCAAGGAAATATTAAGGAGGTTAACCTTGACCATATGCTAGGTTTTGACCAATTTAGATAAGTTAGATAACTTATTTAAGGTTTTTAATAAGATAAGTATCTTAAGGTAATATTTTTATAACATATGTGGTAAATATGTTACCCGGAAAAAAAGGGTGTACAATGGGTTTTAAACACCCATGGCTATTAGGAATTTTTAGGATTTATTGGGTTGTTTTTGGAATTTAAACTATAATATATAATTATATATCTTTATGTATTGTCACACTTATTAGAAATATTGGAGAAATATCGATGGAATGGTAAATACCAAAAAGTATATGGGTTAATAAGGATATTTATAACCCTTTGGTGGAATTTTTGAGAATTTTTAGAATTATATAAGAGTATCTATTAAGAGATATGTATAATATATGGTTTTAATGATATGGTAAACTATATTATATAAATAGGGCCAATGGCAATTATAGAATAGCACAAGGGCTGTTCGGAATTTACAAAAAAATAACCATAGGTTATACTCTTTTATAAGTTAGAAATGTTATATAAATGGTATATATAACATGGTATGATTTGAGGGGTGATTTTGTAATTAAGGAAATTATGGTTTATGGAAAAAATAAGATTTTCCTATGGTGCCTAAGGGCAATATAAAATAGTTTTGTATAAAAACTATGGGTATAAGTTAAAGGGAATAAAAAATATCACATAGTATGATATTAGAATATGGTATAACATTACATAATGTTATGTGGTCAAACGGAATTTAAATAAAGTTAAGGGCTATACCGAGTTAATAAGAGTTTGAAAATGAGTTTTAGACCAAGGTCTATAATGTTATGAATGTTATAACAATTATATGGTTTAGATGGAATTAATATAAGGAAGGTACTCACATAAAATAATGTGACAAACTATAAATGATGGGATTTTCTAAACTGGTATTTATGGAATGGAATAACCTTAGGAGTTGTAAATATACAACATAAAATGTTACTCATGTTTGGATAATAATCTTAATATAAGTTGTATAATATAATACAACTAAGGGAATAATCATCTAACATAAGATGATAAAATGTAACATAAAATATAAGTTTTATTAACTCATGGGAGTTACCTACGTGGTAAATATATACATACACAAGAATGATGTATATAAGGGTGGATATATAATGTGGTTGGAAACCATATAATATAATGGTGGTGGTTATTTAAAAAAAAATAGTTACAAACTATAAGTTATGAGTTTTGGATGCAAATATTATTTGCTAAAGATAAATGGATATATAATACATTGTATTATAATGGATGGTGGGAAAAAAATGATACAATATAATAAATGATACAATACGTAAAATAATAAATAATAATAATATAATCATGCATGCATACATGCAACTATAGGTTACGTACCTAAATTAATTGGTGGATAAGATTAAAAAGAGTACAACGAGAATTAAACTTAACAGTTGAAATATTATGACGTATGTGTTTTAAGTAACAAAGCCGACTGTTTTAGAGAAACCCGTAACAAACAACTGTAGAAAACAGGGGCGAACTGTCAGGTTACTTATTATTCGGAAATACCGGATGTAGTTAGTCATGGCGACTGACTTATAGTTTTAATACCGTTTAGATTGTACTTCTGACAAGACGCTCGACGAGCTAGCGGACTACACGGAGCATAGGATCTTGCTGATTCATACTCCACCGTAATACGATCAGGGTGAACGGTATGTAAAGGGTTTTGATCCGAGTTGACCTAAGGTTGCTCCTTGGCTCGGATTTGGTTGATATAACTTGTGTGTATATGTGTGTGGTTACATGTATGTGGTTAAGTGTTACTGCATGCATAATTATTTATGCACGAGCGTCCTGCGGGACTACACCTACGTCGACTATATAGATCGACTTATATAAACATACATACGTTCGTTGAATGTGATGACATGACGAATACTTGATATAATACCATGATTTAATATATGGTAACCTAAGTAAACCACTTAGGGATGAGTCACGACATTGTCGGTCTCTAGAGCATGGATCTCTAACATAAATATCACCTAGATGGCTTCTAGGTATGCGTGACCCATTGGGCCGCTGGTTAATAAATTATATTCTCCATAAGACTAAGAGCAGATCTTAAACATTATAGAGAGATGGTATGAGATGAGGTGAGGAATGCCGGTAGTTTACGAACTACTTGGTTGCGCATTTGTGATCACTGAGGGGTTTCTAATTGGATTCCGCTCCAGGTTATATCCAACGAGCCCAACTGGATCGTGGATCAGGTGGCTACGGCCTTTTTATGGATGTCTTACGAGACATAAGAGAGTCAGGGGCCTCCGGACCTCTGGCGAAATGAGCACCTTTGTGTGTACGGGGGACTACTGTCCATGGTGAGGTTATCGGGTTGTCCTAACATGACGCCAACTGATATTAATAATTAAACATGGTTGGATGGAGCCTACAAGGCTAAGGTAAATTAAATATGAAAACTGTACGCCACGGCGAATGTACATTGTACATAATTAACTATGGAAACTGTACGCTACGGCGAATGTACATTGTACATATGGATGGGGCTTGAAAGCCAAACTAAAATAAATTGACAGTGGATGGTGAACGCTACGGCGATTGTACATTGTACAATATATTGTTAATACTCGATACGTTCGATATACTAATGTTGTTTGATATATTCTATGACTGTTTGGATTGGATGGATGGTTAAATGTTTAGGGATATTTGGATGGATGATTAAGTATATTATACATTTATGCTTCAGTTTTGATTATAACTGTAAAATGGAAAAGCATGAAACCAATTTAATAATAAGATGGTTAAATGACAAGTGACCATTAGGGTCCAGGCCCGGCATACTCAGTGTCTATCGCTGATACTACACCATTACAGGTTGTTGATCATTGTCGGAGCTGAAGAGCAGGAACAGGGTAATTGGAGTTTTACTTTTGTTACCACACATGGAGATGTTGTATAGCAATGAAGATGGTGAATTGTATTATGGTAAAGTTGTGTATATTCAGGTTTGGGTAGATGCTCACTTGTCGATGTTTATGATTTATGGACTTAGTATGATGTATAGGAGTTTCTCGTTATCACGGCGGTTAGCAGTTTGTTTAATTTGGAAGTTGGATGTAGTTTGGCTTCGTTGCTCGCATGGGCGAGTAATGGCCGGTGACACCCGAGTGAGTTTTGTAATTATTATTTATTTTCCGCTGCGAGACGTTTTATTTATTGCTACGTGAGGGATTATATCGTGATTATGGAGGGGTGTTACAGTAGTCCTCCCGTACACACAAAGGTGCTCATTTCGCCAGAGGTCCGGAGGCCCCTGACTCTCTTATGTCTCGTAAGACGTCCATAAAAGGCCGTAGCCACCTGATCCACGATCCAGATTGGGCTCGTTGGATATAACCTGGAGCGGAATCCAATTAGGAAACCCCTCAGTGATCACAAATGCGTAACCAAGTAGTTCGTAAACTACCGGGATTCCTCACCTCATCTCATACCATCTCTCTCTCATAATGTTTAAGATACTCTTAGTATTATGGAGAATAATTATTAATTAGCTGCCCAATGGGTCTCACGCATACCTAGAAGTAATCTAGGTTATATTCATGTTCGAGATCCATGCTCTAGAGACCGACAATGTCGTGACTCATCCCTAAGTGTTTTACTTAGGTTACCATATACTAATATTAATATCATGGTATTATATCAAGTAACCGTCATGTCATCACAACGCATATGTATGTTTATATAAGTCGATCTATAGTCGACGTAGTGTTAGTCCCGTAGGACGCTCGTGCATAAATAATTAATGCAGTAACACTTAATCACATACATGTATCCACACATATAACACACAAGTTATATCAACCAAATCCGAGCCCAAGGAGCAACCTTAGGACAACTCGGATCAAACCCCTTTACATACCGTTCACCCTGATCGTATTACGGTGGAGTATGAATCAGCAGATCCTATGCTCCGTGTAGTCCACTAGCTCGTCAAGCGTCTTGTCAGAGGTATAATCTAAACGGTATTAAAACTATAAGTCAGTCTCCATGACTAACTACATCCGGTATTTCCGAATAATAAGTAACCCCGACAGTTCACCCCTGTTTTCTACAGTTGTTTGTTATGGGTTTCTCTAAAACAGTCGGTTTTGTTACTTAAAACGCGTACGTCATAATGTTTCAACTGTTAAGTTTAATTCGTTATTTCTTTTTAATCTTATCCACCATCTAGTTTAGGTACATAACCTATAGTTGCATGTATGCATGCATGATTATATTATATTCTTTTTCGTATTGTATCATTTCCCCACCATCCATTATAATACAATGTATTATATAATCCGTTTTTCTTTAGCAGATAACATTTGCATCCAAACACATAACTATAGTTCGTAACTATATATTTTTAAAATAATCACCACCATTTAATCATATGGTTTCCAACCAAAATATATCCACCTTATATACATTATCCTTGTGTATGTATATATTTACCACGTAGGTAATTCCCATGAGTTTAATAAACTCTTATATTTTATGTTACTTTTTATCATCTTTTATTAGATGATTATTCCCATTAGTTGTATTGTATTATACAACTTATATTAAGATTATTATCCTAACATGAGTAACATTTTATGTTGTATAATTTCAACTCCTAAGGTTTATTCAATAAATACCTTAGTTTATAAATCCCATTTATTTATAGTTTGTCACATTATTTTATGTGAGTACCCTTCCTTATATTAATTCCATCTAAACCATATAATTGTTATAACATTTATAACATTATAAACCTTAGTCTAAAATTCATTTTCCAATTCCTATTAACTCGGTATAGCCCTTAACTTTATTTAACTTCCGTTTTGACCACATAACATTATGTAATGTTATACCATATCCTAATTTCATATAATATGATATTTTTATTTCCTTTAACTTATGACCTATAGTTTTTATACAAACTATTTTATATTGCCTCCTAGGCACCATAAGAAAATCTTATTCTTTTCCTTAGACCATAGTTTCCTTTATTTACAAAATCACCCCATTATTTATACCATGTTATATATACCATTTAATATAACATTCTAACTTATAAAAGAGTATAACCTATGGTTATTTTTGTAAATTCCGAACAGCCCTTGTGCTATTCTATAATTGCCATTTGGCCCTATTTATAACATATAGTTTTACCATATCATTAAAACCATATATTATACACATATCTTAATAAATACTCTTATATAGTTCTAAAAATCTCCAAATTCCACCAAAGGGTTATAAATATCCTTATTAACCCATATACTTTCGGTATTTACCATTCCACCATCTATATTTCTCCAAAGTGTCATAATGACATAATAACTATATATTATACATATATAGTTCATTTAATTCCAAAAACAACCCAATAAATTCCTAAATTTCCTAATAGCCCATGGGTGTTTAAAATACCATTGTACACCCTTTATTTTCGGTAATAACATATTTACCACATATGTTATGAAAATATTACCATAAGATACTTATCTTATTATAAAACCTTAAATAAGCTATATAACTTATTTATTTTGGTCAAAACCTAGCATATGGTCAAGGTTGACCTCCTTAATATTTCCTTGACCATTAATTCCTTATAATCACGGTTTTAACCCCTAAGTTTCCAAAATTCACCATTTAACCCCAAAACTTTATAAAATCTTATAAATTTTATTTTAACTCCTTTTAACCTCTAATTTCCGGCCTTATTTTTATAAAGCCCCTAAATTTAATTTATTTACACTTAAGACCCCATTTCTTTTCGGTAATGCATTTTCACCACTTAAACTTAATTAAAAGCTTATAAATGCATAAATAAAATGGCCTAAAATACATGGCCTTATTACAAACATTTGCTCACAAAATAAATTACACATAAATGTCCCAAAAATACATGTAGATCTCGGCCTCACCATAGATTTTTCATTTAATTACCAAACTTCCACATAATGTCTTAAATTTGACATTTATGTTACTTAATCACTTAGATAAATTTACTAAGCCATTTCTTTAAACATTTTAAGGTCAAAAATGACCTTATTACCATGTTCTCTCATGGCAATTAATATAGAAATAGCTTAGAACATTTTAACTTAGCAAAGTTAATGTTTAAGTGATTTATACCTTGATTTAGCTTAGATAAATCCTTGTTTGGATTCGCCACCTTAAGGAGAGTTTCTCCAAAGCTTGATTTACTTGTCTTCATGTAGAAAACAAGACATGATTAATCCACACATGAGCTAACCATGAGAAGTAATTTAAGTCATGAAAATCATGATTTTTACCTTAGATCTTCAAGCTTGTTGTAGATCTAGCTCGGCCCTATTTTTCCAGTAAAGAAAGAGTATCAAAACACTCCTAAGAACAAGGTATAAAACCGTGGGTAATTAGCTTGGAAGATAGCTAAGTTTTACCTTGTTTAAGATGCCAAAAATGGTGTTTTTGGCTTGGATCTAGCTACTCCTTGAAGATCTTGGTATATCAACTGAATCCACATGAAAAGGAGAAGAAAATAAGGCTAGGGAACCAAGGTTTACAACCGAAATTCACAAGGAAGAAGAGGTGTGTGCTTAGAGCACATTTTTACCTTAAATGGTCAAGACTTGAACTTTCCTCCTTAGATCTTGATATGGCCGAAATTTATCCTTCCTTTAACCTCCAAAACACTCTACATAGATGTATAGAAAAGGTTGGAGTCTAGATCAATGGAAAAAGGAAAGAAAGATGAAGAAAATGGGCATTTTTATGCCTTAGGAGCTTACCTAGAGCTTGAGCTCTCTCCAATGAGTTTGGAACACTTACCTACGGTGAAGAGGAGCCAAAGAGAGCATTTGGCTGATGCACTCTTGGCTGGAATGGAGAAATGAAGGAGATAAGCTTAAATTGTCCTTAATGTCATTTTTTGCATTTTTTATGTCATTTGCTTTGATGACTCACCAATGACTTTTGGGGTTGATAATTGAAGGCTAAATCGATGGAGACAACAGCAAGGGGCAGCCGTCCTTGTTTGGAGAAAGGTGGGTGAATAATTGTACATAATTGATTAAAAAAATAAGATAATATGTTACTTTAAGCAATAAGTGAAAGATGACTCATCTTGCTTTGTCTTGTCTTGCTTGGAGCCACCGAATAATGAGGGGAAATGAGGCTCCTCAATCGGCTGCACTCACATGGGTAGGCAAGAGGTAAGTTACTTTTTAGTTTTATATGTTAAAGTTTGCTTTTTCCTTATTTTATGTAAAAGTAGGTGTTATTTATTTAATCACATGGGTATTGTCACATGGTGTCTGTCTAGGAGCCTTAATAATCTGATTTATAAGGTCCAACTCGTGGTCAATGGTCAACATTGACCAACTTAGTCAATGTTGACCCAAACGGGCCCCACTTTAGGGTTTTATTAATATTTTAATATTAAATTTGTAAATTTCTGGAATTAAATTCCTAATATGATATAAATATGATATTTTATCATATTTAAAGGTAATTATAACCTTTTAGCCCATTAAAATCAATTTAGAAGACAATTACACAAAACGTGCTTTAAGGAGTTTTAGTGCACATTTTGTGTCGCAAGGTGTTTCTGAGCTTGGTTTTCTTTGACAACGGTTTTGTTGTGTCCCTTACATGATATTTGATCATGGTATTCAATCTTATATCATTTAGAGGTCATTAGACTTTTAAGGTTTCTTAGAGCACATTTTTGCCCTTCTTGACCTTGAGGCATGTAAATGCTTTTTCTTTGTGTTGGAGTGTTATCCAACGGTTATAATATGTTTAGTAATATGTTAATATGCTTAGGACAATTTTTAGGTCCTAAGTAGTTCATTTGGGATTTTATTTACCATAAACAGTCAAAGGGTGCAACATCTTGTTTTGTGTTGACCACTGTTGTTTTCAGTTGACTTTTAAGGCATGTTTAGGCCTTAATTAATGTGATTAGATATTTAATCCATATTTTATTAGTTTGGGGTATTTCAGAAATTCTCTGCTATACATTACATTGGCATAAAATGTTATCAAGGCGTCCTCTCAGAACCCAACAAAGGGTATGCTGGTATTCTTTAACATAATTGACCAAGCCAAGCAAGGCATTACTTTCAAGTAGTTTCTCACAATGCAACACAGTTTACAGTGAGCAGAGTTGGTAAAGCTCTAGCTCCGAATAATGATGATGTAGGCCGTAAGCCAAAAAAAGAGAACAAAATCCTCCTTTCACTACATTACCGTGAGAAGTGACGAAGACCACATCTATTGCTCCTACAACTTCCAAAAATTACTTATAACTGGCGGATCAGACCCTTTCAAAGTAGCCATCCTTAACTGACACAAAACGATTCAGCCAGAATTCTCCAATATACTAGTGAGCCCAACCAACAAATGTAAATAAGAAGGTTGAAAAGAAACCAATCTACCATATTCTGCACATAACTGTAAACAAGACAGATAAGTAAGACAAATGACTGTACTACCAGGGTGACTAGCCACCAACTGTGATATATAATGCTCCATTCTATAGCAAATGACATAGAAAGATCATATAAACTGCATGAATGCAGTCTCATAACATAAATCCAAAGGTGGTGCACATCACACTCCAAAATGCAAGTTTTGAACGCAAAATTAGACACACCAATAAAGCTCTACCTCAATCGTCTTAACTCAACAACACCAAACTCTCTATAAAAGCCCCAAGTAAACTGACCACCATTCGTCACATTCTGAAACAACACGTCTCTTTCCAGTGATTATATCAGAAGCACAAATAGTTCCATCACCTTCATCTCCATGACTATAAAATATCCAAATTAGCACACCATCCTTGTTGAGATGAAGCCGCTCATCAGCATCATACCAAATCATAGTGTTGAAGGTGAATCTTTTACTCCAGCAGTCATCCTTCTCCAACACCCAGATATAAGTAATGCCATTGTAAGATGTCAGAAGTCCAACCAAAGACCCAGCCACCACAACGGGAATATCCATTACACCAATTCTGCTGACACCAGGTTCGATTGGTATATTTGGCATCCGGACACGTGAAAATGTCTCACAAGTCACATTGAAAGAAACAAATCCTGGGTTACTGTTTAAGGAGTTATCATTCCCAATCCAGTATACAGATCCACCTAATGATACCTTGTAGTTGTAGTCATCTGCCATAAAGCAGAGCTCCGTCCCGCTACAGCTCCTACTATTACTCCATGAACGTGAGTTTAAAGAGAAAATCTCAACAGTTAAGGTAGGTACCTCTTTGTGATGAACCATGTTTACCACCTTGTAATCATTGTGGAAGGATCAAAACCGAGGCATACGTCCGTGCACTTTGAGAGAGATGGTGGCAACGGAATACTTACGCTTTTTCTTATGGAAGGGTTTGTTAGGATTACATATTAGGATAGTTACGATTACATATTAGGATAGTTACATATTAGGATGGATTACATATTTACATATTAGGATATTATGTTAGTATTCTTTATTCCCCATATATTTTTCTTTCCTTTATATGTTAGGATAGTACCGTTTCTTCTTCCTTTCTTGTACCTATTATATGCATCGTTGGTACTGCGAATACACACACAACTTTGAATACAGAACATCCTTTCTTCATCTCTCTCACTCTCGATCTCCTAGCTCACTATCTTTTGCTCCAAAACTTCCGCTTTCAACATGGTATCAGAGCGGTTTATCCGCAAGTAAATTCGACCTCGCTATGACTACTGAGAATGGTGATAGCGACTACGAGAAGGATCTGGATGGGGACGGTGAATCATCCGACATCGCCGAGGAAGACAATGAAGAACAAAAATCCAGATGGCGAGTCTTGCGACTTGATCCATCCGATCCACTCACCGTATCTAGCTCAGACCAGCCAGGAGTATCCCTCACCGTCAAACGATTCGACGGAAACGGCTTCCAGATTTGGAAGAAGAAGATGGAGATTTCACTCCTTGCCAAAAACAAAATCAAGATAATCGATGGAACCCTACCACGATCAAAAGTTACCAAAAATCGGCGCGATGCCTGGGACCGCTGCGACGGTCTAATTAGATCTTGGATCATCTCGAGCGTTGAACCATCAATTGCTGACGGTCTCATGTCTCGCAACTCCTCTCGTGCGATGTGGAAGGCCTTGTAAAAGATACGATCAATCGGATGGGACACGCCTCTTCGAATTAAGACGAGAACTGTCGCAAACGGAGCAAGGATCTTCCAGTGTAGCAGATTACTTCGCACGCCTCGAGAAATTGTGGATGAAATCGCCAGTGTTGCTGATGTAGACGCTTGTGTTTGTGGATACGGAGACAAGGTCGCCAAAATGATTGAGAATCAAAAGCTTTTCGAATTCCTCCTGGGACTGCGCGAAGAAGAGTTTCATCAACATCCGAGTAATCTCTTATAATCTTCTCTGCCTAAGTCTGGACTAGCCTACTCTGTGATTTCTTCATGAAGAGAGGCAACGTAGCACGGGCAAAACTGTTAAAAATCTGACTGAAACTTCTTCGCTAACACGTGAGTAAGAGCGAACCAGATCGTGCTAATCGTTTCAAAAATAAACGCGAAAGAGCTACAAAGAAGAACGATAGTGTCTGCACTCACTGTGGGAAGGTTGGTCATCTTAAGAAGGACTGTTTCGAACTAAAAGGTTATCCAGACTGGTGGAAAGGCGCAAAGGTTTCCTCGGCCAATGCTGCTCAACGTGGAGAAGGTATTCCTAATCCTCAAGGCTTAGACGTGGAAAGATTCAACCGTCTGTGCGACATGCTTGAGCAGACAGGTGGTCTCTCTGTTAAAGCACAAGGCACGCGGCTGGGAAAGGCAAGGTTGAATCTACCGGTTCGCAGGTAACATCCTAGAATCCACCACTGATAGAAACTCTGTTGATAATTACCAGCGCTGGTTGATAGATTCTGGTGCCAATGACCACTTAGTTGGTAACATTAACGTCCTAAGCAACAGAAGAAAACTATCTCACTCCCGTTGTGTCACCATGCCTAATGGCAATACCGAAACTATTGATACCATAGGGACTGTACATTTGACGGATAGTTTCAAACTCAAGGACGTTTTATATGTGCCCAGTTTCAACCTTGCTCTTATCTCGGTGAGTAAGTTGGTTGAACAAACTGGTGTGGATGTTATTTTTGATCAAAAGTTCTGTTATATGCAGGAGCCTACCTGGACGAGTAGGATGCGCATAGGACATAAGAAAGATGGCCTTTATGTTTTGGATGTTCCTTCATTAAAGCGCACTGCTAATGGTTGTAATAACATACATGTTATTCCTCATAAACATGATACTGATAAAGTTTTGTTCTGGCACAAAAAGATGGGCCCCCCCCTCTGAATAAATGCTTAGAATGGGTATAGTTAGCAGAAATGATATCCCTTGGATTTTGCTTGTGATATCTGTTTTCGTGCTAAAGGACATCGCTCTCCTTTTTCTCATTCTGTTCACAAATCTGATGTATGTTTTGAGATTAACATCTCGATGTGTGGGGTCCTTGTTCGTATGTTAATCACGATGGTAGTAGGTATTTTTTGACAATCGTCGATGATGCTAGCAGAAGTACTTGGACCATTCTCATGAAACAAAAATCTGAAGCTGCTATACATATTCAAAATTTTATCCTCATGGCTGAAAGACAATTCAACAAATGTGTTAAAATAGTTCATTCTGACAATGCGTACGATTAGGATCTTCCACGGTTTTAAAACAATTTTTTCAAAGCAAAGGGATCCTTCATCACACTACTTGCGTTCACACCCCGCAACAAAACGGTATAGTGGAACGCAAACATCGTTACTTATTGGAAACTGCCCGGGCCTTGTTTTTTTCAGTCCGGATTAGACATGGACTATTGGGGAGAAAGTATTTTAATGGCCACCCATCTCATTAATCGTCTTCCTTCCTCCACACTAAATGGAATTTCTCCATATGAATTCTTTCATGGTGCTCCACCTGATTTCTCTACCTTTCACACATTTGGATGTCTTGCGTATCACACCGGTCCGCATCTCCCTCGAACAAAGTTTGATGATCGTGGATCGAAAGCTGTCTACTTAGGGCCTGGTTTGTCTAAAAGGGACACAGATTATTGTTGCTCGACAAACGTAACATAATCACCAGTCGAGATGTAACTTTTTTTGATAATATTTTTCCTCTCGTAAATTCAGGACAAGATGATAATCTTTCTACTTTCCTATTCCCCCGATGATATCATCATCGAACCCTCCTCTGGTGCCTCTGTCCCGCAACCTGAACAGGTTGCTCAACAAAATGCAAATTTCTTTTCCAGTAGTGATAACATTGCAGACATTCAAGAAACCATTCAAGAAGAAGATCAAGCACCAAATGCCATGGACCAGAATAATCCCGTTTTGCTTGACAAAAACGATGCTGACCAATCTGAATCTGCTGTCGAATCTTCAGATATATCAAGACCAGAAGATCAAGCAGACCAAGACTCTTCCAACCAAACTCATACTCATCCTCGACGTTCACTTCGTCAACGACAAGCTCCAGCCAAGCTACTTGATTACGAATGCAATCAAGTCTCTGCTGATTTTTTCTCTCAGATTCTGACCACACGCCTTGCCACACCTCGGTTACAATACATCTCGAACATACACTCTTTGACTGATCTAACTCCTTCCCGTACCACTTGTTGCCAAGTTTCCAGCCACAGTTCTGATGAACCCAAATCATACAAGGCGGCATGTCAACATCAGCAGTGGAAGGAAGCCATGGCAATCGAATTAAAAGCTCTTGAAGACAATGGTACATGGAGTCTTGTAAACTTCCTAAAGGGAAGAAGTGTATCTCTTGTAGATGGGTCTACCGAATTAAATATAAAACCAATGGGGATGTGGAAAGGTACAAGGCCCGGTTAGTTGTTCGAGGTTTCACTCAGAAATATGGAGTAGACTTTGATGAGACGTTTTCCCCAGTTGTCAAGATGACCACTGTTCGAGCCCTAGTCACCTTAGCCGTCAAACGACGATGGGTCATTCATCAGCTCGATGTCAACAACGCCTTCATCCATGGCGATCTTCATGAGGATATCTACATGCAACCCCTGAAGGGCTAGAAATCGAAACAAAAAGGACTGGTTTGCAAGCTTCAGAAATCATTATATGGTTTGAAACAAGCCTCCCGACAATGGTACTCCAAGCTTTCAACCACCCTCGTTCATCTTGGATTCACCATATCCGATAATGATCATTCCCTCTTCAAGTGGATCGAAGGAGACTCCATCCTTCTTCTAGGAGTCTATGTCGATGATATAATCTTGTGTGGAAACAATCAGTCCAAAATCCAAGATGTCAAAAACACTCTTCATCATCACTTCAAATCAAAGACTTAGGAGCTATGAGTCGGTTTCTTGGGATGGAGTATCATCATACAACCAACGGTGTTGCATGTCCAACATAAATTCAACCATAAATTCGCATCTCCTTCGATTATGACATTGAGTCCAAACACACTGTGGCCACTCCCCTAGCGCCAAATATCAAACTTCATCTCCATGACGGTCAGCCCCTCCCAAATGCTACTGATTACCGACGACTCATGGGGAAACTTAATTACCTCATCAACACCCGTCCTGATTTGAATTTCAGCGTTCAGCTCCTAAGTCAGTTCAATCATGAACCACATCAACACCATTGGGATGCCGCTATCCATCTTCTTCAATACATCAAAGGAACTCTCGGATATGGCATATTTCTCAATAATTCTGATAATTTCTCTCTTACCGCATACTGTGACTCCGATTGGGCTTCTTGCCCGATTTCTCGCAGATCGGTTAGTGGATACTACATCCTTCTCGGCGGTGCTCCCATTTCATGGAAATCCAAGAAACAAACATGCGTATCTCTTTCTTCTGCCGAAGCAGAATATCGAGCCCTCCGTCGCGTCACCACTGAGTTAGCATGGCTTTCTCGCCTTCTCCACGAAATGGGTGTCTCACATATCACACCTATCCCTCTTCGGTGTGACAACCTCTCCGCGGTCTTCATCGCCAAGAACCCCGTTCTTCATGAACGCACAAAGCACATAGAAATTGATGTTCATTACGTTCGTGACCAAATCAAAGCGGGCCTCATCAATGTCACTCACATCTCCAATCTTCATCAGAAAGCCGACATGTTGACCAAGACCCTCACCGGGAAAGAATATCGAAGTCAACTTGATTCCATGGGGATGATCAACACTCTAACAAATCGCTGAAATTGTCATTTCTCCGATTTGAGGGGGGTGTTAGGATTACATATTAGGATAGTTACATATTAGGATGGATTACATATTTACATATTAGGATATTATGTTAGTATTCTTTATTCCCCATATATTTTTCTTTCCTTTATATGTTAGGATAGTACCGTTTCTTCTTCCTTTCTTGTACCTATATATATGCATCGTTGGTACTGCGAATACACACAACTTTGAAATACAGAACATCCTTTCTTCATCTCTCTCACTCTCGATCTCCCTAGCTCACTATCTTTTGCTCCAAAACTTCCGCTTTCAACAATATGAAGCTTCCAATTTTTTTTTTTTTTTCTCTTCATACAAAGCCCGACCGAGAAACCTGAAAAATGATCACTTCCAACTTACATCAAAAAGCTTCTTCCTTGCCTCGTAGTGCGGAAATGGCTAGACTTCAAAAAGTTTTATCACTAACAAACTATTAGAGTCTATAATTACTCTCTCTACTTCAAATTCATAGCCAACATAACATCCGACATCACTGCCTTAGCCTCCACCGCGCGGCTGGACTCAAGGCCCAAGAACCTCCATCAATCGTCATTGTCTTTGATCTTCCATTCTTATCAAAACAAATTACCACAATACCGAAATCACCTCTCTCTGAACACTTCCGTAAACAAATATTTATAGTTCCTTCATTTAAAACTCTCTCATCAAGTTCATCCGCATCATACTTCACCAAACTTTCAAGTTCTCAGCAACTCTACGTCGCTTCTAGCTAGCAAGCTCCATGCTTGATCACATATCCCCATTGGATTGATATCACCTCCCTGTGGCATAGCTTAGTTCATGAAAATCGGATCGCTCATAGGGTGTTGACCAAACATTTGACCTCCTTCATATTTCCTTGCAAGATTGACACCACAATCCAATATAAGACTCGTTATCATTAGCTTTCTTTGGAGGTTTCTAAATAAACCATGATTCCCATAGTGTTGAACATTTGGCATACAAACAAAGCATGCATCATGGTTTCCCACCCGTTACAGAGGCAAGAATAATCATGTCCAACATCTCATCTTTTATTTTTTTCAAACATCCCCACATGGTAAGATTTGATATAACAACCGCCACACAAAAAGTTCAATTCTCGGATGAACTCTTTCTTTCCTAATTTCGTAACGGCCTACATAATCTTACAATGCTAGTCTCGCACCCCCCCTTATATGAGATTGCAAGCTGAACTGCAAAATGATAGAAATAACGAACGAAATTAAGATACCCATTATTTGCTTTACCCTAGTACCAAGAATCTGGTTTGGGTATCTGGCTTAATTGAATCCCCAGAATTATAATTGCATCATTCTCTTGGAATATGCGCCTATCTTCATCAGCTCTCCATCCTCTTGAATTTTGATCAATTAGATCACAAACTCGCCTATCTAACCCCCAAATTGGACACCTTTAAAGCCCAAGGCTTCCCTTCTACCTTGCCCGAAATCCAAACTCATCAATATTTCTCATTCTCCCACCATACTTTTCCTTGCTCCCATCTCAAAAACGTGGCATATTGATAGAAACCCAGATATATGAGAGCCCACAGTAAGACCCAACCTTTTATACTACTTATATTGAGAGAACAGAGAGCAAAGCTCATGAACTACAAGTGAAATATAGAAATGAATGGACAAGGAAAGGGTGAGATAGTGAAGGTAGAATCAGGATAAATCACTACAAGAAAAAGGCATTTCGCTACCGACAGAATTGATAGCAATAATAGAGAAATTGGTAGCCAAATAGAACGGGCTACCGCTTTTGTTCATTTGCTACCGGAATTTGACGGTGGGTAAACCCCTGGTGGCGAAACTTAATTACGCTACCGTTCTCAGCTTCGGTAGCAATTTTGCTGCCACATCGCCACTGCTTTTTCATCCGGTAGCAATATTACTACCGATATGTGTGGTTTGCTGAAATAATTTTGCTACCAACATATTCAGTAGCATATTCAGGATTCTGCTACCAAAAAGTGTAGTAGCATATGTCGTTTTCGCCACCAACAATCGCGGTACCGGTTTTGCCACCAACTCATACAGTAGCATTTTCACAATGTGCTACCAACGAAAGCGGTAGCGATCTCCGTTTCAGCTACCAGCGGTAGTGGTTGCCTTTATGTTTCGGCTACCAGAACCTATGGTAGCTTTTTTTCATTTTTGCAACTAGCAGCCGTGGTATCGGTTTTCTTAGTTTGGCTACTGTCTTCAGCGGTGGCACTCTCATATATTGCTACCACTCTAATTGGGAGCGTGTATCCTATTTGCCACCGTCTCTAGTGGTAGCATTTTTATTTTTGCTACCTGTTACAATTTCGATGATTCTATTGGCTTTGCTACTACTAAATCATAATCAGTAATTAATTACCACTATTTTAGTATCAAATAATCATTTCCAACAACATGTTGTAAATTATTTTCCATTACTATGTGTCGTAGCAACCACCTTTGTTTCCATATATGTATTACAATTATTTATAATTTGGTTACATGTTTCGAAATTCATAATTTACAAATAAAAAAGAAAGATTAAATAGTTTCTGACAATAACTAAACAAGAATGCAGTATATAACATATTACGTTCGAATTTTAGATAAACAAGTACCATACACAATCTTAATCACCAAACTAAAGCTAACTAAAAAATATTAATATGCGAAGCACTACCATAGTGTTTCAGAATGATACCAATTGAAATGTAAATACTACGAAACTTGAAGTCTGACAAATGATAAAATAAAAGTAGAGTGTTTAAGATGTAAATTTAAGTGGCCATGAAAGCACCAGTAGCTCCGTTTGAAGGGTCATCCGGGTCAGGAGATTGCGTAGGTGTGAAAACACTATCACAATTTTGATGCATGATTTGAGAGAATGCTGCAAATTGCTTGTTCATCAGCATAATTTGTTCTTTATGCTCCTGAAATTGCTTCTCCAACTCACTTGTTTTACTTGTCTGATCCTCCAACAACTTAGTTACTCTTTTCGTTTCTTGCCTTTGTTGGGTTAGTTGCTCTTCCAAGATAGCTACAACTGAAGGGGAATAAGATGTTGAAGAAGCGGATTTGCCTGATGTCTTCTTAAAATAAAGTCAGCACTTGCTCCTAACCCCGGTACTGTTCCTTTTTTTCGACCTCCTACAACCTCATAATAGACTTCGTTAGGACTTTTGTCGATGCTTTGTGACTTATACAACTGTTGACGCTCTTCAAACTTCTCCTACAGTACAGTGTCATAAACAGAAGAAATATTTAACCATGAGACTCCGGTCACACTATAAACTTATAATACATGTAGCAAATTTATTAACAACCATAAGAGACAATCATTGTTTCTCAAAGAATGAGTACAATCTGAATGCAAATATTAGTTAGCAAATAGTTACCATAGTCTCTTTTGCCTTGTCACCGCAATAAACAATTTCTCCTTCATGTGTCTTTTACTATGCGCCCGAGCATAGAGTTCAGCGGCACTCGGGAGAACCCCATTATTTTCTCTAGCCTATAAAATTAAATTATTATATGACTGACAATTTAATTTGAAACAATTCACAATTAACAAAATATATTAAACAAGATTAAATAGCATATGAATCATACCATACGTTCAGCCAAGTCCTTGAAAGAAATAGAACCCATACAGTGTCCAGGTTGGATCACATCACCTTGACATCCTGACCTCTTGTTACTCTTTGATCGTTCAGATCTTTCTTTAAATTTCGGATCCAAAGCCTTTTGTTTCAGTCTTTTAAAAATTTCCATTGACATCCATTTAGGAGGATTGTCATCTCTCCTTCGTTGGGTCTTATATCTCATGTCCTTCAGTCGATTCGCTGCTGATTCTGCAAACCCCAAACGAGCTTCTTCTTCAATCGTAGGATCCCACATATATTTTTCCTACAACGCATTGTTTGCAATCAACATTCAAAATGAAATAAACGATTACACAATGTTGCTTTTAATAATATGAATTATATAAAATTGATTATCTTTTGATTAGTACATTACTACTCTTTCCTATTTTTCTAACACGCAAATTAAGAGTGGTACAAAAACAAATTTAGGGGCGTGAGATCTAAATATTTGATTATGTTAAATAAATTTGAATGTTACATAAATTACCTTGAATGCACGAAACCATTGATCCTTGACATGTTGCGGAGTCTCAGACCAACAAAACCAAGGATCATTATAATGTCTCTTGATTACATTTGACACTTGCCGTGAAACTGTGGAGTGCTTAAACCTGGATCACATAGTGAAATATAAGTGATATAGAATGGAAAACATGGATTTAAATATGTTAATAAACCGTTAATATGGATTAATTCAATAATGAAAAAATCTAAACTACAATATTAGGATCAACAACATTCACTTGTTTTGCGTACAAATTTGTTAAATTATAAACACATTCAATAAAAAAAATTGCGCATATATAAAAATACTATCAAATAACCTACAATCAATAACAATAGGATGATTGAAACGACAATCTATATATTTTAATTAAAAAATCAATAATTTTATTTATTTTACCACATCCCTTTAGGGTCCAGCCGTGGTTTCGCCGAACAAGAACCATCCACTAATGATGGACATGTTTCAGTGGTGTTTCTTCCTGCGTTTCGTCGTCATCATCATTGTGTGTCTCATCAGAGTCGTACGGTAGTTGAGAATCGAAAGAATGAATAGTTGATGGAGGTTCATTGCATTCAAATAAAACTCTTTTCCCATTATTTCTGGAGTACACAACAACATTAGTTGTACGACTGTCAATGCCTTCACCAACAGGTTGGCTTCCACCAGCACCGTCTTCTCCAATATTAGGTTGAATGGTGTGTTGAATGGTTTCCCTACCAATTGAGCTTCGCACACTCCAACTTCCTCTACCTCTGGCTCTCCTCTACCGGTACTTGTGTTCGATGCCATTGCAGTATCGTTTCAATGTTGACAGCAATAAAATTGAAGAGAGGGATTACTAGGCATGGAGATGGTTAATTATATCTTGAATGGTGTGTTGAATGGTTGAACCCCTAAATAATTTATCATCGATTAATATTGGATACCAAAAATTGAAGTGCGTACAACCGCAGTTTGATAGTCGTGAGTGATGGTAGAACGTGAAATGAAGATGGGAAGACACGTTCAAAAATAAATAAACATCATAATAATTAATATATACAAAATATTTTATAGTTAAAAAATCACAAGACTAACATGTTAGTTGATAAATAAGTTTAATATAATAATTTTCTAATTTCTAATTAATGGTTTGGAATTAAAAAATGAATTTTTTAAATATTAACTTATAACAAATCTATCATTCTACCGTATTTTTGGAAACAACCGTAAGATGATAAGTAACAACATTATTTGTCAAAGTTTATTTATTCAAAAGAAAATATTATTTAATATGCATTTAGTAATTTATGTGGTTTTCTTGATTTCACCATGTATGTTCGTGTATTGGTTTTATTCCTATCCTACAAATATTATTGAATAAAATTTAATTTTTCTTATATTACATAAATCTAATACATTATTATTATTATCTATAAACGTTGTAAAATGTAAATTCAACAGTAGAAGGCAAAAAAAAAACACCCATGTCATTTCAATTTTTGCATAAATAAATTAAATAAATTCATATCAACATCTTACCGGAAATGTTACATTTGTAATTTAACAATTTACAACAAACAACTTAAAATCCTTTATGTTAGTCATAATATAAAAAACGATGAAGTTTAAAATTTTGAAAAATTGTATAATACAAAAATGTTACTCTTATGTCTGAAAAATAGCTTATGTTTTTTCAGACCTTGGTCGGAGCTTACATTTTCATTTCATGTTGCGATGCCAGCGCTCAATTGTAGTTACATAGTGAAACTTTTTTAAAAAAACAAAAACGTGTATAAACCACGCACACACAACAATAAACCCTTAAAATTTAGTAACATGTATATCGACAATTTTCAACATCTACGCTAAAGAAGTTCTAAATAATTAGGTAAAAAATAATCAGGCAAAAACCAAGTTAAATATCTACATTTGCCTCATCATCACCATCACTGTGACTTTCATCAGTTTCACTACACATACTCGATCACATCGTCATTGGATTCATCTTCTTCATTGTACGCGTCCCCATGTTCAATGTCATCTTCCCACTCAGTGTCTTCCTCGACATTCTCGTCAAATATGTGTGCATCATCGCCACCTTCATGATCAACATCCTCAGTATGGTGTTCCTCATCAAATGGCTCTGACAAGGATGGAGGATCTTCAACCATTTCTTCTTGGAAGAAGCTTCTATCAGTTGGAGCATCTATAATTGATCTTGCCTTCGTTTTAAAAACTGCCCACCATTGGTGTCTATCTCTCTTTAGACTGGGATATGATGAAAAATATACCTGTTGAGCTTGATATGCTAAAATAAAAGGATCATACTTTGGATATTTTCTAAGATGATTCACTTCAATGAGCTTATAACGCTCGTGAATGTTCATGCCATTTATCGTATCCATCCAGTTGCATTTGAACAATGTAGCCCGATACACATCATCATGGCCGCAATAACACAACTCAATCACGTCATCTAGTATACCAAAGTATTCAGATGATTCTAGACCCATAACACCTACCCCATAATTCATGGTAGCTTTATTTTTTCCATACGCATATGTATGAAAATTAAAACCATTGATGTAGTATTGGGGGAATGCCTTAACTTCTCTAGATGGGCCCATTGCTAGAGCTCGAATCACATCATTTTCGGGTTCATGTTGTATAACCTGTTGAATCAGTTAAACTAATGTTAAATAAATACCATATTCAAAGTACTTAATTGTAAGTTCAAAGATGATAACCTACAAACTTACATATGTGGCAAACCATTTTGGGAATTGTTCTTCAAAACGTGCCCAAATTTGTTCAGAAGTTAAACCAGGATATTCTTGTCTTATATATTCCTCAAATAGCCTGAAATATGAATGAGTTAAAGTAAACCCCCTAAATGATGTAAATTGCATTCAAATTATTATGAAAAAACATGTAGCCTTACCGTTCATAATTTTGTAGTACTCCACAATTCGAGAGAACATAAAGGTGAGCGCGGTTGTACTCTTTGTCATCCAAGAATCGTTTTTTCCCCTCTGTTGATGCACGTCCATATGAACAACAAAAGAGCTCGGGTAGGCCTTCATTGCTAACGCCATCCACTACACATAGATTACGTCCCAAATCCTTAGACTTTGTGTCTACAGTGTTACCAATATATTGTGTACAAAAGTTTGAAATTTCCTCAGTCAGGTACGCGTTGCATATTGAGCCCTCCACCCTTGCCGTATTACCAATTTTTCTCTTTAGATGATCAAGAAACCTACAATCAACAGTGTACCAAACAATTTATAATAATGATGTAAATGAAGAAATATTAATTCAGTTTATCATACCTCTCAAATGGGTACATCCACCTGTATTGAACAGGGCCTCCAACTATTGCTTCATAAGGTAGATGTATCGGAAGATGCTCCATGCTGTTGAAGAATGAGGGTGGGAAAATCTTCTCCAGTTTACACAATATCTCAGGAATATTTGTTTCAAGACGAATCATGTCATCTTCTGTGACAGTTGATGCACATAAGTCCCTAAAAAATTGGCTTAGTTCGGTTATTGTCTTCCAAACATTGGGTGGTAGAAGATGTTTGAACGCAACAGGAACAAGCCTCTCCATAAACACATGACAATCGTGACTCTTCATTCCACATAACTTCAAACCATTAAGGTCTACGCATCTTCTTAAATTGGATGCATACCCATCTGGGAACTTCAATTGCATAAGCCATTCACATAAAACTCGCCTTTGTGGTTTATCAAGAGCAAAGGATGCTTTGGGCATATAGGTTCCACCATTTATGTCATCCTTCAATTCTAAGTCCCGTCGTTTGCAGTATTTAGACAAGTCTCGTCTTGAACACAGAGAGTCTGTTGTGCGTCCCTTCACATCCGTTATCGTATGAATTAGCTGTTCAAAAAAGTTTTTCTCCACGTGCATGACATCCAAATTATGTCGAATAAGCAAATGTCGCCAATATGGAAGGTCCCATAATATGCTCCGCTTATGCCAACCCATTCCCTTCTTCTTCAAACTTTGAAGACAATAGTCAGGATCGGTAACCTTTGGTAGAGTTGAAACAATCTCCCAATATCACAACCACTCAATCTTGGTGGAGGACTATTATTTTCTACTCTGTTTTTGAAGAATGCTGTTCTGTTCTTTCTAAATGGGTGATCGTGGTGTAAAAATTGTCGATGACAATCAAACCATGACACTTTCCGACCATGCTCAAGATATTAAAATGATCTAGTGTGTTTCATGCAGTAAGGACATGCTAACTTTCCCGCTGTGGTGTAACCAGAAAGCATTCCATACGCGGGAGTCACTAATGGTCCACAAGAGAGCAGCCTTCAGCTGAAAATTTTGTCTTAAGGATGCATCATAAGTCATTGTACCAGTTTCCCACAATTGCTGCAGCTCTTCAATTAACGGTTGCATGTACACATCTAGGTTTCCTTGGGGTTTCTTGGTCCTGGAATTATTAGCGATAAGAACATAAAAGGCTTCTTCATACACACTCAGGGGGCAAGTTGTAAAGAGTTTAGAATCACTGGCCAGCATGAATAATTACCACCGAACTTCCAAACGGGCTAAATCCATCTGTACACATACCTAGTCTTACGTTACGAGGCTCCTGCGAAAATTGTTGATACACATTATTAAAATGTTTCCATGCCTTTCCATCAGACGGATGAGCCATTTTACCATTAACACGTTGGTTCTCTGCGTGCCACCTCATTTGTTCAGCTATATTCTTCGTGGCGTAAAGTCTTTGCAACCTTGGTGTGATAGGGAAATAGGTTAACACGTGCACTGCTACAGGTTTCCCCTTGTTGTTTCTCTTATATCTATCTTTACCACACTTTCGGCATCGGTCCAAACTTGAGTCCTCTTTCCAAATAACATATGGCCATCAGGGCATGCATGGATCTTTTGATGAGGCAGTTCGAGCCCTTTAAGAAGCTTTTTGGTATCATAGAATGTCCTTTTCATCAAATTTGCCTCAGGTATTGCATCTTGTAGCAATGAAGCAAAACCATCAACACACCTGTGGGATAAGTTATGTTCACATTTTAAGTTGACAATTCTTGAAGCTGCCTCAAAACTGACATTTTACTCCCTTCGTACAAGGGTTCCTCTGCCGATCTCAATAATTCAAAGAATTTTTTGTTTGAAGGTCAGGGTGTTCTTCAGTTGCATCCACCCTTTCATTATGAATGTCATAATCCACCGTTTCACCCATAGCATCAATGACCATATCCCGATATGAGTTTTCCTCAACTGTTGGAGATGGAGGAGGTAGTAAACCAACATAGTAATCTTCATACGAAACTGATTTAAAATAATTATCGATGAAACCTCTTCTGTATAGATGTAATGTTACAGTGTCTGTATCATGTAGCTCGTAGTGATTGCATATAACACATGGACATCTTATCTTGCCTGAATCCTGTAGTCTCTATGCTTTTTAGCAAATGCAATAAACTCGTCAACCCCTTTTAGGAACTCTGGTGTGAGTCTCAAACCATCCAACCTGCGATGCATCCAGTGTCCATCGGAATTCATCGTGTATGTTTCACCTAAATGACACCCTGGGTTCAGGCGACATAAAAAACTTCAAGTTAATATGGTGCATACATAATAATTATGATGCACAAGCTACGACATAGTTGCAAACAAGAACATAATTTTTTTTAACAGAAGTAGTGCAGAATTACACTAGACCAAATAAAATAAACATTGGTCCCTAAATGTACATGTAGTACATGAAAATATTTGAGTCTGGAGTTTGTAAAAACACTAGCACCTGGAAGCCTCGGTCTACAAATTTGTTGCTCAAAAGTTAGAATGGTGTAATTGAGATACATACTGTTACTTGTGGTTTTTAGTCATACGTGGTTACTTAATTATTTGTAGCTGGAATAGGACTCGATCTGTAGTTCATCCCCAATTACAAATCATTGTTCAGAACAGATTTCAGGCACATTAATTGAAAACCTCCGTATGATCAGATGAAAAAAACATATTCTAATGACTGCAAAAACCATAAATGAACCACTTTATCCATCCACTACACGCATAGAATAGTAAGATTAACTCACCCCTAATGGTATATCTTGCTCGACTCCAAGTAAAAACCTGCACGGTTAAGTTTGACATTTTATGGCTGTCATTCCGGTCGTTTGAAATTACTACAGGCGGTGTCGTGTCCCAAACAATGAAAGATTATGAACTTCGAAATCCAAGTTGTTGCAACAATTAACAAAAAAATAAGTTGTTCATGAGATTAAAATCACTCAACTACAAATCTGATTTTCCTCACTAACTAACCCCGCATGTAGATATATTTGTTGTTCATTTCCTTAATTTTAGGAAAATGGACTTTTTTTTCAACAATATCTATCAACATGGTTCTAATTTATATTATACTTAGTAGTTTGAGAAAAAAAGGCAGACTATATATACATACATTTATTTTAGATAATTTATAAACATATATACCGACTACTTTGTCTCCATGTTTATAAATGGGTTTATATTTTAAATTTTATACTAATCAGTAATCACACATTTCTATTATGTACATGAAGAACGGTGTATGTTTTATTTTGGTTTCTTTCAAATATATTTTACCGTTGAAATTCTCATTTATGTTTCAAATCTCACAAGTAAACCGAAATTGACATTTACGTTTCAAATCTTAAAAGTATAACTGTGTAATTTTGAACATGTTGTATTTCATTCAACTGCATAGTTAAAATACAGAATAACACAATGCCTACCCAATTTATGATAAAATAAATACGTATGTAATTCATTTTATGTTACATGACTTGGAAATTTTTATCTTTACTTATAAATTGTTTTTAACAATTCAATATACAAAAAATCCCTTCAATTCAGAAAGCAAGTCATTCTTGATTTTTTTTTCTCAATTTTACGAAGAAAAATATATATATACATCCTAATTTCCTTCCTCTCAAGATGAATTAACAATATATACATATAATAATAATCCCTAAAAATTGTGATTCTCAACTACAATCTTAACAAATGATATGACTTGTTTTTTAATTTTAAAACAATATTTCACTCAAATTAAACATGCAGTTCACATTTTAAACCACAATTTCAATTTTAGATCCTCTACATGAGCGCATTTTTATTCAATCAATTTATTTTGAGTGGAATTTATTCGATGGATGGCATGTACATATACGACTATTCTATTTAAAATTATATTCCTAGTACAAATATTGTATTTTACATTTCAATTTATTATTACCCATTACCTATGAATATTTTGAGATTAGTAAGAAAAAGAAAATGTATGGAGTATGTGTTTCCATTTTTAAATCAACTTTTACAAAATTCAACTAATTAGTAGCAGCGTTTAACATGGTAGTGTCATAGGTACTGCTAAAAAATATTTGCCACAATTGTCCAAATTATAGCACAATAGCAACAATGATTGAATTAACATCAACTATTAATAACAATTTCATAATTAGCTATCAAACGTTATCAAAATTTAAATAATTCTTACCAACTGATAAGTAATAAAACATTTACCTACTAGTAGCGGATTTAACGTAGTAGCAAGTTAGCTACTGTTTGATATTTGTGGCTACAGTCGTCCACATAGTAGCACAATAGCAACCACATTTGGATTAGCGTCAATAGTCAGTTGCAATTTTAGACTTCAGTAACCGATGATGGTAGCAAACTTATTCTACTCCAATAACCAAGACGTAGGAAAATGTAGCTATTACTAATTTTAGCAATTTTACGAAACAATAACAATATAGTTACCACACAAAATTTTTTGCAACCAGTCATAACATAGTAGCACAATTACAACCAAGAATTTAATAGCATACAAAATCAGTAGCCTTTTGACTAAAAAACTACCGATTTAAGTGTGGTTGCAATTTTGCTTACAGGTTGATTATTTGTAGCTACTGTCGCCCATATAGTAGCACAATAGCAACACGTTCAGATTAACATCAACTGCCGGTAGCAATTTCATACTTTAGCTACCGCAGTTGGTAGCAAAGTTGCGTTTACTCCACAACCTAGATGGCGGAATACATAGCTACTATCAACGGTAGCAATTTATTTTACAGTAGCAATATAGCTGCCATATAATATTTTTTTGCAACCAGCCATAACATGGTAGCACAATTGCAACCAAGAATTTATTAGCATACCAAATCAGTAGCCTTTTGACTAAAAAACTACCGATTTAAGTGCGGTTGCAATTTTGCTCACCGGTAGATAGTAGCGCAATGACAACCACGTTTGAATAGCATCAACTGCCAGTAGCAGTTTCAGACTTTAGCTACCGATGTTGGTAGCAAAATTATTTTACACTAACAATAAAGATGGAGGAATGTATAGCTACTGTTGACGGTAGCAATTTTATGTGACAGTAGCAATATAGCTACCATAAAAAATTTTTTGCAACCAGGCATAGCATGGTAGCACAATTGCAACCAAAAATTTATTAGCATACAAAATTAGTAGCCTTTTGAATAAATCACTACCGATTTGAGTACAGTAGCAATTTTGCGGTAGCGAAATGCCCTTTTCTTGTAGTGAATCCTGCCAAAATCAGAGCAAGGCTCTGCCTAAATCGGAAAAACCCGCCTATCCACTAGAGTGGCCAAAAGAGGAATACAATTCGATGCCCTTTCAGTCTACTCCCTTGCTTTAATAACTAAAGAATTGCTTGGGCAAGGGGCAACCACTAGCTATCCCAAAACTGCCCCCAGTCCCCTTTTTGTGGTCCCATCATACTTCCCCCGATAAACCACCTTGTCCTCAAGGTGGTGTTCAAACTTGAACCTGATAAATTGATGGAACCCGATAAATTTGTCCTCGAGGTGGTGCTTGAGCTTTGACTGGGTAAGGACTTGTCAGTGGGGAAATAGGGATCACGTAGAGGCTCGTCAGTGGGGAAATAGGGACCGTGGAGGGGTTAATCGGCTGATAATTATAGAATATTGTGGTAGTGGTGGTTCCTGGTTTTAATTGAGGGCTCCACTCTATTGCTGGAATATGGTTTAGGCAGTTACCGTTTTTCTGCAGCAGTTTACTCCAAAGGGGTGAGAAGATGTTCGGTGTTGTCCTCTCTGGTTGGGCCCCACTTCCCACGGGTTTCATATCCTTCTTTCTTGTTGTATATTGTAACAGATTATTACTGAAACTTGCCTCTTTGGAAGTAAAACAGGCCCAATTATTTCCTCCTCATGCTTCTGATGTGGCCCACCCAAAGACAAAAGAAGTCCAAGCCCATAATTAACACCTTGCTGCTGATTTAAAAAAATCAACCCTAGGAGTCTTCCTATCACGTGACCCTCTATCTTCAATTTCCTTACCCCGTCACTAACTCTTGTTTTCTTCAACCTTCTCTCATCTGTCTGACTCACTTTTGAGCGCCATGGATCCTTGCTGGTCACCGGTAATTGCTGCCAGTCACCGTCGCCCTTAGTCGAAGCTGGTCGAGTATGCAGCACCGCGAGCGGTTGGTCTTCCTTGCTGGTCGCCACTTCCATCCTAAGTTCACAGTTGCGGCTTTTCTCCTCCTCCATTCCTCCTTGAGCGGCATCTCTGACCAGTCCTTCCCTGCGGATGTGGCAACGTCGTCTGATCCACATCTCTGGATGGTCGGACAACCCCACTTCTCCCGACTGCTGCGACCTGAAGCTGTTTGCTTCTTGACCCCGTTTTTCCAGTGGTTTTAATGTATTCTTCCTTTTCCTCTCCTTAATCCGTTTTCCTCCTCTCTCTTTTCTTCCTTTTGATTTTTCGTTGTCTCAATTTCTTCTCTAATCCTTCTCTTCTGATCCCAGAAAGGGAAGTTGGGAGCTGCTTGTTTTCTGGGATTGAGCTGATCAGCTCCCCGTTGTTTCTCCTTCTTTTCCTTCTACTCTTCCTGGCTTCTGAGCTGACCCGATGAGCCCCAATTCCCACTCCACCGGTCCCATTCCCAACTCCACCTTATCTGCCTCCTTCAATGTTGTCTCCACGTACTGTATGGGTGCCTTTTCCACCTCTTTAATGGCGTTTCTCTCTTTCCTTCTTCTCTTCCTCCATCTCTCTAGCTCCTCAAGGTAATCGAGCTCCTTCAAGCTGCTCCTCTTATCTATCTTTCACATTATTATCATGTGTGTCGGCTGCCTGTTTCTTGACCTCTCTCCTCTAGCTCCCCCTCCAAGGTAATTCGACTTCAGTGCTGCTCCCTGTTACCAAGATTGATCAGCGGCGACATCCTCTTCCTCTGCACAAGGGTATCGGCTTCTGTTCCTTGCCGATTTCCTTAGGCATTGGTGTGGCTGCTTGTGGATGTTCATACCTCCAGCAGCTAGTCAGCTCTCTTAGCTCTTCCACCCTTCTTATCATCCTTTTTAATATTACCAAGATTTCTCTATCAAACTCCCCCATTACCAAGGACCGTACAGCTCTGATACCAATTGATAGAAACCCAGATTTATGAGAGCCCACAGTAAGAACCCAACCTTTTATACTACTGTATATTGAGAGAAACAGAGAGCAAAGCTCATGAACTTACAAGTGAAATATAGAAATGAATGGACAAGGAAGAGGGTGAGATAGTGAAGGTAGAATCAGGAATAAATCCTGCCAAAATCAGAGCAAGGCTCTGCCTAAATCGGGAAAACCCCCCTATCCACTAGAGTGACCAAAAGAGGAATACAATTCGATGCCTTTTCAGTATACTCCCTTGCTTTAAATAACTAAAGAATTGCTTGGGCAAGGGGCAACCACTAGCTATCCCAAAACTGCCCCCTGTCCCCTTTTTGTGGTCCCATCACATATACCTTTGATCGATCTTCAGAATGGGCTCAAATCACAGCCTAAACCAGCATCCAAAAAAATTTACTTTGAAAAGTACTTAGCCCTTAAACCCACGAAACCAACAGGTTTGGGCAATTTATAATTCTCCATCCTTGCCTCGCCAAGAGGCTTTGTTAAATACCTTCAGATCTCTAATCCCATACCTCCATTCTCATTACTTCTACTAACATCACTCTACTTCTTCCACACCATACCTCTATAATTTCCATTACTCTTCCGTCAAATTCCTTATCAAACCTTTAATCCAGGGCGGAGCCAGGAATTAATTGTTAAGGGGGTCAAAAATATATTAACAAACATTATTTTAGTTATATTAATGGTATTTAACAAAATGTTTAGTTATTTAAATATGTATTTTGATTCATGTGTAAACTATGTAATTTGTCTAAATATTCAGTATCATATAGAAGGAATAGTATATTAAGAAATAAAAATCATTATATATAATATAAATGTCTAACAAGAATAATGAAGTAAACCATGAAATGATGGTACCAATAACTTAACAAGTCTTCAGAACATATACACTAATCCAAGAAAAATACTTCATCCTGTTTTAAATATAGATTTTTTGTAGCCGTAGACATGCATTATAAATTAAAATATATTAAAAAGTAGAATGTGATAGAAAAGACATGGGGTAGAGATGGAAATTATAGAATTTAAACATGCTGAAACTTCTATCATTTTGAAAATAATGAAAAGACATATCTATTGAGAATAGAAAGAGAGTAATAAACACCCTAAAATAGCATATACTTAGAAAGGCTCTCTAATTGATAAGAAATTCAATATTTTTTTGAAATTAGTAAACAATCATTTATGGTAATTATTAAATTATTAAGGAGACAAGTGGAAACAATGAAAATAAGATACTACAAAAGAAGTTTTTATAGGCCACATGGCCTAATTTTGTATAAGTTACTAATATAAATGTAAAAAAATGTATTTAAAAAAATCAGAAATGCAATCATCAAGGAGATAGCCCAAAAAGAATTTGATAAATGAAATCAACCATTGATATAAAATTCCTTAAATAAACTACTCCCTCCGTCCTCTTGAATTGACCGTCTTTTTACTATTTGGACATGTCGTTTGACTTCAATTTTTAACATATAAGATAAAATAATTTTTAAATTTAAGTTTTGCATATGATTCCTTACATGTTAAACTATTATTACAAAATTTAGTTTTATAAAATTATTTTATCTTATATGCTTGATATTGAAGTGGAAAAACGTGTCATAAAGCAAACAGGACGGTCAATTCAGGACGGAGGGAGTATTGTAAGGTAATTAGAAGAAACCAAAAATTAAGGATTTACACTTAGTAAGGTGGCATTTGATTGACAATGATTAGATTAGAAACAACATAAATTATGATTGACTAGTTATCGTTAATGACAGCCTAATACATTTATTTTGCATGATAATTGTATTTTATTATCTAAAATGTCACTATTTATTGTCATTCACATGAGTAATCTAACATATATACTTTCAAAACTTTCTCAAAAGGTTGGGGGGCCAAGCCCCCCAAATAACAAGTGTGGCTCCGCCACTGCTTTAATCTTATCTATGATGTTCTGTGATAACTTGACAATAGACATAATATAGCTTGAAATTGCCTGTAAAATGCTTTTGCTAAGCATAATTCTACCTCCTTGTGAATTTTCCTTGTCCAACCTTGGATTTTATTTTGAATCTTTCTTTTAAGAAAAATTACATTCCCCCCCACGACGTTTGACGAAATTACACACCCCACCTATAAGGTTCAAAAATTACTTTGCCCACCCATGTGGTTTCTACTATTTTACATCTAGCAACTTTTCTAATATTTGATCAACTTAAATGAGGCTTAAATGTTGTCCAAAATTGATAAAATTTTACATAGATGATGCTAAGGTGTTATATTTTTGTCCAATGCCAAATCTAAAGTTTTTTAAGATCGTATATGACCTGTGGGACCCAATGAAAACACGTTCACACGTCACATGTTTCATTGGGTCCCACGGATCACATAAAGCTTCAAAACTTTGGATTTGACGCTAGACCAAAATATAACACCTTAGCATCGTTCATGTAAAGTTTCATCAATTTTGGACAACATTTAACCATCTTTTAAGGTTGATCAAATATTAGAAAAGTTGTTGGAAGTAAAATAGCGAAAAGTTGATCATATTAGTGTGCGCATCCAAAACATCCCTCCGTCTTTCTTCACAGTCCCTACTATGGATTCGATAATAGCAAATTGCTCTAGATTGTAACTCCACCCAGCAAAATCCAAATTAGTATAAGCAGAGAGCCTCTCTAATACCCAATCTCTTCTTGAATTCTAAAAAGCCCTCTTTGGAAAACTTTGGAGCCATAATCGAGTTAGTCCAAAAATCCTCCCGAATGTGCTAAGGCCAAATCTGGAAACCGAAATCACATTTTAGGTTTACTGAAGTTGGCTTCAATAGATTAACTTTCCAATTTACTAATGAAATGGATATGAGGGCGGTCATATCCAACGGTCCATGGCACTTTCAAAATCGTTTGCTTGCAATGGTGGCTATAGATCCTAACCTGAATCTGGAAGAGCGTGAACCCTCCATGGTCTGTATTTAGATAGACATTCATAAACTTCCTATGATTTTATTCAATAGACAGTCAACTATTAAACTAGCTAACCAAATAAGGAAGTTTATAGAATGCCCAAAGAGGATTAACCCTTTGTCAATTAAGTTTTGAGAATAAAAGTTGAAATCAAGATAGCAGAATACTTGTGTCGTATGCTTATACTGAGTACTGCCCAAGAAAATAGAGTACGTAGGGTTTCTTACGCCCAAGCTTTTGTTATAGATGTGGATGTATCAATCACATAATGCTAGAATGCATAGTTCATAAGAATATCCCTAATGCTCCATAAAAGTTTGGCCCTTGGATAAGGTCAGAGTATATGGGATCAACAACTATTGTTAATGAATCCTTTCATCTAAACCAATGGAAAGAAGAGGGAGCTTTAGATAGTTTAACAGCTGACCCAGTCTGAATTTTGCCCTTCTATGGATCCCCCTGTGGTTAACGTTGATTTGTCCCTTGCTACTTTACAGTCGATATTACCCCCACAAATACCCTTCCCCAAGCTTTTGTTGCTTCAAACAACCATAACTTTGCCCCCTCACAATCCCATGTAGCCAAAACCAACTCTTTATAGCCTCCTCCTAGTTTTAACCCAATTCACCTCTATTCAATATTGTGCTCTGTGCCCTACTCCTCAAAACTCCCCCTTATCAAAATTTCTCATCTTCAAATGTTGTTGAGCCAAAAAAGAGTGTTAACAATTTAAATTGGGAGACTGCTGCTTTGTCCTTTGAAAGTGAATTGAACTAAAAAACAAGAAGCTCCTCTCAAACCATGGCTGAGATTATCCCTTCTATTGCTCTGATCATGAAGGAAGTAGACAGAAACCTCCTCATTCCTCGCTCAAGCACTTTTACCCCAAATAATCTCATCTGGCCTACAGAAGATTCCTTCCTCCCTCTTCATCAAAGGGCAAAGCCAAACTGTTTTCATAATCTAGTTTGAGTCCTAGGCACTCTGATGTTTCCATTTCTTCACTGATGATTAACCCGCCTATCCCATTAGACGAGTTAGAGGAGTCTGAATCCTATGTGGCTATCCAAGAGCGGACAGACCTGAACAGGATCAGGGCTGCCTCCCCAAATGAGCCGCCTCTTATTAAACTGCCAGGGGTTGGGTCACCCCTGTGCAGTAGTTTGGGTTACTAGCCTTATTGAAATTCACAAACCCAAACTGATGTTTTAGATGGAGAACCATAGATCAAGTGAAGAGATGGAATATATCCATAAAAAATGGAAGGACTATGATGGGTTTGCGGTTAGCCGTGTTAAAAGAAGTGAAGGGCTCATGGTATTATGGATAAAGGATATAGAGATTACCCTGACCAACCACTGTAATCATCATATTGCAGCTGAAGTTAACCTTCCAGGTATGACCCTTTTTAATTTCACTGGTTTCTATGGATGATCCAACTAGAACCTGAAACATCTCTCTTGGAAACTTCTGTTGCTTCTCAAATATCATACTAGAACCTCGTGGATTATAGGAGGAGACTTTAACCAAATTCCATATGAAAGTGAAAAAAAGGAGGGAAAATTCGAGGGGAGGATTGGAGAGATACTATTTCAAAAGCTGAACTGATTGATTTAGGTGTTGTAGGATATCAATTTACCTACACAAATTGTCAAGCTGGACCTTTTGATTCAATAAGTAGGTTAGATAGAGTTTTTGTCTACCATAAAGCTCTCAAAATTTTCCCAGCTATCTCGGTGCATCATCTCCCAAGACAGTGTTCTGACCACTGCCCTATTCTTGTTAATTTCTTAGGAAGTCACAAAAAACCCAGCAAAATCTTTAGGTTTGAGAATGTGTGGTTAGTTGAGAAAAAATGCCAAGAAATAGTGGAATCCATCTAGGGTAACTCTATCAAGACGTAATGAGTAACATTCAGAGATGCAAAAACAAATTGTTAGAGTGGAATGGGCGGTCCTTCTCCAAATTAACAGTAAACTAGGAAGTAAAAGGAGAGAACTATAAGTAATCTCTATTCGCCCCCAAAACCATTGGGCTTTGGCTAATAGGAAAAGGTTGCTCCTGGAGATCAAATTTACAGTTGAAGGAAAAAATCAAACGGAAATAGAGATCAAGGGATATCTGGATCAGAGGGGGACAAAAACATAAATTTCTTTCATAATAGAGCTTCCCAAAATAGAAGTAGAAATGAAATTTCTTGTCTGACAAAGATGAGAATGGAATTATGAAATTTGATTGGGCCGAGCTGGACAATATTTCAACCAACTACTTTCAGAACCTTTTCCAAGCGCCTCCCCAAAGAAACTTTGACAAGTTTATAGAAGCAGTAGCTGGGCTGCTCCCTCCCCATTGGATTAAAGCCCTAGAATTACCCTACACTAGCTCATAGATTATCCAGGAAACAAAACAACTAGGTATAAACAAATCCTCGGGTCTCGATGGGTTTAATGGTGCTTTCTTCAAAACCTATTGGTCTGAAGTAGGTAATCAAATCACAAACACTGTACTAGATATCTTATTAGGCAACCTTTTCCCTCCAAACCTAAATAACTACTTCATTGCCCTGATCCCAAAAGAAAAAGGAGCTATTAGCCTCTCAAAATTTCATCCAATATTGCCCTGTGTAACTTTGTCTACAAAATAACTACCAAACTCCTAGCTAACCGCTTTCAGGAGACCATCCCTCGCACCATCTCCCAAAACCAGCCACGCTTTGTCAAAAATAGACTCATCATGGACAATGTCATTTTGGCAGGGGAAATTCACCACAAAATTGCCAAATCCCAAGCCAAAAAGCATAGTATGTTCTCTTGCAAAATTGATCTTAGTAAGGCATATGACAAACTCAGTTAGAACTTCCTAGATAATATTATTAAGGCCATGGGCTTCCCTAACCATTGGAGAACCCCGGTTATGAATTGTGTAACCTCGGTGAAAGACATGGTTATATCATCAATGGATCGTCTGGAAGATCTTTTTCTCAATAGAGGGGTATTAGACAAGGAGACCCCATCTCTCATTTCATTTTTATCATTGCCCAAGAAGCCCTATCAAGGACCCTTAACAAAGCTACGAGTAACCAAAGATATGATGGTATCCCTCTAACTAACAAGCCCCTCATATATCCCATCTAGCTTTTGCAGATGACATCATATTTTATGGCAAAGCTAGTGCTTCAAACATTGATGCTCTGACCAATATCCTCCCAGATTTCCTAGACTCCTCAGGTCATCCGATTAACCAATCTAAATCAGAAATTGTTTTCAACCCAAAAATTCCTTAGTCCACAAAAAATACCTTAGCCTCTATCCTAAATGTCCAACAAGTTTCGTGTTTCTCTAAATACTCAGGGCTCCCTTTAAAAGTTGGTAGGAATAAAAGGGAAACCTTTGGTTTTTTATTAGAAGCCCTACAAAAGAGAGTGCAAGGGTGGAACAGACCTGTGTCTCAGGCGGCTAGATTTGTCCTACAAATCATTGTGCTACAATCGATCCCAAAGTTTACTATGTCCTTGTTCAAACTGCCTAATGGTATCATAGAAAAATTGAATTATACTTGCTCTCAATTTTGGTGGGCTGGGTCGACAAAAAAAAGAGAGCAATGCACTGGAAGAAATGAAGATATGTTTTCTCCCATAATGGCAAGGGTGGTTTAGGATTTAGACAGATTAAGGCTTTCAACCAAGCCCTCTTGGCTAAACATATCTAGATCATCCTCAACAATGAAAATAGCCTAGTTAGCAAATCCCTTAAAGCTCTTTACTTTCTAAACTCTGGAATTCTCCAAGCTACAAAAGGAAAAAATGATAGTCCAATCTAGAAAATATGTTGATAGCTATAAAAGTCATCAATCTGGGAGTTGTTGTTAGAGACATTAGTAATGGAGAAAACACCCTAATCTAGGAATTACCCAGGATCTCAAAAAACCATCCTGCAAAACCTATTACCCCCTGTCCAACTTTGTCCATTATTAGAACAGTGAGCCAGCTAATAAACTGTGATAATCTGTCACGAAATGAGGACTTAGTCTCTTCTACTTTCCTACCAATAGAACATCAAGATATTCTTCATACCCTAATCAGGGGTAACTGCAATGACTCTTGGAGTTGGATAAGAACTAGCTCAGGCAACTATATTGTAAAACGAGCTACTCCAAACTGTTGGAAAGCCTTAGTAGAGAAGAATCCTCCTGCAACAACTCTCATTTCACCTCCTCAAAAAGATTCTGGATGGAAACTTGTCTCCTTCAAGAGTCCACCTATTTGTCTGGAAGTTCTTGAACAAAATTACCCCAGGCCTTGAAAATATATCAAAAAGGATAGGAGGAAATAGTGCCTTTTTTATGTGTGGAGATAATGATACTGAAGTCCACAACATTTTCAAGTGCTAGACGTCAAAAAATTCGTGGAAATACATTATTGATAGTTCAAAATTGCCAAGTAAATGGACAATGCAATTCAATACTAGATTATTGTTAAAGCATAATTCTGGCCTAAGATAAAAGCTACAAAAGTCATGAATTTGATGTGGGCAATTTATGATGCCAGAAATCGGACTCGACATAATCGTGAATTACCTATTTTTGAGTGTATCAATTAGAACATGGCTTTCATTGAGGCTTACCAATCTGGTATGCACGGGCAAAACTCAGGAAATCAAGAGGAGCAAAATATTGTTGTAACATACCATGAGATTATTTTCTCTACTTGTTGTAATAGAAAGTTTGGCAAAAATATGATATGTAGCGGAGCCTTCGTGATGCAATCGAGTGATTTAGATGTGGTTTTTAACAGGATTACTAGAAGTGATGCTTCAAATCACCAAGCAGAGATGGATACGATCAAGTACGGGTTGTTTCCAGTAACAAACATACGAATGAAAAAGCTTATCTACAGTCAAAGAACGATGAAGAACATCCTATCCAAGAACCATGAGGACTCTACTTCTTTCCCTGCTTATCATTTGTACTCATTTGTAATGTGATGATTAGACTTGCTTATTGTACTGACTCTTTTTCGAATTTCCCAAATTTGCCACTAGAAGTTGTAACAAATATTTTGATTGGAAGATTTGGGATAAGGCCACGGTCCCTCTTTCTATATCTCATGCATCTAGACTAGAAGGTGAGGTGCTTATGCACCAAAAACATGTACTATGACATAGGTCTATTACTATGGGTGCCCAATAATATAGTACTCCCTTCGTCTGCTTTTGACCTTCAGGTCTTCTTTATTTTGCTGCCCCATAATTATGTCTTCTTAGTAAAGTAAGTTAATAAGTATAGTTTCCAACAATACCCCTTACTTGCCAAGCCGTTCCTTTCCAAACCAGCTGCCGCTAATTTAGGGTACATTTCCTCTCTTTCTCATTTCTCCTCTCTTCTCGCATTCTTCATTGGCAAAAATTAAAGAAACACAGACTCCTCTTCACAGCAAACAATGTTCAAGAATTTCAACTGTATCACACTTACTTTCTCTTCTTATTTATAGGAAAATTCACGATATACCCCTGTTTTCTTTCGTAATTCACAATATACCCTTGTGGTTTTGTAATTCAACTTTAAACATTCTAAATGTTGTCCAAAATTGATGAAATTTTACATGGACAATGCTAAAGTGCTATATTTTGGTCCAATTCCAAATTTGAAGTTTTTAAGCTCACATGTGACCTGTGGGACCCAATGAACATGTGGCATATTCATTGGGTCCCACAGGTCACATGTGAGATTAAAAACTTCATATTTGATATTGGAAAAAATATAACACTTTAGCATCATCCATGTAAAGTTTCATCAATTTTGGACAACATTTAAGCATGTTTAAAGTTGAATTACGAAAAACACAGGGGTATATTGTGAATTATGAAAGAAAACAGGGGTATATTGTGAATTTTCCTCTTATTTATTTTTCTATCCACTAATGGGAAGAGAGTTCCAAAAAAGTGCGACGCGTAGATCTATCGGTGAAGTGTTGAAGACTGCGACAACAAGAAATCGATTTCTATGTTGCATGTGCCAGATTTGGCGTCGATTCTAGCCAAACGTTTTGTGGATATAAATTTGTATGCGACGGATTATACAAGCTTCTGAGAGCTACAGTCAAGTCTTCCCTTCATCTGCTTGTTTCCACTACCTAGCAATTTTGTGATCGCAACTCCGATTCAACGGTATCATGTTTTAAAGATTTTCTTTCTTTGATGCTCTTTGTACTTGATTTGTGTGTGTGGATGTGGTGAAATTGAGAATCTGATGGTGTGGTTAGGTATTGTATTAGAGGTGCAGATAATAGAGTAACTCTACTGTGAATATTTTACTCCTAGTGTGGTGATAGTAACAGATATATTTCCTAATTTATTGTGATTAAATTGGTTCTCTTAATTGTATAGATTCATAGTTTAGAGGGATAGTATGCGATTGAACTTTTTCAGTGCAATTTTTGGTGACTAATCGATTCCGTCTATGCGCATCATTGTGGTCGTTTCCCATGCTATAAATCATGGTTTTACATACTCTGTTCGTTTCTGTTTCGTTTTTTAAGTTTGCTTGTTTGGAAGCATTTTTCAGAAATTATGATAGCTTTAATGGAGATGTAAATCAGTTATTTGGTTACTAGGTCTTTGTTTTGTATTGATGTTTCTATCGTTTGTTTGATTTAAAGGTTATTTGTTCCCAGACAAAATACTGGGAATTTGGATTCAAGGTTAAAATTATCTAGTGCTAAACATAATTGAAATCATCATTAGTATGGGAGTAAGTCATTCCGCTGTATGCAATTATATGGATAAGTTACTCATGAAACACAAAAAATTTTCAAGTTTGATATCCAGAAAAAGATTCTGTCTGTGCACTAGGATGAATACAAGTCATCAAATAAATGTGAACTGAAATTACATGATATAGTAGAACTGAACAGAAATATGCATTAGATGATAGTTAACCACATATAGATAGTTTGTACATTAAAGCCAAAAACATCTTGATGCCAAACAGAGTTAACTATCCAATGCTATCACACAACTGATAAAGTAGTTAACAGACAAAGTAAAAGCTTATATGCTAAAGCAAAATAGTTTGTTAACAAAAATGGTTAACTATCTATTATTCATCTAAAGTTAGAGCCTAGGCATCCAGATCCTTAGAAAGTCTCTAGCAAAAATATTCATTCATTCTTCTTTCTGACAACTCTCCTTCATCATCTGGTAGGTAGGACATTCAAGTCAATGTCTAATCTAGTCTTCTTGACTTTAGGGATGATTGGCTTCAGCTCATCACTAGGATTTCCTTGTTCATCTTTTGTAAAGAGTCAAAATGAGAGAAATAAATATAAGCAATATCAAATGCAAAGCAGGGGTTAAGTATACATGAAGGTAGTAAATTTATCATATTCAGTTCAACACAACATCAACAATTCTTGAGGGCAGCTTATTTGTTCTCAATGGTTCACCAATCTCTTTTTGCCCATATGAGGAAGCTTGTAGCTATTTTCCCAATGAGACCTCAATGTTTCTACCATACACATTTGCCAACTCAAAAAGCAATGATTAAGCCTTTCCTCACAAAATTCATCAAAGGCTGTTACAACTGCAACTATAAGCTCATCAATAGTGTTGCAAGTTTTTTGCTGCTGTAAAGACTGAATTGCTCTAAAAACCCCAAGGTCTGGAACATTCATATCTGGGCTGTTAGGGGACTGGCATATTAATCTGATGTCAAAACCCATCTTTTGATGTGGCCTCATTAAACTCTTGGTCATTTGGTTGAATGTGTGGCTTGGCATTGTCTTGCTGGATATAGTTTGTTTTTGAACCGTAGGTTGGCCACTTTGAGCGGATTGCTGGCAAACCTTTTTTATCAGCCATGTTTTAGTGACATGTCTAGTAACAAGAATGGATTTAGTTTCCATAGATCCTGCTGCACGATTTTGCTGCTACGTTTAGCAGGTTCTTGTTGTGTGAAAGGAAAAACCAATCTTTTTGGAATACCAATCTTTCCGGAAAATATTGCAACTGTCATAGGATCACACCCTAGGACGAGCAACCACACATAGAAACATATCTTAGGAATAAATCTTTTACTTAGGCAATGTCGAATAGGATCAGTCTCTTGCGGGAGTAAATAGTATCTTTCTGTAGTTTTTGTCAAATAAAATCACTTTTCATCAATGTGAATAATGTCAAACATGTGATGAAATATAGGGTCTTGAAGAAATCTGTTCAGGTCTAGTGTTCTATCAATACGTAGCATTAACAAACAAAATTTCACCCTTGTTTTTTTATTCTGAGCATGTAGATATGGCTGTATTGCAGTGTATGTGGCCCTAAGCTCCCCTTCCATAATTTATGATGTATTGTTGTTTTTGCCATTCCTAATGCAGTTGCAAGTGAACAAATAGTGGTGGCGTTTTCGTAGAGGAAGTTGGGCAACTTACCTATAATCCATATGAACTCGCTTCCGACCACAACACCATGTTCTTCGGTGTTGGATCGGTGACCGTTTCCAGAAACCATCGAAGTGTTTGACATCCTTCCAGTAGCGACTACTGGTCCTAGCTGTAACAGCCAGTATCCCACTGTTGTGATATTGTCCGCTCTTGCACACAGGCCACATGGTTTTGTTCCTGGGTCACTAGTAGAAAAAATGTTTTTAACCAACCACGGTTATTTTGCCTATATACCACGGTTAGGAACCGTGGTTTATGCTCGCGTCGTATATTTACAAATAGCGATAAACGACGGTTCATAACCGTGGTTTAAAGTAAGCGAAAAAACCACGGTTTCTCGAAACCGTCGTTTAAGACCCTTCTCCTAGACCCCTTCTCCCGGGATATTCATTGACTTTATCCACGGTTGGAGTATGAACCATGGTATAAAGGGTGTTATAAATGACGGTTTTACTTAAAATGTGGTATAAATTTTTACAAATCAAGAATAACCACGGTTAAAATAAAACCGTGGTTTATAGTCTATGAATTTTTCCCTCCAGTTTGCCGGCGATTTACCGGCGCTGCTTCAATGGTAACTCAACAGAGAGCCATACAGAAGAGAATAAGAGTCCAGAACATGTATGTTCCTTGTTTGTGTATTTGGTTGCTAAATAAGTCACATTATTTTCCTTGTTCGTTGGTAGGTTACAAAATTACCGTGAAAGAGAATGAGAGAGGGCGGAGCTGTTCGCGGGTTAGGGTTGCAAAAAATTACAGAAGAAGAAGCGCAGAGCATATGTTCCTTGTTCGCTACTGTGGGTTGCAAAAATTACAGTGAAACAAGAGGTGTAGAGCATGTTATTGTTCGCCGGTTTAGGTTTGCAAAAATACAGTGAAGAGGCGCAAGAAGAAGAAGAGAAGAGTTGCAGAGCATGTCCTTGTTCGTCGTTACAGTGAAGAGGCGCAAGAAGAGAAAGAGAAGAGTTGCAGAGCATTTCCTTGTTCGACAATATTGGTTGTAAACATTGAGGACAAATATATATAGTAGGAGAAAGAGAAAGAGCCGCGTTAATTTCCGCCGAAAATTCGAATTCCCGCTTAGACTATATACCACGGTTCTACCAAGAACCGTCATTTAAATATTTTGACCATGACTAAAAACGACGGTTGTGAGAAAACCGTGGTTTAAAATACAATGCGTCAAACTATATTGACGGTTCCACACAGAACCTGGTATATAATACAACGTGTTCAAACTATATTGACGGTTCCGTCAGAACCGTGGTATAAAATGCAACACGTCAAGCTATATACGACGGTTCTGCGTGGAACCGTGGTAAAATAAAATCCCCGCCGACACTTTTTGTGATGGTTATGCTAATAACCGTGGTATAAAAGTTTTAAATGACGTTATGAGGTTACCGTGGTTTAAAGTGCGTCATTTAAAATCTTTTTTCTACTAGTGGGTTTCCTAGCCCCAAAAGGCCTCACAAAAGGAGAGGTATCCCCACCCATATAAGGAGTGGTTCGTTCTCTCCTCCAATCGATGTGGGAGGTAAACCTCAAGGTATTACACTCCACCCCCCTTGGGAGCCCAGCGCCCTCGCGGGCTACACTGGCACACCCTGGGTCTGGCTCTGATACCAACTGTAACAGCCCAGTATCCCACTATTGTGATATTGTCCGCTTTGGCACACAGGTTGCACGATTTTGTTCCTGGGGTTTCCTAGCCCCAAAGGCCTCACAACAAGGAGAGGTATCCCCACCCATATAAGGAGTGATTCGTTCTCCCTCTCCATCGATGTGGGAGGTAAACCTCAAGGGTATTACACTAGTGCTTATGGAGAATTCTACAGAAATGGAGGTTAGAAGTCCCTGTTGCATTTTCTCATCTTGACTACTTGTAAGAAGAGCTTCAATGAGGCGATGTCGATCTTCTTTGGAAAGCCTTCTTGCTGCCGAATTTTCTCCCTCCCCATGTTTAGCTCTCTGTATGTGAGATGTTTGAGGAAAAGGTGTGCTGATTCAACCTGCTAATTTTATCCTTTCATGGCCTACCTTTCTGTATGTGAGCTGTTTTTGAGGAAATGGTGTGTAGATTTAGTTTGGTTCTTATTTATAGTCACAAATGTATAGCAAGATTTAAGTTATGGTGGGAAGCTGTAAATTTAATTTTCATTATTAAAATACGAGGAGGGAGCTGATAGTTTCTACTCTATAGGTTTGATTGTTGTTGCATAAATCTAATTATACAGATGTGATGTTAAACCCAAGATTTGATGCATTCTATACACACGAACAAAAATAATTGTCTGTACTACAAGGGTGTTTTGGTAAAATTAACATGTTACAGTTTGAAAAGGGAAAATTCCTTAGGTCCCGTTCGTTTGTGGCTGGTAAAAATCCAGCAGCATTAATCTTGTATGTAATTGTCCAGCTAAGAATTTCTCTTGTTCGTTAATGGTTGAGCGATTTTAATGTGAGGGATGAGCAAAAGTCATATACCCTTGTCTTCACTTTGTCCAACAGCATATAAAACACTCTTACCCTTTTACAGTCTATCCTTCATCTTCATACATTTTGAAACGCTATAAAAACCATAGTCTTATCATACAGTGTGAAAACTTTTATCCTTCATCTTCACATTTATGTCTTCAGTCGTTAGTCGGTTTGTGCAAAAAAAATTCACGGGTTTGATTTCTCTCCCTCACATCTTCATCTTGGGGTCGCACTATACATAGTAATGACAGTAGTGTAGTGTGGTTGTAAAACTTACCTGGAGGAAGCTGATTTATGGGCGTCAAATGTTGGGTCCGAGGGAAATTGAATGCAGTTGTTACGAAGTTGAACAATGATGAACGACAAGGCAAATATGCTGGGCTGGAGGGGTGATGCTAGGGTATAATGGATATTGGTCAAATCTAGAGAGCTGAAAATCCTGAAACGCAGCAAACCAGACGTTTTTGTATCAGCTCCTCAGATGGGATTAATCTCACATCAGAGATGAAAAAATGAAGAAATCCATCTAGCATTCATCTTCAAATAGACATTCAGCCTACTAACGAATCGGGTAATCTTCACACTTTTGATTCACCGGAAGGTCAAAAGCCGGCCGAGGGAGTACTATATAAGAAGTACTTCAAGTTTGTTAAAAAAAAAAAAAAAGCTGCGTTCATTTTCTGTTAAAGAAGTTTGTTGATATTTCAGCTTAGCAGCTACCAATCACGCACGTGTTCTTCTTATCTGTTCCCGGGTATATCCTCACCTCACTCACCTCACCTAAAAGCACGAGTAGTTGGTCATTATAAATTCAGAAAGAAAAGAGTACTAGTGTCTAGTAGTAATGATTACGTATACGTATGTGTGATTGATGCAACCAATACTATCATCTTATTTATTTGATTTCTCAACTCCGTTTACAGAAAGCAGCGACGGTACTTCAGGAAAAACACAGAAAAAAGGCAACAGTTGCGATTCTAATAACCAGCAAAAGATTGTCACCCAAAAGAAGGGACGACGACCCTCACGTAATCGAAAAGAATTGTACGGGGATTCCTATCATAACGCTTTTTCTATGACTGAAATGGAAAATCATTTAGGCAAGAATTTCTTCAATGGCTTTAGCATTGGCATCCAATTTGTCTTCGTTCTTGGCTTGCTCCTTCGCTAGCTTCTTAAGCCTAGCGAGCTCAAGATCCTTGCTCATCTTCCTCCTGTACATCTCAGCGAAGGTGATCGGCTCCGGCATGATTGGAGTCTCTCCCTCCCGTATCGCCAATGGATAAACGGTTGCATCAGGGGATGGGTTCTGGAATGTCGCGATCGATAGCCTGCTCTGGTTTGAGTTTACAACCGCTTGGTGATCAGCGTTCTTGAACCTCCCGTTGCTTAGATACTGCACCGCCATTACAAAATCATAAAAGATATCAGAAACCTCAATCATATAGCATAATTGCTCTAATTACAGGCATAATACCGATTCTTTGACATGAAAACCTTAATAACAATGTTGAAATTCAAGTAATTAACCAAGTACCAACACACTCACATGTCCATGGTCACCAAGATTGACAACAAACGCCCCTTCAACAGGCTGAACAGTGATCCAGGTCTTACCACCATCTCTAGTAGCCTGAAGTCCACCGACCTGGTCTTGAAGCAGCAACGTAATGGTACCCGGGTCAGTGTGGCGTTTCAGTCCCAGAGTCAAGTCCGGCTGAGGGCATTTCGGGTAGTAGTTGACCACGACCTTCTGGTCCATGTCAACGCACGCTTTAGTCAAAGCTTCAGTCTCTAGTCCCATGGCCTCAGACAGAACACCAAGAAGCTTGCAAGCTAAAGCCATGAGATCATCGCTGTACTTCTCGGTTGTCTTCATCCATCCCTCTGGCTTGTCTGGCCACCTAGAGTAGTCTCGTGACTTCACCGGGTATGAGAAATAGGTCACGATTTCACGCCAGTCCGAAACTGCCTCTCCCTGAAATCAGTCAATCAAGCAATCGAGATCGACAATATGGAACGGGATTGTTAATTAGTTCCAATAATATAAAATCGGAGCGATCGGAGAACAGACTGAAGTAAAAGTGAGAAAGTATTCGTCAAATTCCACTAATTACTGTTCAATCACAGCAAGAAGTACCTGGAGATGGCTGGAGACGATGAAACCTCCCTCTTACCACCAGTCATGTCGAACCGGAGCTTCTCCTCAGCGGGGAGTGCAAAGAACTCTCTAGCAAGACGAGTCATGTCACTGATTAGTGAAGAGTCGATTCCGTGATCAACGACCTGGAAGACTCCCCAGCCCTCGCATGCCTCGACGATCTTCTTGCAGATCTCGTCCCTACGTCCGCCGACCTCGTCGATTCCAGCAAGGGAGATGACGGGAATGTCGTTGGAGAACTGGTTGTAAGCGACTTTAGGTCTCTCGTCTCGTCGCGAACGAAGCTAGAGTTCAACGTCTTTTCCTCTGCCAAGGCGGTGAGCGTGGATGGTTTCACAGCGGGCGCCATGATTATGATTTTGGGGGTGGTTTTTCGCAAACTTGAGATGTTTGTAGGTTTAAGGGAGTGTGTTTTTGTGAGGGTAAATGTTGATGAGAGGGGGGATGAGAGTTATGGATGAAAAGGGAGTTGGAGCATTAAATATGGGGAGATGAGAAGGAACGGTGGTGGTGGGTAGTTTGTGTGGTCTTAAGTTGAGAAACGGAGTAGAGAGCTTTACCTAACTCCTGCATTTACCATCCCACCAACGCCACGAGCCTAACTGCCCTTCGAGATTTTGGCAAACTCTACCATACAACCAGAAGCGTAACCTCAATGTTTCATGTGCATTTGATATAGTTAAAAAAATTCTATTTTTTATATTTGAAATTAGATTTTTAATTAATTAAATCTGATAACCCTTCAGTAATAGAATCTAAGGAAAATCTTGAAATTTAAAATAAATAATTATGAAAATTTTCATCTTAAAAAAATGCTGAAAAAATCCAAACAAATAATTCTAAAAATGTGATAACCGTCAAAGTACAAAAATCTAGAGGAATTTAAAACAAATAATTGCAAAAAAATTCTCAACTGTGTTAAATAAAAATCTTGTTTTTAGAGAAAAATATATTATATTCTTTTATTATATAATTTTAATAAAATACTAGTCTAGAATTTGAATCTGAGCATATTTTATAAAAAACATAATATAAATTTTGAACAAATGGTTTAAATGTTAAACAAATGGTTTGAAATATTGAAAATGTTGTACAAATGGTTTCAAATGTTGAGCAAATGGTTTAAAATGTTGAACAATGCTAACAAGGAATTTGTAGGAAAGATTATATACAAAAATGAATAAAGTAATAAAAGAATCCTACAACTTTACTACGGGTAGCAAAAATCCCGGTCGGAATAGAGTGTAAGTAAATTACGACCAAGAGTATCGAACCCAAGGGACTTAATAGAAAATCAGTCATAATCCTAGTAATTGTCTATTTCTAATATAGAGGGGGAAAGGGACATTAATTCAAATTAAAGAAACTATCTAAATTAACTAAATACTCCCTCCGTTCAACAATAACTGTCATTTAGAAACTTGCACACTTCTTAGAAAAGTAGGACAATGACGCATGTGCCCTACTTTTACTTTTCCATTTAGATAATAATTACTTTTATATTAAATAGTAGGGGTAAAAGTGAAAGAAGTGTGTCAAGCTAATGACAGATATTTTTGAACAAAAATCACATCCTAAACGACAGATATTAATGAACGGAGGGAGTATGATATTTACAATGAACTATTCTTGATTCGGGATAATAATCAATCTAATAACAAGTATGATCACAAAGAAATTAGCAAGTCTCAAATTAACCAACTTTTGAACACCCCGGATGTCATGTCGGACATAAGATGCACGGCACATTCAAAAACTTTGAATGTGCCGGACACCAGACACCCGGCAATCCACCCGACAGATCAAAATGTTAATATTGTTTTCCAGTTTCGGATTTGAAACAAAACACTCACAGTCCATTATCGAATCCAGCATATTTTATGCCAATAAACGAACAAGAAGGTGGAGAATAAAATGGTGAATTCCAAATCTTAATTGTCATCTCCTAATTTATAGAAGACAAAGGCAAAGATACTTAGATTTTCTCAACCCATTATGCCTTCGTTTTGATTGACAAAAGAAGAATTTTGAAGTAAAGGGAATAAGTAGCGAACTCATTCCAATTTGCACAAAGATAAAAAATCTTAGTTTGAACTTTGCAACTTTATTAAATGATCAGAAATGTTTTACAAAGAGAATCATCCCTAACCAAGGATAACCAAGGAATTCTACTTCACCATCCACACAAATAAATGAAAAATACAAAGAGGATAAGGGAATTGGTCATAGCCTTAACCCGACAAGGATCTTCTTCTCTTCGCGTGGATGGATGCGCGGAACTTCCTTGGTAGAAGTGACACCGATTTTGTGAAGTTTGAGTGGAGTATATTGAATGATGAAGTGTGAACGTGGAATGTAAGTGATTGTGGAAGTGCAGACTATCGGCCTATTTATAGGCCTCAAATTCTTCATGTGTCAGGAGTCATGCCGGATTAGTCGTACCAGGCACCACATGTTTTATAATGGTCAATTAACCGCCAAATCCCGCGAAACGATGCTTGTGCCGGACAGGAGACATCCAGCACCATATCCGGCATCAGTCAGTTTGGTAACGGTAATTAACTGCTATCTTTTGACGAACCAAGGTGACTCTTCACTGGTGCCGGCTAGGGAATACCTGGCACTAGGTCCGGCAACACCTCTGCCCTGCTCCATACTCTTGCCGTGAGTTGATCTTCCGGCTTCAAGCCCGGCATCACTTCGATCCTTTGATTAAAATTTTATTCCTTGCACAAAAGCATAATAAACATAAGTCTGAACATATAAAACGACTTTATATGCAATATGATATAAATACTAGCTATTTTATACTTATTTTAACTAATATTTCTATAATTCTAACTATTAAAATATGATAATTCTGAGGCTTATCAAACCACTTGTATTGCTAATATGAACATGTAATTGATGTTTAAAAATGACGAGAAAATAGAAATTGTATAATTATATTGATACTTTTTATTATAAAATTTCTAATGAACAACTTTATCACATTTTTTAACAGTTTATAAAAATCGTTGAACATATAGTTCAAAAGATTCAACAACTAATTTTATATTTGTAAACATTAAATGTAACTTTTAAAAAAAGGATTAACAAAACTTTTTTTCAACAAAGTGTGTTAAAAGTTTACCATGTATCTTGAAGTTTTTAACATGGTAATCCAATTTGAAATTGTTAAATAGTACTAATATTCTTTTATTATATAATTATCCATGAACAATTGGACTGGAATTTTAATTTGAGCAAATTTTAGAAACAACATGAAATAAATTTGAACAAATGGTTTAAAATGTTGAACAACGTTCATCGCTAATATGAACATGCAACTGATGTTCAAAAAATGGCAAAAAATATATAATGGTATAATTATATTGACATTGTTTTATGATAAAATTTTGGATGAACAAATAGTATCAAATTTGTGAATAAATTGTAAAAAATAATTGAACATATGGTTCAAAAGATTGAACAACTAATTTTATATTTTGAACATAAACGTTCACTTTAAAAATGGAATAACATGAAGTAACTTTTGAACAAAGTGTGTTAAAACTTGAACAAGTAGTACATAGTATTTGAACACAAACTTGAAATTTTTCAAAATGGTAATCCAAATTTAAACAAACAAATTGTATTAACATTTTTTTCTAATTGACGGTCAACTGGTTGAAGGTGAAAGTAGTTTGAGATAAGTAAAATATATCGTGTAATGGTAAAAAGATGAAGAGATCAATGGTTATGTAGCTTACATGTGGTTACGGCATTGATAAGTTTCCATGGTTCTCCATTATTCAATTTCGTTGATTTATTCATCGATGCCAGTAGCGAATTTTTGGACCAATTTGAGTTTAATTTGAACTGACAGAGGAGAAAAGAAGAAAGAGAATAAAAATGATGATAATTGTGACATGAACGAGGACAAAAAAGAGAAGAAAAACGATGAAAATTGCGACAAGAACGTGTTTGTAGATATTTAAGAGAGATGAATCTTTTGAAACTGTAAATTGTTGAAATAATTTCTAAATTGGTGGAGAAGTTAAATGATTTGTTTTATATAATTTTAAAGAACAACATATGAAAACAAAAACTGTTATATACTCCCTCCGTCCTGAATTGACCGTCCTGTTTGCTTTATGGCACGTTTTTCCATTTCAATATTAAACATATAAGATAAAATAATTTTATAAAACTAAATTTTGTAATATATAGTTTATGATGTAAGGAATCATATGCAACACTTAAAATTTTAAAATTATTTTATTTTATATGTTAAAACGACATGTCCAAATAGTAAACAGGGTAGTCAATTCTGGACCGAGAGAGTAATTTAAGATGCCATGTCAGTGACCGGAAGCACGGTGCAGTGTGCTTCCGGTTGTATAGTAGACGCTTTGTGAAATTTTAGAGAGTCTACTCATCTTTCATATGTTACTATCATAGTGATTTAACTTCTAATGATGCGATAATGACGATGGGTAGATAGCTTTTTTTTGTTTAATCTTTATTCAAAACATTCTTTTCCAAAACTAGTAACCATAACATTAATTAAAAAGAGTGATTACTTCATAGTCAACAAGACTCAAAGTGAATGCATATAGACCTACTTGCAAGAAACCCTAGCCGCTTCCTATCGTGCTCCCTTCAGGCGATTTTAGAGACGATCGTGGTCGTTCTCTAGTTTTTCTCATCTGATTAAATCAGTGAGATTGGCATTCAGCCACATCTATCCCTTCTCTGTTAGTGTCTTCCGTGCTTCTCCTTGAGCTGTCCTGGTAGTAGTGCCTCAACATGCGGTTCCCGTCGATCAAGTTAGGACAGGATTTGGGGTTTTCTTTGGTTTCCGTCATTCTCCAGGGTTAGGAAGCAGATATCCTCCGGTCTTCTCAGGTGCTTCCTGTGGCGACGAATTCTTGGGGTTTCCTTCCCCGTTTTCTTTTGCTTGCCTGTCTGTCGAGTCGAGGCCCATGGTCAGTAGTGACTCTTCTCCGGTGGATCTGGAAGGTTGAGGCTAAGTGGCTCTCGATTCAGCTGGACAAGGGGTGGTCTCTTCTACTCTCCTCCTCGGCCGAGTATATCTTTGATTGGATTTGTTTTCTCCAAGCAACATCGTCATTATCTTTTATCATCTTTAGAAGATTTGTCAGTGCTTATATTTTTCTCTATGTGGGTAACTTCCTGTGTTTGAAGAATCAGGCGTTTGGGGGGTTTTGTTTGGTTTTTTTTTCATATTCCTTGATCTCTGTTGCTGATCTACTGGTGGTCATCAGGTGGTCCCAGTTGTTCAGATTATCCAGGTTGATCTAGGTTGGTCTAATTGATCTCTAGTCGTGTTAAAGGACAGTGAATTGTTTGGGGTGCAGGAGGTTAGAGACCTTTGAGAGGGATGAAGGATGGCTGGTAGCCAAGTCTTTGTCATTAGCCATTTTGATTCTCTTTTGGGATTTTATCGTTTCATTTTAGATAATGTCTTTCTGAAGAGAAATGTCGAGAGGTTATGGGTCGTGAGCTGGTGGTATATAGGAGTGAAGGACAAGCCAGGCTGGACAAATCTAGTGATTTGGGGGCTCTCCGGATTCTGCTGGGCATTTTAATTTGTTGTCCATGGCTTCTTTTGGATGGTCTGTTTGGCAGTATTATTTCTCTGAATATTTCTTGCCCTCTTCGTGGCCGAATAAGGCTGTATTATCAGGTGGAGTTTGTTGGACCAGAGATGCGAGAGTGTATCATCTGTACTGTGATAGAGTTTAGAAATCTCTCAATTTCAACGTATTTTCAAGAGGGTGAGATTTTTTCTCCAGCCAATTTGTCTCAAGTTTGGTATTTCCATCAACTTCTTTCAAAAAGAAAGAGCAAGTTCTCCCAGATAATGGTCTTTCGCTCCCCTCCTCCAATTGGATCCTTCAATAGCAAGTTAGTCTTGTTCACAATTCAGAAAGTGGAGTTTGCTTTAGATGGTAAGATCAAGGTTCTACAAGAGCTTTCTAGCTTGAATCACTTTAGGAGTTGGAAGAATTATCTGTTTCAGATTGATGGTTTGTGGAGATTTCCAGAAGGCACTATATTTCAAGCTTTTCTCTTTATGATAGATTGTATCTGTCAAATGATCCTTTCAGTTTTCAAAGTAGCATGTAATGAAGTGGAGTTTCCACTTAGTGGGGGTAACCATTGCATATACTTTGTCAGCATTCAGGAGGATGTTTATCAGTTGGTGTTTGGGATCAAGAAAGATCATGTTTTGAAGATTGGAAAGGATAGATGGTCTTTCGTTCTTACCATTGATCCTATGACCCTATGGAAGAACTCTTCCATGGGTGTCTTATATGCTTTTCTTGGAGTGTTCACAAGGATAGTCAAGTATCATCAATTAGGTTGTATGGATAGGAACTCTGAAGGTTTGCTAGTTGATCTTGATTTCACAGGATGTCTAAGCCATGACCTATGGATGCTCCAGGCCTTTTGGAAGAAGTGGGATTCCGGTGGTGGATCCTTTTATGTGTAAGACAGCCTCATCTGTGAAAGTGCTTTTAGCTAGTATCACTACAAGTCCAATTGCTTTGGAGCTTGTCTCTCTGGTAGGTAGCCATAGCATTTGTATTGATCTAGCTTTTGAGTCAGGCGGGAAGACTCTGCTCAGTGGTGAGATGCACAAAGGAAGAACTATGGTGAATGATAGTGGTACTATTAATTTTAAGTGTAGTTATGTTTACTACTTAAAAGTAACTAAGTTTGATTATTATCTTCTTAAGACTTGTTGGTTCTTTCGGTTGTTAGAAGTTGGTTTTTGTTCAAGTGAAACTGGGAGGTTGTCCCCTTTTGTTTTTAAACTTTTTATCTCGCAGATACTGGGAAAGTTTATTTACTTTTCCTTTATTTAACTTTTGCTAGTATATGAATGAAAAGTATCAGGTTTACTTCAAAAAAAAAAAACAAGACTCAAAGAGATACATAACCCAGCCCAAAAGTCCTACAACTATAACCAACCTTGTCCCGTATGAATGTTGCAAGAGCAGCCAATTGTTGGACTTGCTAACAAGAGCTAGCCATAGAAGCATAATGACCAGCTTCATATGTTTGACCTCGGGTACCGTACATACCAAACCATATAAGTGATAAAGTTTGACAAGAGATCTTACCGAAAATGCTAAAACTAAGAGTAGAACTCATGGAAAAGGGAACAACACAATATAAAAAACCATAAACTAGAAGACATAAAAAGATTAAACCACAAGAGGGAAGCCCCAAACTGATTGCGTGGTTAATGTCCACCCCCATGCAATCAGTAAAGAACGTCATCATTTCCTTTGGCGATCTTAGGGCCATCCCAAAGTTGTCTTACCATCAAGAGAAGTTCTTGCATTACTCGACCCATCAGAGCGAGGGTTGAGCAAACGAGAAAACAAAGCTCTCTTTCCCTAACGCTCGGCCTCACTCATGCGCAAGTCCCAGAGCTCACTATGAGAAGCCGCAGCCAGAAGGTTCCCGAAGTTCCTCTTCTTTGAACCCTTATAAAACTCAGGCATATCAATGCTCAAGGTTAGATGTGGAGAGTCTTGTTCATCACTCACATTCATTTGGGACGTCTAGCTCGCACACTCGAGCACAAAAACATGAGTAGTGAGAAAAAATTTCCTAAAATACACCAGTCATAAACCAAGAAAACCCCCTTGAAAACCCTCATTTTTATGGGGTTCGATTTGAGCAACAAAACATGAAGATATGGTACACCTGGGAAGAAGAGAAGCTCGATAGAAGAAGATAATGAGGAGAAGAGCTCGAGAAATGACTTGAGGAATGGCGAGAAGGAAGAGAATGTCGAGAAGAAACTAGTCAGCACCAATCGATGGGATACATGCAAAGGCAGAAGGGCTCTTTTCCTCTAAATAAGACAAAAAAATAATGAACAGGTGGTGAGAAATAAAAACAGGGCGGCGAGAGGTTGGCTCCCAACACCCTTGAGCAAAACGAGAAAAAGGTGTTAAAGAAGTTCATAGAAGTAGAGCGAGAGGATTGAATCAAACCAAGGAATATTTCTAGTCTCATTCCCTCAAACTATGCTTAATCATCACCTTCATCATTTTCCTATTTCTCGAGAAGGTAACATAGTAGATTTCTCGAAAAAACAAGAAGAGGAATGTGCACAACACAATGAACAGGTGGTGAGAAACGAAAACAGGGAAGACGAAAGGTTAGCGAACAGAAGAGGACAACTCCCGTCGTTGGGAGACTAGTTTCCGGGATTCAAGAAAGTATTATTCAAAACACTTGCCTTTGTATATTATATAACTAATCAAGGTTAATTAACTCTCTTTGACTCGATATAAACCTTTTGTAGGTCACATCTTTTTCACAGTCGAGTGATTTTCTTGATCGAGTACACCAACGCAAATAGGCAAACTAAGTGTGCATTGAAAGTATAGATTGAGTCATCATTGACAAAACCTCAAAAGTCCTTACAATTTTTCCTATTTAGCCAATGAAGAAAAAACTCTTGCATCCTTTGATATTGATTTTGAGATGGTCCTATAAACACTTAAATGACTTGATAAAGGAGACAAAGAATGACCTTTGTGATACCCCTTCATTCATGCATGAACTAATCTCCTTACATAATTTCCCTCACAATGGATAAAAATGAAAACACAAAAGACTGTTAGAGTTGAGTTTGTGTTGTAGGTTTAAATTATCTCTTTTGCATGTTAAGTTGTGATTATGAGGTGTGATTACGAGTAAACAAAGTAACACAAGGAGTTACGTGGTCCTCTTGAATGATCTAGTCCACAGGGGGTTGACAAGGTTTTTAGTAAGATCGGGGAAATACAAGTGATGGGAGAGAGTATTAATGTATATGTCTGAAATAAATGAGGCACTAATTGCTATTGATAGGTAGAATACATAGGAATCGGCTCATTGCTCATCTGTTGGCCGGGTTGGTGACACGGGCTACCTTCATGTGGAATGGAGCCGACGTCACCCGCGATGGGCCTGTCAAAAACAAAGCTTTCTTCCCTTGACTGCTTGGTCGCTAATCCTGATAAGGACACATCAAATTTAGGGTATTTTAATGATGTGTCTAGGAGATGTGCGAATGATAATGGTGGGTTGTCCGACAAGATTGATCGAATGGGATGTCAGCGCCGCACGTGCTAGGTCAGGGATACTCCTACGTGGCAGAGCCGAGGTTGCTACAATGAGGTGCTGGCTGGGGAAACTGGTTGAGGTTTCTGTTGAGGAAACAAGGCTGATATTGGTCGTCTATCGTCAGGCTTAGCTTTCGAGGCTCGATGCTTGATGGTCGGCTATTGCATGTCCCGGTTGTTGGCTTTTCCAAAGGGTACAAGTTTTATAAATACGAAAGTATGATTAGTTTTCTTGATGACATGGTTAAAATGAGGTTAATTACTCTATACCAACATTGACGATATGATAATTTCCCATTTTACCATTGTCGGGGAACTATCAGATTTTCATGGTGCATTGTCTATACTAGCCAAGAAAGAATTTTTTTTATACAAACAGTCTGTAAAAACAATGTAATTTAATATCATTAAGGGTAGTAACTAACTGACTTGGTATGGAACTTGGTAAGTAATAGAAAATGCACACTAGAACCTCAACACATAATTGACTTGGTAAAAACAATGTAATTTAATGTAGTCAAGGGTAGTAACCACTCATTATGGAGCTTTGTGGTAACCCTCTTCCGGGTTTCTTATGGTTGTTACATCAATCGTTCAAGATCGACTCAGTATCTACTCTAGAGGTTAACCGAAAACCAATATTTTTTCCACTCAATACCTGAAAACCGTACCAAAAACGAATTAGTTGCGGTTAACCGGAATAAATTCGGTTAACCAATTTAAAAAGAAAAAATTACAATTTTTACTAAAAATATTTCAGTTATTCGCAGTGGCGGACCTAGACTTTAAAATCTGTGGGGGCCAGTTGTGGATCGAAAATTTTTATTTATGGGGGTAAATTTTTTTTGACACTTGATCACTTTACAATATAATGTTATTTGTATTTTTCAAAAATTTATAAGGTCATTGAACTAATTTTCAAAAATTTTGAGGGATTGGAGACCCATCCGCCTCTATTGGGGACACTTTTTATTGAATAACATTCCGTCAAATAAAATATTAAAAATTAAATTGTAAAACAATATTTAATATTTATATTACAATTATTTTATATGAGTCTTCTATCATTTAAAAATGTTACATATAATATTATTGTTAATGGGCTAATAATATATTTGATTCTACATAAGTGTTTAGATTATCATCAACCAGTACATCTTCCATTCTAATATATTTCATGAGTGAGATGCTCTTTCAATTGTAGTTGTAGTAACTAATAACATCAACCCACATTTTAAACATGCACTATTTTGAATGTCAAAATATCATATTTCGGTTATACTATTTAGTTGTCTATTAACATTTATTATTTATTTTTGCTATATATAGACACATATATACTTGTATTTTTCGAAAAACCTGTGGGGGCACGTGCCCCCACAGGCTAATACGTCGGTCCGCCACTGGTTATTCGGTTAACCGAAATATTTTCTTCTATAACCAAACCGAACCAAAATAAAATTCAGTTAACCGAAAACACAAACTTTAAAAACGGTTTTCAATCATAACCAAACCGTTTGGAGTTTGGACAGCCCTATAACAAAACCTAATGTCCAACAATAACGTCTCTAGTCTCACTTGTATATGGTAGATCTTGCTTGTGTTTGATCATTTGCTGGTTGGAAGTGGAAGATACATCTAAATATGTTTTTTGATTTGTATTGTCAAGCTTCATAACTATATTTTTCTCAAAGCATGATAATATAGATCTTTTCCTCCTTCTTCCCCTAAACGTTTCTATTTGTATTTTCTCACTTGTAGGATGGACTTGTGGGATGGTAATAGATACCCAACCTTAAGCTAGCAGACAAGCAGTAAATATAAGACGTAGATCAATAGATACCCACTACCCAGGTGGCTGGAGAATAGTGAGGGTCCGACAACTTCATCAAACATGTGTACTTGCTTTTCCATAAGTGTACCATGAAGGTAAGAATCCATACAGAGTAATTAAGAACCAACCACCAACCACTACTGCGCTCCCTTTTCTCTACCTAACTGGTTTATGAAGACATCCGAGTATACCTAGATTTTATATCCGCGCCCCGTCCCCTTGTTAACCTAACATTCTATTTTCAATCCGCCTACCACATTTCACAAGTAGCTAGCTAAGGATCTCTTGTGAATTATTCTACTTGTCAAAACAGAAAGACACCGTATTTGTTCTCACGGACCACTGACATCATAACTAAAATTAGACAGGTTTAGTATCCACCAATCAAACTTTTTTAAGAACAGGTTCGGTTCTAATAGGTCGTACAAAACAGAAAGAACCATTTCAACATCATACTAAATCATTTTATTCATTCATCTGGACTGAAAAATAATTCAGAATCATCTCTAAAATAACTTACATGTAGTAAAACTGTACCGATTCCTTTTTAAACCATACATTTAACAAAATCAGATCAAAACCAACAATTAACCAATCCCAATCTATTTCGACTTGCCCTCTACACCTTCTGCCAGCCCTTCTCACTCGTTATTGCAACAATAGAAGTTAGATCCGTGCAGTCAGGATTCGAAGTTGACGTACAACATTTAATTTGTTTGTGGAAACGATCCGTATCAGTCTAGGACTTAAGTCACTAAGTCAACCCATGAATATGTTCAACGGCCTAAGACTATTGATAATCAGGCCTTAAACAGTTCGTATTTAAGGCTTTACCTACAGTACGACACTACCAACTGGGCCCAACCACAAGACAATCAACGTTGGGACAACTTTAAAGCGGCTGTAAGCTGTGGCCCAACACTTTACACGGGATGTCAGGCGACTCTGCCCAACGCCTTGTGAACGAGTCAAGGACACAGAAACCTTTTTCTTTTTCGGACTCTCGTTCACATGCTACAATTTCAATGTAGCAGATTCATACAACTTAATCTCAATAGAAATTTAAAATTATGAAGAAAAAAAATTCAGAAGAAAAGCGTAATAAAAAAACTGAGTAGGGCGTAAAAATGTGGGAGGAACAACAATGCTTGTGATTCACAGCCTCCTTCCCCTTCTACCACCCTTTCTCCTGGTGCTATCCGTTGGAATTGGGGTAACATCCTCTGCCCAAAAGAAAATATCATCAGAGAAAAGAACAAACCATATATTCATCTCCCATAAGATATTAGCAGATGATGGTCATAGCGTGAATGCAGAAGGTCAAAAGTTTTAAAAACTACAAGCACCCGTCTTCAAAGTGGAAGATCAATGTAAGACTTCTTACCAATACGACCAATCTTCATTCCAGAACGAGCAAGTGCTCTGAGGGCAGACTGGGCACCAGGACCTGGCGTCTTAGTTTTATTTCCACCAGTAGCTCTGAGTTTAATATGAAGAGCCGTAATGCCAAGCTCCTGTATATGGTTTTAAAGTTTATCACGTTGAAAGAGATAAATAAAGAAAGAATCCAACTTGCTCAAAATGAACAAAAAAATGTCAAAACTGCACATGAGTTGTTAAAATTTTAAGTTAATATGAATCATAGCCAAGGAAAACTTCAGGTTGATAAGTTGAGATGAAAATACTGACAATATACCTTGCAACGTTGAGAAACATCCTGAGCAGCAAGCATAGCAGCATATGGAGATGATTCATCTCGGTCTGCCTTAACCTTCATCCCACCTTTTAGATCATCAAAAGCAAAACAATGTCATGAACAATATTTAATAGAGTTCTAGCCATGGCAAGAAGAAGCAATTTACAGAAGAATCAACGCACCCCAAGAAGTAAAGAACAAATGGAGACAGAAGGACAGATGATGAACAGAAACAAATTAAAAAATATTCCCTTCGAGGAGGATGGGTACAAACTGTAAATAGAGGTAATTTCGTTCATTAAACGTTCAGAAGTAGTTGCAAGCCTGCTTTCCTCATAATTGAGGTGCTTTAACTACTACACTCATGAAGAATAAACAGATGAAGAAACTGCAAACGAAACTAGCATCAAGCTTCAGCTTGGGGATCAACCAAATTCAGGAGAACATTAATAAATGCAAATGTAGTTGCGGCCACAGAGAGGAGGACAATGTACATCACTAGTGACGAAGGTTTCAAATTGCAAAACAACTACAGGAAAGCATACATGATAGCAAAAAGATAATGCTGGTTGGGTAAAAGAAGCTTCGAGGAAGCAAACCAATCAGCTTATTTATATCTTGCTGGAAAATCAGAGATATATGATTAAGCATAGACGAGAAATCCACTGTAAACTACTACACTCTTGTACGGTAACAGAGCAAATGTCCAGCAAAATTGACTGCCTAACGTTTTTCAATCAATGTTATTCATATCAAGACCCTGACAAACTAGAATTAGACGTACCGGTGATGCGGACCATTGTTTCTCTTCCAGACAAATCAGTTACGTGCTGCATTTCCAAATACATCCAACGATGAAAAAGAAAAAACAGTTTGAGATACGAAAGAGTAAATCAAAGTTGATTGTTTTAGCACACGAGTGGAAAGAGAGACGACGATCTAATAGTAATCACTTACAATAAAAGTGTCATTGAACGAAGCAAAAATGTGAGCCACACCGAAAACATGTTCGCCGTCCTTGACAACAGGACCGAGGCGTGTAGTCTCTTCCTTGGGCTCTCTGGTCTTTCTCTTCGACTATAGAGCCAAGAGAGAAACAAAATTGAGGGACAAATACATTGTTTTTTTATAGATATCGAACTACGAAACAGAATCTGAGATTCTAGAATCTTAAACGAATGAACGGCGAAGGATCCCCCATGGTTTCAGCAATGTGCAGTTAAACGAAAAGAGAACTAGTTAGAAAGGAGAAAGAAAGATTACCATCACTGCGATCGATTGATGAATGATTTGTGCGAACTCACGCTGCAGCTCAGGAGTCTCCCGCTCAGTGATTTTGCCGCGGAGAGGTAGGGTTAGGGTTTTATCGTGAATTATAATAGATTAGTCCATAAATGCCCCCATTCATATTTAAAATTACGGTGAATATTTGGGGTTTGGATTCAGATTTCAGCGTAGCTGCACAAATTTTCTAATTTCTGTATAGGGTTGGGCTTCGTGGATGACGAATCTGGTTGATCAGGTCGATACCGTTTGTAAAGGCCCGGTTTATGTAGCGTCTGTTTGGTAGGAATACCGCAATTGGGGAATGAATGTCATGAGATTTGTGTACTGTGAGAAAAAGGTCCACGCCTACTTCCCAAATCTATTAGGGGCTATTCACTTTGGGCTAGAAAGGAAAGGGAAACGGTTTCATTCCGTTTGATATTGTTTGTTTAGACTTTTTAAGAATTTTGTTTACCCAAATTTTATTTTTGTAAACCCCAAAACCCCTCTTTCCTATTCCCCGCCTAACCCCGTGGAAAACTTTTCCCTTTCCTCCAGCTTTCTCTCTTTCCTTTAGATAAATAATTATTTTTTCTAAAAAAGGGTGAATCAACATTTGCAAAATTATTTTTCCTCTCTTTCCTCTAAACAAATAATTAATTCCCCTCTCTTTCCTCAAAATAATTATTTTTACTCTACACAAATCAGAGTCACGGGTGAGAAATTTCTGGAAAAAAATGTTTCTCTTTTATTTCAAAAAAAAAAAAATGTTTCTCTCAAGAGTGAAACTCACGAATGAAACAGAACCCATCAAATCTCAATCCTGCTCCCTTCATATCCACTCAATTTTTTTTTTTTAAATCTCAATCCTGCTCTCATCCTAGCGATTTCCACTCCTATTATATCTCTCCTTTTGCAAAAAGATACCACTATATTAGTGAATCTAGTGACGATTATTTTGCAGAAACTTTCTGGCTTAGTAACAAGTAAAGCCAGTGAGACAAAAGAATTCAAATATTCTGCATTATAAAACATCATTCATTCACATACTGTCAAGCATTTCTACTCTCTCACCGCAGACAGGCAGGGACTATTGTGAGCACCAAAGAGCAGGCGTCAATCACAAGGACGACGAGATCTGTCAATCAACCACTAACGAAGTCCAGCATCAGCGGCAACAAAAACAGATTGTGCATATCCTGTATGTCAATACTGCTAAGTACCTTCATGGTTATATTTTTCTATTTGCTGTATCAGCCATGGATATGGTTTTCTAACTCAGAAGGATGTTTATATTATTATGGTGGCAGCGGAGGGTTAGCTAACAGAGCAACTAGAGAATCATACTGGTGTTAATTTTACGTAACAGAATGCTAAATATATAGCTACCTGTTCTGGAGAAGCAAAATAATAGACCGGCCAGGCGGTGTCTAAGTTCAAATAGTCTCTGCCTAAGAGACAAGTTTCAACAAATATAGATCTCAAAAAGGGGAAGACTTCAGTCACCTAGTGTGAATCCATTCGCCATGGAATCTCCGTTCTATAATTGACTTGTACATTCAATCTTATTTCTCTTGGTTTTCCAACCATAATCAGTATTGCAAATCCCCTCAACTTTAGAACTATATCTCTACTGTTCCTCTTCTTGTTCAGAGATTAGTTAACCACACTGGCCAAGCTACCAGCAGCACCCAGTTGGTTTGTCAAAGAGACCAGCAGAATAGAACCTGCCTGTTTATCATATTGACCTCGTCAATTACCACCGTCTCCCCAGCTATCAGCAAGTAAAACCCAACCAACTAAGATATATACTTAGGCATATACAAGTAAATTAGGTATATTTTATTATAATAATCACAGCCATGCAAGCCCATGACATAAGCCTGTTGACAGGGTTGATATGTTATCATTCATCACTTCTTTAATGCTCCCTGAACATATCCTGGGCTAGCTTCCGGTAAAAAAAAGTGAGAAGTAAAATAACAAACCACAATAGCAACATTTTGAACTTTTTTTTTTAATTCAAATAGAAAAGATAAGAGTATACTTGGGTCCTCTCCATGGTAAGAAAAGGAAAAGTCGGATTGTCTTAGCAATAAATAAGTTCAATAAACCTTCCTAAACAGTAAGCTCAATCCAAGCGAGAGGGTGGTTGCTTCAAGATTCAAAAGGCTTTTGAGCTGCCTTTTTCCTTTTTGCTCTCTGTTGCCTAGTTATATGAAATTCATTGATCATTATTGTGGTTCAACTGCAATGTTGAAGTTATGGTTTCCTCTTAAGTATCTTTGTATTGTTTGCTCAATAATTTGTTTGATTAGCTCGTCTTGGAATGAATCATAGTATGATCAGTATTGAAGCAAAAAAAGCCATGGTAGTATAAAAAAAATAGGACCCCCTTGTTTTCATAATCTCAACACGAACACAACCGAGTATACATCTGTTTTTTATTCACAAGTCTATATGAAATAACTACAACACTCCAAACATAGAACAAATATAGGATATAAAAAAGGAATAGAAATACAACCATCTATATAGTGGGTTTTGATTTATTGGTTGCCTTAGTTTATTGATACAATCATACAACCATTATGTAGCTGATTTATTAATGATATTGTGGTTGTGTTCTTCTAGTTAGCAGTGTTATTTCAATTGTGGAAAATCAATTTGATTTATTATATATTGTTAACTGTTGTTACAAATAAGAATAGTAATTGTTGATTGTTATCGTGTTGATGTTATTTGTCACAGAATGGCTCGACTTGGTCGTTCTTTGAGAAGGAGAAGAGATTTGGACAATATATGTTTCACCATTGTTTTATTGTGTGTACTTATGGTATATTTGACGTGGATAATTCATAGAAAAACTCTACGTGATTCTCAACATCTAAAATTAGATAAACAAACAAAACAAAAATTGAGAATGCGTAATTTGAATAGGATGATTGGTGAGAGTGACACTCTATGTAGGAGTTTTCTTCGTATGAATCGTCACACATTCAGTGTGCTTCTTGAGATGATCAGAGACGTGGGTGGATTGAGTTGCACAAACAATGCAAGATTGGAGGAAAAGGTTGCAGGATTTTTGTATACTCTAGCTCACCATAAAAAAATAGGATGATAGGTGCTTTTTTTTATAGAAGCGGTCACACCGTAAGTAGACAGTTTCATGCTTGTCTAATGGCAATATTGAAGTTACATGTGTTACTGCTCAAGAAACCTACGCCCATACCTGAGGATTGTGATGATGATAGGTGGAAGTATTTCAAGGTATAGTGAACAAAATCTTGAATAGGAACACATTGAAGGTATTACATGAATTTTGAATATTGTTCCTTTCTTGTTCATTGTAGAATTGCTTGGGTGCACTTGATGGTACAATGATTAATGTAAACGTGCCATCTAATGACCGGTCTAAATATCGAACGAGAAAAGGAAGCTTGGCAATGAATGTATTAGGAGTGTGTTCGCCTGAGATGGAATTTATATATGTGCTACCTGGTTGGGAGGGATCAGCACATGATGGTCGTGTTTTACGAGACGCCATATCTAGACCAAATGGATTGAAAGTGCCAAAAGGTAAATGATTGAAGTTAGGAGATATTCTTTGTTAGTCTTCCATTATGTTAGTGAGAGTTTTAACAATATAGGTTTCTCTGTTTGTAAGGTTGTTATTATCTATGTGATGGAGGCTACACTAATGGAGAGGGATTCCTTTCACCGTATAGAGGACATCTATATCACCTTAGAGAGTGGAACAGTGGTCCTCGTCAACCGCAAACTGCCGAGGAATACTTCAACTTAAAGCATGCACAAGCAAGAAATGTGATTGAACGATGTTTTGGGTTATTAAAGGGACGGTGGGCAATTCTTAGAAGTCCTTCTTGGTTTGATTTGCAAACACATGGTCGTGTCATCCTTGCATGTTCTTTGCTCCATAACTTGATAAAAAGATACATGTCACTTGGATCATTTGATGATGAAGAGTATTTTGAAGAAGATGATGATGGTGCTAGTGACGAAGATGATGATGAGTATATAACCTCTATTGATGTATCTGATCCGTGGACAAATTTCAGAAATACTTTAGCTCAGAGCATGTTCAACAATTGGAGGGCTAGAAACCGTCAAGTGTAGACATGTATTAGATTGTAGTTTTTTAAACAGACAAATAACGTTGTTGGATTTCTTGTAGGTTTTGTTTGCTTATGCCTGAATACTTTGTTTACTAGTCTTACGTTCTCTTTGTATCAACTCTTATCATCACATTGCTTTCTCTACATATTATAGCTTTGAGTTTTGTCTAAATAATAACATCATTTTGTTTTGCATTCTATGTGTTCTTATGATGTCATCATAGAATGGATGAAAGTATTGCTAGTGCACAAGGAAGAGGCAGAAACAAGCGCTACTGGACTTTTGAAGAGGACAAGGCTCTTGTGGCAGCTTTGTCAGAACTAGCTGTTGATTCACACTGGAAGTGTGAGAACGGCTTTAGAAATGGCTACATGGTGCGATTAGAGGAGCTCATTGGCAAGGCTATACCCAATTGTGGTTTGAAAGCTACACCACATATTGATTCTAGGATCAAGACACTTGTTACAAAGTTTAGAGCTTTTGCTCAAATGCTTGGAACAAGTGGGTTCAAATGGGATGATGAGAGAGACCAAATCTCAGTGGAAAGGACGGTATATGATGAATATTGCAAGGTATAACATTACTTTGTTACTAATTATTTTCACCAAATTATCTTCATTTATTTAACATTCAGCTACTTATGAGTTTGAATTTTGTCAACCTTGTAGGCTCATCCAAATTGTAAAAATTTATATGGGCAATCTTTTCCTCACTTTTATGCGCTGATGGAGATCTATGGCAAAGACTATGCCACTGGGAAGCCTGCTGAGGGTTTTGTGGATGCAGTTGATAATATGCAGAAAACTGCACCCACACAAGTCAACTTGAATTTAAGTGATGATGATCAAGAGAGTGCCAGCGTTACTGAAACTCAAACGACTGAATCTTCATCCAAGCGTATGAAGAGAGAAAAGACTCCCAAACGTAAGAGAGGTAATATCGAAGGTGATGAGGAATTAATTAACTTTCAATCTGTCATGAAAGATATGAGTGCTCATCTTTCAACAATGGCTTGTGCAATGTCTGATGCTAATGCACGCGATAAAGAAGAGGCTGAAAAGAAGAAGAGAGTGTTGAAAGAACTACTTGCTTTGGAAGGTCTTACTCCAGATGAGGCAATTGATGCAGCTAATATATTGACTGCAGAACCGAACAAGCTAGGAAACTATTACGAGTGTCCCGATGATATTAAAGTCATTTTTGTCAAAAGGCTTTTTCGTGAGTAGGATGCCGGTTATGTAGGGACTTATATTATATGTTTTAGAACATACTTTGCTTTATCACTTTAGTTTTTGAAATTGCTGTTCCTTTTCGTTTATGAACTATGTTGTTCTATGTGCCTTGATCACATTTGGAAAAGGGTGATACTTTCAAGTATTAATAAATCATTGTGAGACTTGAAACAAAATTATTATGTTATGGGAGTTTCATACTTCATTCATTACAAAATGGAAGTCATTTTAGCTCTTTTTTTCCTTGAGTTTAAGAAATATTAAAACTTCCTAAATTATGGTCACACTCAAATATACAAATAATAATATTTCATTGAGAATCTTTTTTTTTTTTGCAAAAAATATTTTGCAAATCTATAATAATAATTTATTTTACTATTTAAACTAATATTAGATTGCCAACTTATCATATTATTTTTAACATTTAAAATGAATATTACCTGATTTGAAAATGGTAAAAAAAAAGAACATAGAGTTATGGCGTAAGATTTAAAAAACAATTTAAAATATACAATTAATTAATAATATGGGGTATTATAAAAAAATCTGGAATAACTTACATTTTGAAAATGATTAAATACGCTGGAATGATTACATTTTAGAATGAAGAGAATATTAGTATTGAATGAAATAAAAATAATTTTCAGAAAAATTGGATGATTCCCCATGTCCAAAACCAAACAATAACAAAGGGAATCATGGGGAGTTCTATTCCGTTTCTGAGTCGGAACCAAACAGACTTCTTGATTAGGGGGAATTCCTTTCCTTTCCTTTCCATTCCCTTTCCTGATTCCATTTCGTTTCCTTGTCTCGAAGTGAACGCTCCCTTAGTCTGTTTGGGCACAAAAAAAAAAAGAAAAAAGAAAAGGCTATGCCTACGAAATTTTACAGAAAACGTTTTGTTTGTTAGTTCTAGCAAGTAACTGGAGTATGTACACTTGTTAGAAATTACAGATCGCTTCCTCACCTAATCTTATTTTAATTTGCAAATGGTCACTTTTGATTTTACATTGATAAGTCAGCAAGGGCTTGCTCGCTTCTCTTTCAATTTCATCATCTATCTATTTTCTCAGCTTATATTGTAAAACACTATATATTATATATTAAAAAAAGGGAACAAGAATTCGGTGATCTAACTTCCGGTCTTCAAAAAGTATATGTATATAAATAAAAAGATAAATTGAATATCTGATAAATGCATACACCACCGTCTTTTGACTAATAAGAAGTTCAAAGATTGGGAATTGTGGTCATCTTGAGACATTAATTCATGGGCATATATAGGTGTATTGAGTACTGTTTTAATAAACTACGATAGATAGATTATGTAATAAATGGATATATAACTCCCAGATCCGTCATCTAGTATGATTTGACTCTAAAACCGATTTTGGGTTGCTTGTAGGTTGTGTTTCATTTATTTGACATCAAGTGCTGCCGATTGAAAGCGTGTCTAATTAAGTGATATCATGTACAGTGTCCAATTTCACACAGTATTTGATGATTCACTTGATCTATATAAGATGAAAAGTTGAGATTAATTCAAGATAAGAACATAAATTACAACTTCTTAAACTTTATATAAGTGAAAAAAAAAACAGCATACTTATGGATTGGATTGGATTGGATTGGATTGTGTATATGTATTGTTACGAGTGCAGGAGGGATATATAATTGATGTCGCATATCACATGTAAGAACATGGGAATCCACAGATTCCCAATAAGAAGTTTGATGATTAGTGGGGCCCTCCACTAGCAGTGATCAGCCGACCTGTGACTTCCGATCGGATCGATCCATGCCGAGCCACACACTGCACAGCAGTACTGCAGTTGTGCTGAAATATCTACTTCGGTGGTCTGTCGACAGTACTCATCCCTCCTATAAATAGATAGAGCTATATGCATCTCAACACATCAAGCATACTGAAGCTTTGTTTCGAAGTTCTTCAGAGCTAGCTGGTTGCGCTCTTTCCACCACAGTAACACCACCTATTCGCTTGAGTTCAATCTAGTAATTCCTAGTAAACCCAATCGAGAGAAGAAAAATGGCGGGAAGATCATCATTATCGCTTGTGGTTCTTGCTTGTATTGTCATCTCCTTCCTACGTCCTTGAGTTTTTCCAGCATACTGTACCGGTATTTATTCATTCCTTTAATTACCCAACCTTCCTCTCATGCACAATCAGTTAATTAAGGATCTGATGTTGTTTATTTTATATATATAATTGCAGATGGCTGACACTACCACCTCCAAGTCCCCGCAGACGACGCTGCAGGGGTATCCTCCACGCCGCATAAGTATGTCGATCCGGTCCCATTTATAACTAGCTAGCTAGCTCCGATGAATTAATGAACACTTACTAATATATTTATACTCACATGCGTATTGTACAGACTGCCCGGCAGAGTGTAAGAGGAGATGTAGCAAGGCTCGCATGTCAGACAAGTGCTACTCATGCTGTATTCCTTGTTGCCACAAATGCAGCTGCGTACCACCAGGCACTTACGGCAACAAGCAGATGTGCTCTTGCTACGCTACCATGAAAAATTCCAAGAACGGTGCCTCCAAGTGCCCCTAAACTTATCATTCCATCCAACTCGATCAACTAATTCATATTAATTATCATACGTACGTTGATGACTTCTAGTTTCGATCGACATCGGTACATGCTAAATTTGGAATTTTTATCAGATGTTTGTATCACTTGTATTTCGTTAATTTACTCTTTATTTTTTTTGGGTTTCTCGATTATTAATTAATGAGAATGGATATTTCGATTACTTCCGTGAAATATTATTGTTACTCGATCGATCCTAAACTGAAATTGACGTTCCTAAGTTTCTTTATTTTCTACTTATAAAGCATCGAACACATTCAATCCAAGAGATTCGGAAATCAATGTTGTCTAGAAAAAATTAAGGCAGTGGATCGATCCGACAATTGTTGTTTGAGTTATGTGACCAGCCTAACGTGTAACTAATTGCCTTCTTAATCATCAAGCCAATAATTTTGGAACCAGCACTAATATAAGAAACACACAGATGCTGCACTAGACTGGGTAAATACCCAATAACGTCAACAATAATGCCGAGAGTAATAGGTTTCATTCCCCGTGACGACCGATATCACCATACTAATTAATTAATTATAAGGTATAGGATACTGCCGACGAAAGTCTGAAATTGGTAATTGACATATGAAATTAAAGCTATATAGCTCCCATATTCTAGTGACTTTTTAATTCAGGAAATTCCATGATCAGTGATGACTATATTGTTTCCTGCCGCAAAAGGCGTTAATTTTCATTCAGTTTTCCAGTTTCAAGGATGAGAAGCTTCCATCATCTTTTACTCACAGTTTCGGTTCACCAAAACATATATATATCTTACAAATGAACACATGCTTGCCCTTACGATTTTTTCTTTTTAAATCTTTATTTGACTAGTAAATGACTCACTAGCTAGTTGTGCATGATATACAAATGCATGGAGAGTAATTCCATATGTCGACGTCGACGATTAAGTGTAGAACAACTTGCGCTGCGCAAACAATATTACTATTAATTTGTACGTAACATAAACACACACTAGGTAGATAGAGGAACTTTTCGTTTTCTTAGGTGTTCATTTTGGGTAAACCTAGATGAATAGGGGTGTCATTTCATGTGGATGTTTTGAATTGATGACCTATTAATCAAATTAACGTATATCCGTAACTGAGCAAGCAATGCTTCGTATTTCAACCCAAGGAATCAGTGAGGTTGTCTAAATGTTTTCGCGTCCGTTAATTACGCACAACGATGTCTACTTATCACGAACTTCTACTGTATGTATCCAACCGAGATTCCGGAGATAGATTGTTATAATCCAAACCAAAGAAAATTGATTGACAATCAATTCTCAAAATGCTGATTGTGATTGGTCACAGACTCACAGGTATATCACCGGCGATGACTAAGGAGCCGCTACTGAAAGATCGTCGCCACTTATTATAATGTAGCGTGCGGGTTCAGTTTCCTACTATATATGTGTACTTTTTTTTACATATATTGAAATAATCTTTGGATTTTGGATTAACAACAAATGTTGATTTCCCTGACACGCCGTTCAGTGAAAAAAAAAAAAGTCAGATTCCCAACACTCAAGGCCCAAATCTCTTACTACCACCACGTTCCAGTCTGAATTAAACTCGGTAATAATATTACCAGGTTTTGGAGGTATTCTGTATTTGGATTTGTTCGATCATTAAGATTTGATGTATTTATAAAAAAGGATGTACCTATTACTATTGTTAATAGTAAAGTTAATTAGCTATATTCAATTATTTTGTAAAAATGACATAAATAGTAATACTAATAATACTGAACTTACAACTAAAACATTTTTTTCTAGAAAGCAAGCATTTGGAATAGAGATACAAAGGTTGTTGCAGAACGGACCACGTGTGCGTGCCCCTCAAAAATACTGAGTAAATTCATCAACCCAGCCCAGCCTAATTGACGGTTTGGGCTATCGTTCTGCGGGCTATACAAACAAACATTTATTTTGGACAGATTAGTATAAAAGAATTTTATCGAATGAAAATCTTTCGAGTATACAAACAAACATTTCTGTATATAAGAGAAAGCCCGGAAGGAACGAGGAGACGACCAAAGAGCTCATCAGAGTTTATTGGGCTAAAAAATGATGGGTAATTATCAACAGAGATTTGGGCTTGTGTTCCCACATTGCTTTCCATCTGTTGATCATGGTTTCTGGATGCGGTTTGTCTGGGAAAATGTGAGCGAATCTCTTTTTTTCAAAAAAATTAAAGAGATGAAGGAAGAAAAGTCGGCACTCTTCTGTTACATGGATCTGTTGGCCCACTCATTGTAGTAAAATCTAGATAGAACATTATGATTTGTGGAGACCGAAATGGCCCGCGGGCAGGTTCACCTAAAACCTCTGCGCCACTGTTCCCCACTTTTCCACACGAGGAATTGGTATAGGTAGACTCGTAGTTATACACCTCCTAGGCCCGGTCCAGCTCTTAAATCATCATTGATCTTGTCCTATATTTATGACAGAAAATAGACAAACGGGCGGAGTGGAGTATGTATAATGTAAACCGGACGTTATAATTTAGCAAGACGCGTAATTTGATTAGATCTTTAATTAATTAGACGCTAATTTCTTTTTAAAATTCCATATGTCGGTGGGAGTGTGCATGCATGCAGGTTCAGACATTAATAGCTAGGATAAAAAATTCAAATAATTTGCAACATATTTTTTAGATTTATTTTTTCATTTAAGGGACCGTTTGGGTTGCGTTTTTCGGACAGCATAAATGTACAACATATACTGTTTTGAACTCTTTTATTTGTTTTTGTTGTTCGGCTAAGAGAGCATAAATGTCAGCATAAATGACAGCATAAATGTCTGCAGCAAATGCTACTTTTTTGTTTCCGTATTTTCACTTTCGTTTCTTTACTCACTTCATAATACAATTACTGTGATTATTGATTTAGAAAAAAGAAACTTTTTACAAATTAATTTATTTATTACAAATTACATAATGCTTCAAATAATTTATAAAATATAGTACTACTTCTTTAACCAATTTATAAAAAACCACATTTATAATACAAATCTACAATATATTATTTGTAATACCACATAGATTAATACAATTAAAAAAATCAATAAATATACACTTGTTGATATATAAATTAAAATATTAAAATAGTATATAGAATTATGAATGCATATAAATTTATCAATATACAAAGTTACAAATATAGTATATACTATTAAAAGTTATAATTTCACTAAATAAATTCACATAACATTATCAGTGTTCTCTTTTTTACGCTTTTATATTTGTAAGAATTATAAAATTTAGATAATAAAAATATATTGTTTAGAAGTTACAAATTTTACATAAATAATAAAATTAAAATTTTTATTGGTTATATAAATATTTTTATTTTCTTTGATTTCTCAAGTTTTTTTAATGTAAATTAAATACTCATAGTAATATATTGTTTGTGAATTTTTCTATTTATTTTTACTAATAAAATAAAGTTACGTAGTGTAATATAATAAATTGTAATTTTAATACGAAAACGGTAAACCCACTATATATATATAACTAACTTAACCAAACATGCTGCACTGTCAAACAGCTGTATTTATACCAGCACATTCCTACCAGTAAATATACTGTATTTATACCAGTGTATTCCTACTGTCAAATATGCTATGTTTATGCTGCCATAAGAGCTGTACCAACAGAGCCTAAATGTTGGGATTAGCAATGAAGTTCAAAAATGATTGAGATGAGGTTCAAGAAGATTGTAAATGGTAAAAGGGACAAATCATTGTTAATTTGGTTACGAGAGTAATAAATGGGTCCAGCTCCAGCTGGAGGATGAACTCGAATTGGTTTCGATGATGAGAGAGTGAGTGACAGCTGTGTTTTATAGTTTGGTGGACCAAAGACAGATGGAGCTGATCTCACCTCTCTATTGTGGGTTTCACTCTCCGCGTACGTACGTTCCAGAGCCTCTGTCTGTGCATAGTTACCAACTTCGATTGTCAGACGCATGGTGATGGGCTGGGATCCAATCAGCCAGTGCTCGCCAGGTGCCAGTCATAAATTTTTACAACTACCGACCTCGTCAGAGTAATTAATTTACAAAGATCATATACAAGGATTCATGCATTGCACATGCTCTAGAGAACATCTTTATGTCGTCATTCTCATTTGGTACCTTCCATAAAAATCTGTTTAAATTAGTCCTATTTTCCATATTATTAGCTAGCTACCTAGTATATGCTTTATTTTCTAAAAAAAAATAGTGCAATGTTAAAACATAGGAGATTTGTATCTTTGCAGAAACATTAATTTTAATTTTGAGGGGAGGAGAGTACGTATCACCACTTCATAGAAATTACAAATATCTACCTAGGCGCTAATTGGATAACTTATCACAACATTTCTTTCTATACTCTTATTTTTTTCCATTTTTCAGTTTGTTTACAAATTATTAATTAGATTGATCATTTCAACCTATTCTTTTAAAATCATTTTTAATTGGTTTAGTATGTTTGACTGATTTGATCAGCTCAACTAATTTTTTAAAATCAGTTATCAATCAATATAATCTAGTATTAGCTGTCAGCTAGCAACCCAATATACTTAAGAATGGGCTCTAGACGGGAGTGAATCTCCTATGCATAGAGCTTAATCATATACTTTCAAACCCAATTCCATCATTTGTCAGCCCAGCCTAATCAACCCACATGTGTGATATTGTCCGCTTTGGCACGCAGGTCGCACGGATTTGTTCCTGGGGTTTCCTAGCCCCAAAACGCGTCACACAAGGAAGAGGTATCCATGCACCTATAAGGCACACTTCGTTCTCCTCTCCAATCGATGTGGGAGGAACACCACGCCGGGTGTTACACTCTACCACCCTTAGGGAGCCCAGTGCCTTCACGGGCTCACTGGCACACCGACCTGGGTCTGGCTCTGATACCATATGTGACAGCCCAGTCTAATCAGCCCACATGTGTGCTATTGTCCGCTTTGGCACGCAGGCCCACAGATTTGTTCCTGGGGTTTCCTAGCCCCAAAACGCGCCACACAAGAAAGAGGTATCCATGCACCTATAAGACACACTTCGTTCTCCTCTCCAATCGATGTGGGAGGAACACCACGCCGGGTGTTACATTTATATTATTTTTATAGCATATCAGTGTAATTTCTATTTAAATTACGTATAACTGGTTGAACAATCATAAAATAATTTAGAGTAAATTACACGTAACCTTTTGAGGTTTTGGGAGATACTGATAACTATCTTATGTTTATCATAATTGTTGATAATCATCTTGAGGTTACGGTATCTCTAACCACGAGTTCCCAAACTATATCTCTACTAATAGATAGTTAACCCTTATATCTTTTTCAGCTTAATCACTAAATGATGCGAGGTTGGATAAAAAACACTGCTTAATCAGCATCATCTAAGTCTCTCTCATCCCACTGCTATTTTCCTAAAAACATCAATTCTAATTCAGGAATGGTCTACAATCAAGAACAACTATTTCATTAAGTGCTGCGTAGCAGAAACAACCTCCTAAAAACGGGTGGAAGATTTGAAGCATGATTATATTAAATGAGTTAGACATATTTAAGAAAATAGTTGTGGGATGAGAGAGACATGTACACGATGTTAATTAAGCCGTATTTTTTATCCGGCCTAACATCAATTAGTGAATAAGCTGACATATTAGTAAGGGATTAACGATTTATTAACAGAGTTTCTGTTAGGAGACTCGTAATCAGCGATATCATAATCTTAAAATAGTTATCAATAATTATGATAAACACAAGGTAATTACTAGTATTATCTCAAAACCATACAATAATTGTACAAACACCAAAGTTTGTAGGTTCGAAAGAATAATCCAAAAATTAACATTTACAATTCAATAAGTAAAGTTTAAACTTTACTAAGTTCCATTGTCATTAAAACTCATTGATCTGCGTGCATGCTATTGGAGTACTATTTGTTAAATGTTTTCTTTCTCAAACAACTTGCTAAAACATACATGGCCGAGGAACTTGCTTGTATGCGCACGAGACCCACACCACACCGCCTTCTAGATTTGTCCACCAGCTGTCAGCTTGTCAGGTGCCCATTGCACTCACGCCTCAGGGCTATTTGCGATGAGGGTCAATCCATTCAGTCGTATTTTCACTTCGCACAGTCGGAAAATGACCATTTTATCCCTGCTTTAATATCTTTCAGAAATTACTATATTTACCCACAATTTGTGACATATTACGAGGTGACCCCAAATTTCATTACGCACAGTCGGAATTCCAATACGTTCAGTCAGAAAATGACCAATTTAGGGGCTAATGTAGGCAAAATTTATTAAAAGCGGTTCGAAAAAAGCAAAGAAGGATTCCAAAGTACTTATATAAGTAAAAAAATATATCATAAAAATTATCAGCAAAGTATACCATGACAAAGTAGACGAAAATACGAACGCGTCGGCGCAAACGGCGCTGGCGCCGGGTTCCGGTCTTAAAATTGCCATATCTTCTTCGTTATAGCTCCGTTTTTTGATCCGTTTGCGCCGACGCGTTCGTATTTTCGTCTACTTTGTCATGGTATACTTTGCTGATAATATTTCTGATATATGTATTATTTCTTATTAAGCACAACATTAACTATCATCGACGTCTTGTTCGAAATTGCCTATCAACCACTAATTACATGTCCGTTGAAGAAGAATCTATTTAAAATTCATTGAACGTTTCTATCATTTCCACCAATTTCACATCCATTGACGAAGAATCTATTTGAAATTATCAAAATTTCCTATCAATATCAATATTAACTATCATTAACTTCTTATTCCATAGTAAAATAATCAAGCATGTTCTATTCTAATTAACAGATGAATTGGACACCAATCTAAATAGTTAGATGTATCGACATTAACTATCATCGATGTCTTGTTCAAACTTACCTATCAATTCCACTAAATTCATGTCCATTAAAGAAGAATTTATTTGACAATCATCAAAATTGCTCAAAAAATGTCATCGATGAAACATATTTTCAATACTTCAAAAGCGAGATCGGTTTGTCGTCAGAGATTGCTCAAAGAATGTCATCTTTGAAACATATTTTCAGTACTTCAAAAGCGAGATCGGTTTGTCGTCAGAAATTGCTCAAAAAATGTGTTTTTTATAACAAATGAAAATGTATACATCTTTGAAACATATTTTCAATACTTCAAAAGCGAGATCGGTTTGTCGTCAGAAATTGCTCAAAAAATTTTTTTTATAACAAATGAAAATGTATACATCTTTGAAACATATTTTCAATACTTCAAAAGTGAGACCGGTTTGTCGTCGGAGATTGCTCAAAGAATGTCATCTTTGAAACATATTTTCAATACTTCAAAAGCGATATCGGTTTGTCGTTAGAAATTGCTCAAAAATGTTTTTTTTATAGCAAATGAAAATGTATACATCTTTGAAAAATATTTTCAATACTTTAAAAGCGAGATCGGTTTGTCGTCAGAGATTGCTCAAAAAATGTCATCTTTGAAACATTTTTTCAATACTTCAAAAGCGAGATCGGTTTGTCGTCGGAGATTGCTCAAAACAATAGTTCTATTGACGATCTTCTACTAGACTGCAAGAGCGATGAGGAAAGTCTAAAGAAGATCAAGACTTCAAAGTGTGCAGTAAATGATGACGACAAACATGAACTACTTCATATTGACGATCTTCTACTAGACTGCAAGAGCGATGAGGAAAGACTAAAGAAGATCAAGACTTCAAAGTGTGCAGTAAATGTCGATTTTTAGTTTTAAACAGCAGGGATTTTCCATATACACTAACATTGTCTATCATTTCCACCGATTCCACTAATTAATTCATTTCGACAACTGATGCCCGAAATGCATTCCACTCCTCAAATGACTAACATGAAAACCCTAATTGGAAGGTAAATGGTACAACTTATTCGACACACGCATCATTTTAAATCCCAGAACAATTAACAATTCAAATGACTAACACGAAAACCCTAATTGGGGGTACATGGTAGAGGAAAAGAAGAAATTTGATACATTTTGACTGGAGAAGTGAGAGGATGAACAGTGGCGTTAGGAATTAGTCTAGGTTTTAGTGCTAATTATGGGTGCGTTAGCCCTTTAGTGTATCATGATTCTCGTGGATTCTATTTAGTGAATTCTTTTAAGAACAACGAGATCGGTTTGTCGTCGGAGATTGCTCAAAAAATGTCTTTTTTAAAGACATTTAATTGTCATCTTTGAAACATATTTTCAAGACTTCAAAAGTGATTCTACTTCGGAATTACATACTTCGACAACTGATGCCCGAAATGCATTCCACAATCCTCAAATGACTAACATGAAAACCCTAATTGGAGGGTAAATGGTACAACTTATTCGACACACGCATCATTTTAAATCCCAGAACAATTAACAATTCAAATGACTAACACAAAAACCCTAATTGTGGGTGCGTTATCCCTTTAGTGTATCATGATTCTCGTGGACTCTATTTAGTGAATTCTTTTAAGAACAACGAGATCGGTTTGTCGTCGGAGATTGCTCAAAAAGATGTTTTTTTACAAATGAAATTGTATACATCTTTGAAACATATTTTCAATACTTCAAAAGCGAGATCGGTTTGTCGTCGGAGATTGCTCCTAAAAGGTTTTTTTTATAACAAGTGAAAATATATACATCTTTGTAACATATCTTCAGGACTTCAAAAGCGATTCTATTTCGGAGTTTCATTTTCAAACAACATTGTTCGCACGTCATTTCTCATAATGCTACAACTTATTCGACACACGCATCATTTTAAATCCCAGAACAATTAACAATTCTGTTGACTACCAGTACATGAAATCCAAATGTGTTTGCACTAATCAAGTCTGTGTTTGCACTAATCAAGTCGGGGGACGTCGTCTCCTCGTACTAGCCCTGTAGCGTGCATTGTGTTCCCTACGGTCTGCCTCAGCCCTGCTTCATTTTACTATCGAATAAGAAGTCAATGATAGTTAATGTCGATAATGATAGTTAATATTGATATTGATAGGAAATTTCGATAATTTCAAATAGATTCTTCGTCAATGGAAGTGAAATTGGTGGAAATGATAGAAACGTTCAATGAATTTCAAATAGATTCTTCTTCAACGGACATGTAATTAGTGGTTGATAGGCAATTTCGAACAAGAAGTCGATGATAGTTAATGTTGTGCTTAAGAAGAAATAATACATATTTCAGAAAAATTATCAGCAAAGTATACCATGACAAAGTAGATGAAAAGACGAACGCGTCGGCGCAAACGGATCGAAAAACGGAGCTATAACGAAGAAGATATGGCAATTTTAAAACCGGAACCCGGCGCAGGCGCCGGTAAGGAAGGGCCGGCACCGGCGCCGGTAAAGAGTGACGCGCGCCCGCGCACGGTCTTCTTTACCGGCGCCGGAGCCGGTCCTTCCTTATTGGCGCTGGCGCCGAGTTCCGGTCTTAAAATTTTCATATCTTCTTCGTTATAGCTCCGTTTTTCGATCCGTTTGCGCCGATGCGTTCGTCTTTTCGTCTACTTTGTCATGGTATACTTTGCTGATAATTTTTATGATATATTTTTTTACTTATATAAGTACTTCGGAATCCTTCTTTGCTTTTTTCGAACCGCTTTTAATAAATTTTGCCTACATTAGCCCCTAAATTGGTCATTTTCTGACTGAGCGTATTGGAATTCCGACTGTGCGTAATGAAATTTGGGGTCACCTCGTAATATGTTATAAATTGTGATTAAATATAGTAATTTATGAAAGATATTAAAACAGGGGCAAGATCGTAAAGTTTTTTAAAATTCCGACTGTGCGAAGTGAAAACACGACTGAGCGTACGAGTTCAGTTTGCGATTCCATCATCAGCTTGTCCATCATCAGCTTGTCAGGGCTGCGTTCGCCCAGCGCATATTGAGCGCATATTTGTGGTTGTTTTAGGGTGGTCCCCGCGTAGGTCCCACGTGGATCCTATGTTCTACTTCAATAATATACTGCCACATATAAAACAACTACAAAACAGTCAGACCAAAACAACCATAAAAACGGAGGTCATTGTGGCGTTCATAACTTCATATCGCTTTTCATAAAGTTCACAGTGGGAGTTCTGTGCTTGGAGCGAGAGTACATCAACTTGGATTTGTTTAATTATATATTTAAAATTAAACGATAAATAAGAAAATCAAATAGGGATAGAGAGCTATAAATTTTTAAAAAATTAATTATCTTATTTATTTTGTTTTCTATTAGGATTCTCTTATAATATTTTTTTATTAGAAAGTAACAAATATCTATATTCAAATAAAGTAATTGAAGAGTCTTAATTGTAGTTATTTTTGCTACACAAATCATATTTAAAAAGAAAATTCATTTATAATAGATTTTATACTTCTAATAAAAACTAATAATTATACAATATTTTTTTATTATATGTACAATTCTTCATACCAATAAATATAACATGTGTTTGCAAAAATTTTGCATAGTTTCCATGTTTTCATCTACTATTTTCTCATTCAATTTGAATTCAGTATCCACAAAGAAAGCAAAGGGACGAGTCCTGCCGTATTTTTATTTGCTTTTATTTTTTCTGATATGGGCATATGCAATATATGATCTGCAAAGGATGATTAATTACTTCTTACTTGCTGGTAACTTGGACAGTTCATCTCGTGCATGGGCGTGAGCAGGGAAAGAACGGACTGTAGTTAATGTGAATTGAAAAAACAGACAACACATACTACATGTACAAGTGCAAAATCCAAGCTCATGCATAATTAAAGGGTGTCAAAGTATATATTTGTCAAATGATATATATTGGCATAAGTATAAATCATTTCGGATATAATGAGCTCGTTTGGGGACAGCTTCCAGCAGCAGACAGCTTCTCAATTTCTAAAATCAGCAGGGTTCCACCAAACACCCAAAACCAGTAGCTGACAGCTTCTGCAAAATCATCAGCTGACAGCTTCTCAATTTTCAGCAGCAGGACCTAATAATTGTCTCTGCTTTTTAAAACTATCAGCAGATGTTCCACCAAACACCAAAACTAGCAGTTGACAGCTTCTATAAAACCATCAGCATACAACTTCTCAATTTCCAGCAGCAGGACCCAACAGCAGCCCCCAGCAGCTGTCCCCAAACGAACCCATATGTTTTTTTAAAGAATATAATGTTTTTATAGAAGGAAGTGTAGAACCGTTTTTTTGAAAAAGTTATCATACACAACAACTTCAACATTATAGATAAGGTTTGCTTTTTATTTTGCCGGATGTGTGGAGTCGTCATGCGAATTAAACTAGTCGTCATGGCGAATTAAACTACCAAAAACTTCAAAAAGATACCAAAAGAATAGGGCATAAAAAAATCCAGTAACTCTTTACTTTCTATCTATTTCACAAGGCCTCTTTTAACAAACATATTATACTCATGTAGTAGTATCATTTTTCTCACTACCAGGGGAAAAGCAATGGTATATGTATATCTATGCTATGTACCTTTTACATTTTTGGCAGCTAGCGCTACAATGTCACTATAAAGGCACAACAAACCTCATTCAATCCCTCACATCCCACTTCTTGCTGGAAAGCAACTACTTTCTGTACTTCTCCCTGCTCTGCTCAACACAAAAAGGAAAGAAAGAAACAGTCAACAATGGCAGTCTCAAAAGCTCTACTTGGTTCACTGCTTCTAGGTCTTCTCCTTGTCAATCTGCTGCTTGAGACTCACCAAAGTGTACGTAAACGCCCACTTCTGATCTCTTTATCTGTGCAATTTATATATCTTAATCATATAGAGAGTTCTACTTCTGTGGTTAATCCATTATGATTAATTTTTAGCTTAATTATGTCTGACACAAAAACTTACTGGAATTAATTAACTTTTTTTTTTCCCGTTAAAATTATAGTTGGCTGCTACTACAGAGGGAGCCGTGTCATCATCTACTACTACGACCCAGCCACAACCAAATGCCGGCCCTCCCATAAGTATGCATATCGTCACTTCCTTACTCTGTTGTTCAAAGTTGTTGAAGCAGATTACAAAAATTTTATACATGGAAAGTAGAATGACAATTAATATATGTCTCTGTTTTGGTCCATTAACAGATTGCAACGGTGAGTGTGGGAGGAGATGCAGCGCTACGAAGAGGCCGAACAGGTGTAACAGGGCGTGTCTGAGCTGCTGCCACAGGTGCAACTGCGTTCCCCCAGGTACCTACGGCAACTACGAATCCTGCGCTTGCTATGCAAACCTCAAGAACCCCAAGAACGGTGCCCGAAAGTGCCCTTAATTAATTTATTGTAGATTAATTAAGCGATCAAGAGGAAAGAATAGATAGGAACAGATGTAATATGAATATTATGTACGGTGCGTTTCAGTTGAGTTATGGTACTGCGTGATTTATTTGTAGATGGATGGATGCTGGTATATTATTTGTAATTCTTGTATGCTGGTAGTTATTCAATGTTACTCTGTTCTTGTTCTATGTTTTGTATGATTACTCTGTTCTTGGTTCATGAATATGACATTTGCTTGATCTCCACTTTGTTTCCTACAAACCCTTTTTTTCCTTATACTGATATGAAAATCAAATATATAAAAATTAATACATGAACAAATTGAAAAGTAATTGGCGACAAACCTACCTAGAATCACCATAATTCAAAATTAATTTTATCAAACAATTGAGCACCTAAATTTATGTGAGCCCACCACACACCACTATAAAACCTTCCTACTCTCACTACGATCTGATGCTGGAGATGAGTGCTACATGAAGTGAGAATACCCAGACTGGGTTTAAATGATGAGAAACTGTTGTCCACAATCATGTTGTACCGCAATGTAGCATAGGCCGGGCATTCACTCATATTGAATCGGGTTGAAAAGAATGTTTGGTAACATCTTTATTAATCCCATTCTTTTTTGTTGGAACTCCTATTTCTTTGTTTCCCTTTTTTTTTTAATATACTATTGGATACTAGCTAGGGATTACGTATTCTAGGATATGAACAAACGTGCATACTATTTACGGATTTGAATTGAAAGAAGGGTCATTTAAGTTGTCAACAACCAAAATGTGCCCCACAGTAAGGATTCTTGCATGCATTAATTTGAAGGAAAAACTAATAAAGAAATCTTGAACAAAGAATACTAAAAAATTTTGCCTACCCTTGGCCTGGGGTGGAAAATATTTATACTCTCGGATAGAATCTAGAATGCTCTACAATTTCTCACAGTTCCTCCTCCGAGATGTTTATAAAGATTGGAGGACCTAGTTTGACTGTACGTGCAATAAGTAGGACATAATTTTAATGATTGTTGTCAAAATAAAAGAGTAATTGGACGACAAAGCATGGTGGTTTTTGGTACATTGTCACTAGCTATAATATGCATGGGCGTACGTGTCGCCAACTGGCAATGTCTCACCAACTGGCATTGTCAAAGCATGACGAGAGTTGGTCGAACGCGGAAAATCATTCAATAAGCTATCTTATTTCTAGTTTGGACTTTAGCTCCAAAGGAGAAAGGGGCCACAGTACTATTTAACTGATCGAGAAGATTCAATTTCCCAAAATTCACATTGTAGTTGTTTATTGATTTTGGTTGTTTATGTAACTAGCTCAACTGGGGCGGTAATGCTGTTATGGCAACAAGTCCGCAGGGGAAGGCTCGCGCGCACGTGCGTGTAGCATGCATGGCTCCGTCGGCAGCGCTGTGCGTGTCTATAGGTGAGGAGCACCGCGATGATTTTGATCTTTGTTTAGAAATTAGTGAAGTTGTGGTACTGGTGAGCCGATGATTATAGTAGTATGCATTGTGATAATTAATGTTGTGCGGTGCATATAAGTGCTGACATTGGCAGAGCCAGTTAATTAGCCTAAATTTAGTAGTGCAACATTTGAGTGAGTGCGCAGCGCAGGAGAAAGAAACACATTCACAAGCTTTTTTGGAACTAATGAAGTACTTACGCAAGTTATAAGTATGAAAGTTATAATAATACAATGATGATGATGATCGATATCGACGGCCCCGCCGTGTGGGGTTGTATCAACTATCAAGTACTAAAAGCTAATTTGTTTCACGATAAGTCCCAAATTATAATTGTACTTTTGCGGGTTTCTTCCGCTATTCACAGCTAAGCTCACGCTGTCTTTGTAGTGTAGTGATCCAATTGGGGCTCATCTTTATTAATCGCCCGCCCTCATATACGTACTAGGCATACAATATACACTAGTAGTAATAAATCCATGCTGACGCGTCAGTATTAAAGATACTAATTTACATAGTTCGAATCAATGAAGTGGATGACTTCAAGAAAAAAAAAAAAACAGAAGTGAAAGGCTTCGTTTCATGAAGCAAACCTCGCCTGTCAGCTTTCCCATTATGTTCACCTCTATTTTATTTGCTTTGGTATTGGTAATGGCAAATTCGATTGTGCAAGCGTCCGGCACAAGAGGTAGGAGAGGGACACTGTGTTGGCAGTCCCAGTCAGCTGCTGACTGGACTGTCTTGCTGATTGGGCTGTCTTTTTATTATACTCCCTCCGTTCAACAATAACTGTCATTTTAGAAACTTGCACACTTATTAAGAAAAGTAGGACAATGACGCATGTACCCATACTTTTTACTTTTCCATTTAGATAATAATTACTTTTATATTGAATAGTAGGGGTAAAGTGGAAAGAAGTATGCCAAAAAACTAAAATGACAGATATTTTTGAACAAGAATCACATCCTAAAACGACAGATATTAATGAACGGAGGGAGTATTAACTTTAAATGGTTGTAACTTTTAATATATAAGTCCAAAATGAAAAAAAATTATACCACTGTTCATCTAAATTCAAGCTCTTCAAAACAAGACCAATCATGGATATGTTTTGATAACTTTGAAAAAAAACTATTTTTACATGTTATATATGATATACTAAAATGATAATATGATTCATTAATTTTGATATTATGATTCATTAAAATTGATATTATGATTCATTAACTAATAAGTGGTGAATTAGATAATAAACTTTGGAACCGATAAAATCATTATTGTTTTGTAGTGTATTATTATTATTATTGTATGGTGTATTTTAAAACTTATATGACGAATCACGTATTTTTCATACATAACAAATATTATTTTGGGTTGTATTATTGTGTAAAATTTGTTATTCTTATATGTTTGTGATGATACACTAAAATGAAGATATGATTCATTAATTTTGATATTATGATTCATTAAAATTGATATTATGATTCATTAACTAATAAGTGGTGAATTAGATAACAAACTTCGGAACCGATAAAAATTATTATTGTTTTGTAGTGTATTATTATTGTTGTATGGTATATTTTAAACCTTATATGGTGAATCGCATATTTTTCATACATATCAAATATTGTTTTATGTTGTATTATTGTGTAAAATTTTTTATCTTATATGTTTGTGATGATACACTAAAATGAAGATATGATTCATTAATTTTGATATTATGATTCATTAAAAGTGATATTATGATACACTAAAATGATGTTATGAATCATAAGTCTTATATATAATTAATATAAATTTTTAAAGTTCTCAAAACATATCTATGTTTGGTCTTGTTTTGAAGAGCTTGAATTTAGATGAACAATGGTATAATTTTTTTACATTTTGGACTTATATTTTAAAAGATATAATAATTTAAAGTTAATATAATAAAAAATAACCCAGTCAGCAGCTGACTGAACTGCTGACTGGGTGTCAACTCATACTGCCGCACCCAAATTGTACGCGGACGGCTGCACCATCGCACATCTGATTGGTAATTGGTAATTACTACCTTCTCCTCTATTTTATTTATTTTTAGTGACAACTAACATTAAACAAAATCAAAATGGTTAATAATATATCATTTAAGTTCCTCATAAATATAAAGGAAAAAAGGGTTTATAATTGTACTTGGCGGTTTCTTGGATGATTTTGCGGTCGATCTACGCATTACTATCCGCGCCCAGCCCTATCTATGTTGCTTACTTATTTTAGTCTGAGTATCATAGAACTGATTATACAATATAAAGTATATTTTTGAAAAATCTCCATATTTAATTTGAACAAATATAGTATAAAAGTCTCATTAATCTAAACAATCAATATATCAATTCAAACATTTAAATGTACAATAGTAAATTTGCTCCTTTCTTAGGTTGGGTAAGATTATTTTATCTTAAGTACGTGCATTATATATCTTATTAGCTAATTAAACAATTCATGCATGCGTTAATTTGTACTAAAAAGGAAACGGCCGGGTCTACACTAAGTACTACATGAGGAAGGCTGTTCTGGTCTTTACTCACCATCATCTACATTCTACACCAACCCCAGCTAGCTGGCCAGAGTACACGCATTTGCATTGCATTACCCTCTTCTATTCAAGTACGTACCATGGCTATACTTATAAATACCCCCTTAAATTCTCACCTTCACATGACCATCTGTTTCTCTATCTTCTCAGCTCACCAAAGAACAACACACTTATAATCACTAAATTTCTACCCCGGCTAGCCATTTCTGCGCACTTCATATATTTATATATTTTAATTCTTCAATTAATCAATCAGTTTGTGATATTGAATTCATGGCGATTACTGTGTCAAGAGCTCTAGCTGTTCTTCTGCTGCTCTCCATCTTGCTCATCAATCTCGTCCAGTCTTACTACGCGGTATATAGCTAACTAGTACTCTTATACTATTACATCATCATTGTATATAAGGACCACAAGCATAAATTAGAGCTAACACTAAATAATATGTACATCACTTTGCAGATTGCGCGCATCTACTACTACTACGGCCGGTACAGTATCACAAAACCAGACGACGACTGTTTCTCCCCCAAGTATGTACGTTATATATATTAGAAATTAGTTTAAAACACGCTACATGCATATATAATAATGTACATAACTAGTTAGCTAGATGCTGTTAATTACTACTACTACACACTAATTGTAATTAAATTCTATAAAAAAAATCAGATTGTACCCAGAAGTGCAACGTAAGGTGCAGCAAGTCATGGAAACTCAAGATGTGTAAAAAGATGTGCAACATCTGCTGCGGCAAGTGTGGGTGTGTTCCTCCAAGTCCCACCGCCAGCAAGGAATCCGGTTGCCATTGCTATGCCTCCCTCAAGAATCCCAAGACTGGAGCCCCCAAGTGCCCTTAACAGGTTTATCAACATCTAACTAAAGTTTTTCAAATCACGAAGCATAGTCATTACATAATTCATTATTAGCACAGACGCGCGGTTGGAGTACTAAATGATAGTAGCACGTATTTTTTAAATAATTTTTTAAGGAGGCAATAATAAGCCTTAATTCACCTTTATATATATATATGTTTTACTGTACGTTTTATTGATGCTTTTTACGTTGTCACTTGATGTGCTGTCGCGAGATATTTATATGGACCCCGTCATCATTGCATCTATTAATAGATCAAACAACCCCTGGCCCGGCCAACATTAGCAAGCGTGCCGCATCAGCACATACATCAAGTTGCAGCTGGGTCAAATCAATTAAGTTCTTTTATTTGGCTACTAATCTAAAGTATTGGATTTCTTATACTAGTTTTTTGGTAGAAGGATTTGTTATACCTGATTACTCGTCTAATTTAAGATCCATTTTTATGGGAGATATGTGCAACACCACTACAGTTCCCTAAGCATCAAGTGTACGTAGTTTTAGTGAACAAGAGGATCGACGTCTAACCTGACCTGATAATCGATTTCTTTCTCAAACGGAGCAAAAATAAATGTTTCCAAGGTGAAGTTCTATTAAATCCCATCATTTGATAATCGAATATCTTCACCATCGACCACGAGACGAATTTAATTTCACCATAAGATAGACACAGATCAAAGCATATATAAATTCCACTGGCACATCCCATTCTTCCCAAACTAAAACCAGGCGTCATGTTTTAGAAAGATGTTATCTTGTGGAACTAATTACTGCTGAATTATGATCTCTGCTGCAATCCTATACAGCGGGGCCCCTCCGGCTCAGGCCACATTTTTTTTTTTATAATTTGCTGGTGGAAACCAGTTACATAGCAGTACTATGTTTCAATGTTTAATCAATGGCCGTAAATATCATGTTTGTCACTACACTATATACATAGACGCTAGTACATACATGGACTCTCTAGCAAAGATACTGCAAACGGTTTAAAGAAACTAGACATGTCTTAATATATTGTAATTGTTTTGATATTGACTGTTTATATCATTTTGGGAGAACGTATGACAAATCAAATAAAAAAGATCATGACTGTAGCAACAAGAAATAATAACTGAGTTGGACTTGGGCCTGAAATACATAACCCACGTTACTTTTACTTTACTTCTAGTACACACATATCAACTGCACAGTTTATTTATATAGTTTGAATCAGTGAAGTACTACATTTTTTCGAAAGAAAAAAAAAAACAAAAGAGAATCATTGAAGTTGTTAATTACGGAGTATAATCCTATAAGATCCTTCAATAACAAAAAAAAAAAAAAGTCCATATAATTGTACTTTGCAGTTGCTTGGATGTTTCCTTCCTTGCGTTAGTCCACGAATCACATTCCGCCCGCGCGCGTAGGCAGGCCTCGCTCTACATATTTGTTCACTTCAGTTGGATGCATTGCACGGAGAATTAGTTTGGACCTACATTACATACTAGCTAAGCTTAATTAAACAATTCACACGCGTTTTGTTCGTACCAGAAACGAAACGGTCTATATGAGGAAGGCTGTTTTTTCTTTTGTGAGAAAATGAAGAAGGCTCTTTTGGTCATTCTCATCTGCATTGCACCACCAACCAACCCCATCATGACTATTATTGACTAGCTAGCTAGCATGTACGTTTACCCCATAAACCACCTTAGGGCTATAAATACCCTCCCCATCCATCCCCTTTCTCACCATCTGGCCAGTTCTCTATCTCCTCATCACCGCAGTACACTTATTTACCAGCTAATTTCGACCCCCTTTTTCTTCTTTATCAATCAGCTTGAGATCAATAATCATATTGACCGCATTCATGGCGGCTACCGTGTCAAGAGCTCTAGCTGTCTCCCTTCTGCTCTCGATCTTCATCCTCAATCTGCTCCAGTCTCACTACACGGTAAATAATCTGCTCTTGCCATATTGGATCTCTCGCTCTATATATTTTAATAACCTAACTAGCTCTGCATTTAACTCTTTCTCTATAGTATATAATTGGCAACTAATTACATGTCTTGATTAATTTGGCTTGTTTTAATGCGGCAGATTGCAACCACTACGGATGTAACCCAGAGCCAGACTGCCTCACAACCCAAACCTTACATAAGTACGTATAGAACGAGCTATATAGATTTACATACACACGTACTATATGCAATATATATATGTTACATCAAATTCACACAATTACAAAAATTATAGGTACTTACTAAGCATCAGTACTATCTATATATTAATAATATTCGTGCAGATTGTGCCCAGAAGTGCGATGTAAGGTGCAGCAGGTCATGGAAACCCAAAATGTGCAAGAAGATGTGTAATATATGCTGCGGCAAGTGCGGATGCGTGCCTCCAAGCCCCACCGCTAGTAAAGAATCCGGCTGCCACTGCTACGCCGCCTATAAGAATAAAAAGACAGGAGCCCCCAAATGCCCTTAATTAATTACACTTGTGATTGTGTAATTGCGTTCACCTGGTTCCACATATATTAATTCTTTGTGTTTTTGGTTTTCCTGAGGGCAGAGATTAGAGATGTAATAAGATGAAAGTGTCTTCCCTTTCGATTGATATAATGTATACTAGCTGAACACTTTATAATAATAAAACAGTGAAATTTTTTTTAGTCTTGGTGACAGCAGTAACTATTACTCCCTCCGTCCTGAATTGACCGTCTCCTTTGCTTTATGGCACGTTTTTCCACTTCAATATTTAACATATAAGATAAAATAATTTTATAAAACGAAACAGTGTAACATAGTTTATCATGTAAGGAATCATTTGTAAAACTCAAATTTTAAAAATTATTTTATCTTACATGTTAAATATTGAAGTCAAACGACACGTCCAAATAGTGAACAAGACGGTCAATTCAGGACGGAGGGAGTACATATACTTGATAATAGGGTTCAATCATGTCAACATTATATATTAGCTATAGTACTATATTATCAATGTGGACCCCATAAAGATTGCCGATTTGACAACCACCTGGCCGACACTAGTTTGTCATATCAAGGGAGGTAATTAAGCAAAACCAGAACGAAACAAAGGCATCAGCATTGAAAAACGACAGTCAATGTCTGTAGGTACTAGGTAGGGATTCTTAGTGGAGTTGAGCTATATGCACAAGGAGGTTAACTAAAGTGCACTTCCCTTCCGCATCCTCTTCTTGAACCTAAATAAAACTAATTAAGCAATACTTGTTCATAATAACCAACAACAGGGTTCTGTCATTTAGTGCATCCTTTAATCCCAACATGGCAGAGTAGAGCAATATGATCAAAACAGGACAAAAACCAACTCCCATGACATGTTATCTATGATAGGATTGTACCTAATTCATCTTTGCGGTATACGGTCACCAGTGACCTTGTTCGTCACATCTCTACAACAAAAAATCAACCCAGCCAGTGGTAAGTCTCACTGTGCAAACTCTTCCGCAATGCCAGTAAGTACTTTACCTTCCATCTCTTCCCTGTTCTTTGTTGCACACACAGGGTAATCACACACTATATCCTCTGTCGCTGAAATATCTCTTTGAATGTCTGCGGGGAACATAATGCATGCATAACAACTGCAAGAAAACAAAACTTATAATTGACCAAAAGGAAAACTCTAATCTAAAAGAAATAAAACCACCTTAGGATTGAGCATAATACAGTTAACCCCCTGTGTTTATCATAATTATTGGTAACCACCTTGAGGTTACAGCATCTTTGACTATGAGCCCCTTAACTATAATTTCATTATTAAATCGTTAATCACGTGGTGACCTATCACTTTAATGACATTATTAATGACATGTTTGACAAAAAATAATACTTAATCAGCATTCTTATAGTCCGAAAAACGTTAACCCTACCTCAAAAATGCATCAGAATTGACATGAAGGAGAGTTAAACGATGTTGATTAAGCAGTTTAGTTGTCCAGATCCAGACTGACATTAATAATGTGATTAATGTGATGGTCAGAGATACCGTAACCTCAAAGTGATTACCAATAATTATGATAAACATAAGGTGATTAACCGTATTATGTCTATTCCTCAAGGGGTTTCGAGTAATTTACTCAATAAAATATGACTCGATCATCGCTATATCCAATTGTTACACTACCACATAGCGGCCGCCAGATGATACATATGTCGGGTTCATGTAGGCCACAATAATAATAATAATAATAAATAATAATAATAATAATAATAATAATAATAATAATAATAATAATAATGATGTGTTTCTAAGCTTAAGAAATGCGGATCTAGAATCACGCACCACGTAATGACATAAAATATAAGGTTATAAATGTAATTGTTGGAGATGAAGTGTGAATCCCACATTAAAAAATTATATAGCTAGTAAGTAGTTCATATAACTTATGTGTTACTCTATTTAATATCAATTGATTTTATAAAATAGCAACAAATTAACTTAGTGGTCTCTGTATAGGTCTCACGTGATTCCTTCAAGCTTACGCCTATGCCTACTCCACGGGACAATCTTACAAAATAGATTGAAGCACTCAAATATCACAAAAGAGATAACTCTCAAAACTCACACGAGAACTTATAAATATAACTACAAAAATCTCTTATATTTTTTCTCTCACACAATGAAATTCTCTAAAGTTTTTGTAGAAAAGAATGATACTTGAAGCTTGGATGGATAGATGTATGGATGTCAACATAAAGACCCCTATACGTAGATTTGCCCGTGACTGATCGACAATCTGGAGAGTCTTCTAAACATCCATGAGTTACAACAATAAACCACATAAAAGTATCCATTAAATGCACTTAAAGCATGATACTTAGTGTCAATAAATTGATAAACATAGCTCGTATAAGATGAAGAAAAACTCCATCCATTAAACCCCCAACATAAAGATAACGATTATAAAGAATTCAAGACAACTTTTACAATTCTCCACCTTGACTTGAATTCAACCTTGATAGTGATCAATGATAAAAAAAAACCCAAATAGTGATTAATCTAAATATCTCCTCACTGCCAAAAGGCCCCTTGGGCTAATTGATGTGAAAATTGTAAACTATGCAAGTTTCATATAAAGGCAAGTGTACCCGGTCGTAGTATATAAAAGTGTCGTTCCGTTAGGAAATTGAGAGACTAAACTCCCGAGTTTCGGTATCTAGTTAATAAAAGTAATTAAATGAAAGGGGTTTAGCCGGAGGCAAGCTTGGTATTTTGATTCGAAATGATTCCTAAAAACAATTAAACTAGGATGGTGTGTTAAAGGTTGGATGGAAATGTGCCCTAGAAAGATGGAATCACCCAAATACTCCCCAAACTTAGCTATGATCCTAATTTGCTCTAGTTGTCTACTAAGATTAAATTAGTAGTTTAATTAAAATCCTAGATAAAGCTAACCCTTAATTAGCTCGATAAATCCTTCAGTTAGGTTGGGTTTACAACTAGTAATTAGCATTAAGCACTAATCTTAGCAATAACAATAGAATTTACCAACTAATTAAAGAGGGCCAAATCTAGAGTTTATCTCTATCTTGGCCAAATCCCTAATTCACAAAATTATGAAATTAAGTGCACAAAGGAGATCAATCTCGCACACTCAATAAATTAGAGAGATAAAACAACTATATTAAGCAAATTTGGTATCACAAGCATATTTGAGGGATTTGGGGTCAAACCCCCATCTAAGGCACAAAATGGGTTTACTCAAGCATTAAGACTACAAAGAAGAGGAAGAGGAAAGAGATAGCCATTAATGTGGTGGTTGAGCTTTGAATGAGGTGAGGGAGTCCCCTTTTCCCTTCTTCTCTTCTTCTCTTTTTCTTTGTCTCTTCTCTTGTTCTATTCACTTTTTCTCTCGCCTCTGTCTGCTCTCAAACAGGGCTGGAATGCGCGGTGAGTGAATGAGATTTTAATTCTCAAAATTTTACGTTTTAATAAGTCTGGCGCGTCTCTGTATGTGTGGTCCGGGTTTGTAAGCCGAACACAAACCCGAACCAAGTTGAAATATGGGCATCGAGTTGGGCGAGAGTGTGGTCCGGGTTTGTAAACTCGGACACAAACCCGAACCATGTCAAAATCTTGACAGAGAGCTTCTCGAGAGATTGGTCACAAACCCAGACCATGTCAACGTTTTGGCAGAGAGTTTGCGTAAGGTATTAGTCCGGGTTTATAAACCCGGACATGCCTAAAAATGCATCAGAATGCCCATTTTTTCTCCTGTTTGGTCCCATCTTGGTCTCGACTCTCGTGACACGTGTCCCCAAGTCTCGTATAAGCATCCAAATAGCTCCTTTTATCGTTCCATCATGCTCTAATGATCTTTTACCTAAATTACATCCAAAAGCGTGTAAGTTTACTAATAATTACTAAATACTCTATATAGTGGTGAAGATAGGTTATAACCCAAGTAAAATGTAGGTGAATATAAACCGAATAAATACATATTTTCACCACTTATCACTAATCAACAAGTAGATGAAAGTCCCACTAAGTTCACACACAAGGTAAATTTAGGAGTCAGAAGGGACTTAGTCAACAAGTCATCATGCATGATTATCTAAAGCGTGGATCTCCATAACCAGTATATTACATTGATCCATAATATCCTAAATGAAATGATACCGAACATCAACACATTTTTTCCCTTTTTAAATAAAGGCTATTGGTGACGCTTTTTGTCATTTAACGTGACTTCGATTTATCCACGCCACCACCGTACCCAAACCAAGTTGAAATATGGGCATCGAGTTGGGCGAGAGTGTGGTCCGGGTTTGTAAACTCGGAAACAAACAACACCCGAACCATGTCAAAATCTTGACAGAGAGCTTCTCGAGAGATTGGTCACAAACCCAGACCATGTCAACATTTTGGCAGAGAGTTGCGTAAGGGATTAGTCCGGGTTTGTAAACCCGGACATGCCTAAAAATGCATCGGAATGCCCATTTTTTCTCCTGTTTGGTCCCATCTTGGTCTTGACTCTCGTGACACGTGTCCCCAAGTCTCGTATAAGCATCCAAATAGCTCCTTTTATTGTTCCATCATGCTCTAATGATCTTTTACCTAAATTACATCCAAAAGTGTGTAAGTTTACTAATAATTACTAAATACTCTATATAGTGGTGAAGATAGGTTATAACCCAAGTAAAATGTAGGTGAATATAAACCGAATAAATACATATTTTCACCACTTATCACTAATCAACAAGTAGATGAAAGTCCCACTAAGTTCACACACAAGGTAAATTTAGGAGTCAGAAGGGACTTAGTCAACAAGTCATCATGCATGATTATCTAAAGCGTGGATCTCCATAACCAGTATATTACATTGATCCATAATATCCTAAATGAAATGATACCGAACATCAACATATTTTTTCCCTTTTTAAATAAAGGCTATTGGTGACGCTTTTTGTCATTTAACGTGACTTCGATTTATCCACGCCACCACCGTACCCGAACCAAGTTGAAATATGGGCATCGAGTTGGGCGAGAGTGTGGTCCGGGTTTGTAAACTCGGACACAAACCCGAACCATGTCAAAATCTTGACAGAGAGCTTCTCGAGAGATTGGTCACAAACCCAGACCATGTCAACATTTTGGCTGAAAGTTGCGTAAGGGATTAGTCCGGGTTTGTAAACCCGGACATGCCTAAAAATGCATCGGAATGCCCATTTTTCTCCTGTTTGGTCCCATCTTGGTCTCGACTCTCGTGACACGTGTCCCCAAGTCTCGTATAAGCATCCAAATAGCTCCTTTTATCGTTCCATCATGCTCTAATGATCTTTTACCTAAATTACATCCAAAAGTGTGTAAGTTTACTAATAATTACTAAATACTCTATATAGTGGTGAAGATAGGTTATAACCCAAGTAAAATGTAGGTGAATATAAACCGAATAAATACATATTTTCACCACTTATCACTAATCAACAAGTAGATGAAAGTCCCACTAAGTTCACACACAAGGTAAATTTAAGAGTCATAAGGGACTTAGTCAACAAGTCATCATGCATGATTATCTAAAGCGTGGATCTCCATAACCAGTATATTACATTGATCCATAATATCCTAAATGAAATGATACCGAACATCAACATATTTTTTCCCTTTTTAAATAAAGGCTATTGGTGACGCTTTTTGTCATTTAACGTGACTTCGATTTATCCACGCCACCACCGTAGTTGTATCCTTAGCCACCCTTATAATTAGGACTTAGTTGGTGACGTAAAGCTGAACAACGATCAAAAGCCTTTTAATCCATCTTCCTCCCATTCTCATTACTGGTGGAGGCTAGTTTTGTCATCAACGCCTGACACCAATCATTTTGGCGTAGAATAACTAGCATTTCAAATTTCCAAGGCCTGAAATTCATGGATCTATCAACTTCTTGATATCAAACTTTGTTACCATCTTAACAAACCACCAACACACACAAGCTCCGATACCACATGTTAGGATTTTAAGTGGAAAGACAAGTTGGTGAGTGTAAAACATAGATACAAAAATAAAGAGAAAAGCAGACGAGAACGAGACACTAATATATACGTGGTTTAGTTATGCCTACTCCACGGGCGGTGGTAAGGAACAATATTTCACTATATGTTGGGAGAGAATTAATTACAGTTTACAAAAGAGAGATGAGACACTTAAATCTTACAAGAAAGATAACTTCCAAAACCTTACAAACCACTTATAAATATGACTACTAAACTCTCATTTTTCTTCACACAAAGGATACCTGAAGCTTGGAAGGATGGATGTCAACACAAAGACCCTGTATATAGATCTGACCGTGACTGATTGGCAATCTGGAGAGTATTCTAAACAGCCATGAGTTACGACAATAAAAAATATAAAATTGTCCATTAAATACACACGTAAAGTATGATATTTAGTGTCAATAAATAGAATAACATAACTCCCATAAATTGAAGAAAACCTCCAGCTAATAAACTATTCCCACCATATATGTTGATAACAAATATAATTATAAAAAAAAGATAACAAATAAAAAATTCAAGACAACTTTTACATGGTATAAAACACAAATAAGCTGTTTCAGTAACAAGAAAAAGGCATCTGTTCGTATGACATTATTTTTTTACATCACATCACATGAAGGTTAGGGATTCAAACTCCGATCTCCATCCAGCACAACTGCTTCATAGACGCCTATCCATATGACTACATATCAATCTTTCAAAGAGTATAGGCCTGTACCTAATGTTAAAAATTAATGCAAACTAAATCTGTTTCCCAGGAGTTGCGTGACGAATTCTCGGTTGAGTCGGTTCTGTGCGCTGAGTCCTTTCAATAATTTAAGGAAAATATCGAGCATGATATATAGAACCATAGTAGGCTATTATTAACTCAAAGCCCATAAATATTCACTCAGGAGGCCCATCCATCTTTGAGCCCAACTAACCGGTTGTGTGAATCCTCGGAAATGATCTTGCAATCGCGAAATGCAAGTAGTAATGTATCACTCCCCAACGGCTAGTTCAGGTTTCATGAGGAGTGACCACGCTCATGATATATAGAACCATAGTAGGCTTTATTATTAACTCAAAGCCCATAAATATTCACTCAGGAGGCCCATCCATCTTTGAGCCCAACTAACCGGTTGTGTGAATCCTCGGAAATGATCTTGCAATCGCGAAATGCAAGTAGTAATGTATCACTCCCCAACGGCTAGTTCAGGTTTCATGAGGAGTGACCACGCTAGCTCATCCTCCTTCAACGGTCGTAATTGACTAAGCGCGCTTGCTTAAGTTAAGTCTATATAAAACCCACGCCACCGTAAGATGCGGAGAAGTTTTTCCCTCATTTCACATTCTCCTCTTCCACCGCCGTGATTCTCACCTGTGTCAGGCGTCATCACTCTTGATACCTTTCGTCACACTTAGTTTCTACGATGGAGGAGGAAGTACCATCATCCGCAATAACGGTCACAAGGTCGCAAACCTTGGCATCGTCGGATTCCCCCGCCGCAAATAACATCACAAGTCAGCTTCCGCTTCTCTTTCCCAACTCCTAACTACTGCTACTACTGATACATGTCGAAGGAGATGGTTATTGTCTACTCATTTGCATATTGCTTTTTTTTGTGTTCAGAGAACGGAGAGGACACGAGCTCGGAACTGGTTGGTGGTGTTGGTACATCGACGAAATCAAGACCAAATCATGACAGAGCAGCGCTGTTCGACATCTCGAACGATTCTCCAATCGTTGGCTTGGCTAAGGGATGCTCTTTCTCCAATGGTCGGAAGAATATGTCCTCCTGCACCTGGAACAAAACGCCCGGTTCAGGCGAAGCCCTTCTCCGGCGACAAGTGAAGAACCTCTTGCAAAGGGTGGAAGAAGAGGCCGTCATATCGAAATTCATTCTGGATGTCACCGACGACGGATGTTGCGATGAAAAGAAGCCCCCAACCTTTTCCGCTCTTAAAAACTTCTTCTATTCTCCCATGGGGCTTCTCGGCGCCCCTACCCCGAGCAATACTCCCCAAGAAAATGAAGGCGAAGCTGAGTCCGATATCTCTCAGGTCTGTTATATACTTATGTTATCTACAATTTCTTCGATTCTCGTACACATCGATCGATCTGTTAGTACTAGTTTATCATCCATCTTGGAATTCAACTTTCATTTGATTGATCGGACGTAATTGTTGTAAGTTTTAATATTAGTAGTATTGCACTAATTTAATCTCGTGAAAGTTCCTTTGAGTTGCCGTTAACGTTGGTAATCGTTTTAATGTAACAACAGAATCAGTTAATAACGAGAGAGCAGGGTCAATCGAATGACAAGACTGTGGATTCTGGGAAATGTATAATAACAAGGTCGCTGCTCTTTGATTTCTCCGACAAGTCAGAAATCTCTACTGCTGATTGGACTGGATCCTCCTCTTGTCACCCATCTACCATGGATATACAAATCATCGAGCAGAGACAGTGATTCCTCATAATCGAAGAAGGCGGTGCTTCAATCCGGTCAATCGAAGTCAACGTAAGCAACCACGGAGGCAATGAGGAGGATAGTGAACTGGAAGGAGAGAGATGATGAAAATGAGAATGAGAAGATGATGGACCTAGTTTAGGATTGTTAGGTTGAAAAAGGGTTTGCTGTTATTTCTTTGATTGGTCAGGCAGTTCTCACTGATTATTAACAGTCAACATTGAATGTTTTTGGTATTTTGTGCTGATTATTTCTCTAAATTAATTCATTGGTTGATGTCATAAATCTGTTCCGTCATTAATTAACTAACTCATATTAACCTTAGAAAAGATGTGAAATTCGATCAGGGAAAAAGGAAACCCACCGTAACAAAGCTTTTATGTTAGGAAAACAGGAGGGAAGTCGAAATCAAAGTCTGGCCAGCCAAAGTGGAGTATAATGCTTTTTGGTAGCGGGTTTGATAATGGATGGTGATGTTTCAGCCTCAGTTAACAATTGTACGACCCAGCCGCAAATAACATACAGTAACATTTTACGTTTATATTTTATAAGTACCTATCACTTTCAGTAATAATATAACAGACAAACTTCCAGTGTATTGGACGCTAAGAAATCAACCAGCTAGTTAGCTTATCACACCCTGATCACACACGCTTAACAGGCTCCATTTGATCTGTGGTGGGCGTTAGATATATAAATTAGACCTCTAATCTCTTAATTATAATCATTGTCATCCATCCCCAACTTCATCGTCGGCTAGCTTCTTCTGAGTAGCAATAATTAATATGGAAGGTGGCGAGCTAGCTGCAGACGGTGGACTAGTGGTGAAAGGAAGAGCATCCATCGATACAAGGCGCCCATTTCGGTCAGTCAAGGAGGCTGTGTCTCTGTTTGGAGAGGTTGTATTAGCCGGCGAGATTTATGCCAACGTTAATAAGCAGGTCATGATCTACGTTCTCTCTTACATTAACTCTGCCTCGTCGGTCTTTTCCATTATCATTCAACGTAGTGTGTATAGAAATTAATGATTCGTTACCATTTATGAGGACTGAGATCGATTAAAGGATTCCTGACCCTAAATATACTATCTCGATATATAGACACAAACCAAATTCAACGGTGGTGTCCAGGAGAAGAATGCTGCTCCCCAAGTACAATATCACCGCCACAAGGCATGGCAGAGTATAAACGCCGAGCTAGCAGCCGGCAACAAAACCACAATCGGTCAGAATCTGCTTGTCCTCCAGAAAGTTAAGAGCGACGACAATGATCTTCAACGTCCTGAAAAGGAAGTACCACTTGAAACGGAGCTAGAAGAAACCAAGGCTTCACTCCAACGAGCAAGAGAAGAAGGCGAGCACATGTCTTCCCAGGTACAATCACTCCAGAATGAACTCGACCGAGCCAAAACAGAGCTGCAACGGCTCAAATCTCAGAAACATTATCATCACGCCACTCATTTCCAAGTTCAACAACATGATGATCATCATCATCCGGAGGAGACATCCTCCATGATGAACCCCGAGAGTGAAGAGATTAAGTTCGTCGAGAATAGCAATAGCAACAATACGTACGCAGTGGAATGGAGGAAGCAAGAGAATGTTGAGGATGATGGCTTTGAGTTTCCTCAGACGAAAAAGATGCAAGTGAGGTTTGCGAGCCCGCCCTCTCTGATTCGTGAGCTCAGTGGTCCTGAGGATAAGGCGGTCAATGTCGTTAACAGGGTGGGTTCTTTCAGAAAGGAGGTCAGTATTGGTCAGAAGAAAGCTTCGGTTTCCTTTGTAGGATGGCTTTTCCCCAAAAGGAAGACCAAAAAGACCACCGCCGGCTGAAACACTACTCCGTGCAAGGTCGGGAGCGGCTTCTTTGAGTGAATGTACTATGTTTCGATCCTCTGTTTTGTGCTCCACTTTTCTCTTTTATATGGTTCTTGTTATGGTTCTCCCTCACCTATCACCAGGTGTCATTAATTTTGATAAATTTCTATTTTAAAAATTCAATAATAACGAGAGAGGAACCCATCTCATTCATGAAGCCCAAAGGCATGCAGTACCCATAGTAAACCAAACTTCCCCTACTAAGACAGACAACTACTATCTGCAAACATCTTTAATAACGTTGCATGAGTAGCATTTACGGTTAACCATAAAGAGCCGAAAAACATAAACTAAGAAACAACTATCATAACCTAAATGCAACTAAACCTAACAAACCAAAGATTTGGCCTAAAAGGTGTCAAAGTTAACCAAAAAAACTTCCCAGTTACATTAGATGGGAAGTGACAAACAGATAGGCAATAAAAACTACAAACGTAGAACATAAAACTACAATAAAGATAAACATACATAGACAAAAATACCGGTATCCAGAATCATAGACAAAATATCTAGTACTAAACCATCTACTAAAAAGTATGTAAAAAGGAACACTGCCATTGTCGAGTAGACAAAATAGGGACACTAAGATAAAAAAAACTTTCCACACACTGCTAATTGCATGAGTAGTGCCCTTTCTCACGAAATTAGAAAGCTTTACCATCATTCATTTAGGCGACTCTGAGGCCCACCTGGAGTCGTTGTCATACTGAACCTATTGCAAGTGACACTACCATCCACATGCCGCTCCAATTGAACTAGAAAATTAGTCACCACACTGCACCCTCGTCAGTTTTTACCGGCTCCATGTTCAACTCCCCTGCGGTAATAAACCGAAGCAGATCATTCTCTTGCTACCAAAAGGAACCACCCTTTGCCATCTGTGTTAGGTGTGGTGGGAGAGGCATCCGCGATCTGAAGGAGGAAACCCGTTGGAAGAATGGGAAGAGTTCGAGTAGCAATCCACCTTCCATCTTTAGAACTAACTGCGCCACCGTCCCAATCATCAAATTGATGCCCCCATTGATGCGCCTCTCGTTGTCATTACACATTGATAAAAGTTTATAGCCTGCACAGAATTCATCAACACCAGCCTCCTTAGAATCCATCCACATGCAATATCGTCTTCGACTTAGATTCCTCTATAGCGGTAGCAAATTCACATGCAACTAGAGATCTGTTGAGGACTCCACCGTCAAAAAGGTAGTACTGATTTCCATGAAGTATCTCAAATCGGGAGACCCATATAAAAATGTCAATAGTGAACACATGCCAAAAGTCATGGGCATGGTGTTGTGACAATCCAGTCGGCAATAGCAGATTGATCTAGAATAATTGCTTGATAGAAACAAACATTGCGAAATTATTTATCTGCCCAAACTTGGTCATTACACAAAGGAACAAAACAGAGCTTGTTTCTGCAAAAAAAAAAACTAAGGATAACTAAATGGAAAACAGGACATACAAAGAGAAATTTACTGATAAAGACAAGAAGTAAATATGAAGAAACAACGAAAAGGTAAAACACGTATAGAATCAGAAAATAAAGTGAAGCAAAGAGGAACCATGAGAGGAAGGAAAAGTGGGAAAAAGCAAAACATCGAAGAAAGACCCCATCAAACCTACAAGATGAAACTACTTAAAACGATGGAACTAATTCACCATAAAAGACAAATAGGCTATAGATAACAATGAAAATGGTGGAAGATAGTGGAAAGGAAACTCTTTATGAGGAGAGAGAGGAACTCTCGACGAGAGAGTTAGATTTGAGTCAAATGCTTATATCTATGTACTGAGGGATGGATGGGAAATCTAACCTAATTTACCTTGTATTTTTATAAAACACCTTTCACTCTTTTAAATCCACATCAGTTTGATTACTTTACTAGCCCTACAATAATTAGCACAACTGAAATACCCCTAAATTAATTTAATTTAGGGGATTTCTTTTATTAAATATTAATATTATATGGAATTATGAATATTAAATTATTATATGAAATTATGAATATTAAATTATTATTGGAATTATGAATATTAAATTATTATATGGAATTGTGAAATTATTTAGGGGTTTTCTCCTATTTAACCCTAATTATATATATATTATATAGTATTATGAATTTAATAATAAGATTTATAAGTCCATAAATCTAGGGAAAATTTCTAAACACTCCAACTATATTATAAAGATTTTAGGAAGTGTTGGAACATTGTTTTGAAACATAAAAGTCAATATAAAATTCTAGAAACCTTAAAGCTTATTAAGCCTTGCTAGAGTAGACTTTTTGGGAATGGTCAAACCAGGCCATGAAACCTATACCAATAAATAGGTTATGGAAAACCATGAAGATCGATAAAAAGAACATCAAAAACGGATCATCCTAGCCAAAGTTATGCTAGATTGAAGTTTAGAGTCAAAAATTTGAAAGATGCCACGTGTCACTCTGTCACGGGTCGCCAACACTTAGCCGATTCTATCCCTTGAATTTCGGTAACAGATTTCAGTATTTTGCCCTAACTTTAGACGGCTATATCTCATTCATCTCTCCATATTTTTCAATACTATAACTCATACAAACCCTAACTCATTCTGAATCAACCGGAAAATCGAGTCAAAGTAGCCACCCTGCAAAACCGAAACTGCAATTCCAGTTTTCTCTTCGAATCAGGTAACTTCGATCAGCCATAACTTCTTCGTTACTCATCCAAATTCCATGTTCTTTAGCTCGTTTTGAAGAGCTCTAATTCCTCTAAAACTTTCATGTTTATGGTTTAAGCCAATTCTCAACCGATTGGAAGAGAAAGGTGTCTAAAGTTTCGGTTTCACCAGCACATAAAATCATACCGAAACTGTAAGGTAAAACTCGCAACTTCTAGCTTCAATTTCTTTTTGTGTGATGCGAGTTAGGATTAGTTCTTGCTATCAATACGTAGATCTAAGTTTGCTCTTTCCAATGAGCCCTAACACATAGCCTAACTCAATCTGTGCTGCAAGTTATAGATCTTCGAAGTTGGCCTCGTGAACTGCTCAAAGTTCGAGTTTTTCCAGTTTTTCCGAATTCGATTTCACTAAATTCGCACAACTCCGGTAAGTTTTCGATCAATTGCTCCGTTTTTGTCAAACCTTGTCATGTTTCCGACCTAATCCATGTTCCAATTTAGTCAATTACGTAGGAGAATTGTTAGATTGAGGTTCGAATCGCACTCTGTAACTATTAAGAACCCTAACATTCGAACTGAATTCGAATTCCATCGTATACTGCATTATAATTGGGAAAACCGGCATCATTAGAACCGAAATTTTATTTCGAAACTATAGAAACAAGAATCACTCGATTTCGTTATGTAGATTAGGAGATAATGGGGATTTAGTACTCGGGATTGAACATGGCTCGCTGAAGAACACGGCGTTCAGGGGTCGTTGATTTTGCTTTAAAGGATTTGGACGGCCGAGATTAGATCTGATAATTTAAAACTGTTTTAAGTTTCTATAAAATTCAGTAAATAACCCTAACTTGTTGAATTAATTTAAATGCCTTCCCGAAGATTTTTTGAATTGAAATTTTAACCATAGATTCCTATTTAATCTAGTTTATTTGGTGTAAATTATTATGGTTTTGGAGTTTTTAAACGTAAGTTATGATTTTGCAAGTTACGGGTTTTCTGGAATTATTTAGCTAAATTAAAAAGATATTTTTATGAAATAAAAATTTATAATATGTCTAAAATGTTATAGTTACTGTATATTAAATTTGGGAATTTTGGCAATGGTAAAAGGTTTTAAAAATTGTGTTTATGAGTTTTTCATAAGAATAACCTATAATAAGGTTTTTAATGTAACCAAAAATTAAAGTATGGTTTGTTAATTAACTTTTAAGCTGGGGAAAATAAGGGAAACTAAATCAACATTTTATAACAGTAAGTTATAAATGTTTTGGTATTGGCTTTAAGAGAAGTGAAAGTATTTACATATATGTATATATACTTACTTAGTAGAAACTTATATAACTAAGGAATTTAATTATCCTACATTTATTTACTATATTATATGGGAGTTAATATTTTTAATTAAACTAAGGAATAAATAATATATATATTTTTACGCGTTTATAAAAAGGGAATTAAGTAGTAACTTAGAGTAAAACAATGAATTAATTAAATTAACACTTATAATAACTAGATATTATAAGAGCTAGAATCCTAAGATATAGTAAAGAAATACTTTGTGAAACATACATGGAATGCAGATAAATGTTGAGGGTATATAAGATAATTTAAATTCAATAAGCTACATAGGGGATGTATTAATTAAATTCTAAACAGGTATACGTATATATGTATTAATAAAAATAACGGGGAACACTTTATTTTTAAACCGTATATCAGTTGTAGTTATGCCTAAAAGTTATTAAACATAATTAAATACAATAAAACTACATAAATAATGTTTTGAACAATCTAGTATATTAAATATATACACATTAAACATAATAAAATTAAATACCCTATAGGAAATATAATACGAAGGAATTAATAAGTTAAACTAAACCTACATAATACTAATAGGAGAATATTATATGAGGTGGTATTAAATTATAGTTATGTATTAGGCTTAAAGGGTTACTTTGAATTCCCAAGGATTATATATAAACCATGTTAAGATACATGTATAGTATTATTTGTCAATGATCAGAATGTAAATCTAAAATTGGGATTTAGTAATTAATAAGTTAAAACTTAGGAAAAATTGTGATTAGATTGCATAAAATGTTGCACAAGTAGATCTTATTCTATAATTAAGGATAAACAAATGTAATACGTTTACATCCAAATATTCTTGATATATAAACCATAATAAAATAAGCAAAATACTTTTACATCTAAATGTGAGGTGGATTAGTAAGTCTAGATTTAATTATTTCTTAACATTTATGGTAGTGAAATATAACTTAATGTTTTAAGATAAAATCATTAAAAGGATTATGATATATTCTATATTAAACGATGATTTGGAAATTTATCTAAATAATTATCCTTAAGTTTCTTAGAATTAGATAAGCCATATAAAATACATTTATTACTAATATTCAGGATGTGAGTTTACAATTAAGTGAGGTATTTAGTAGTGAGAATTTATAGGAAGGTTTATAAATGGGAATTTGATACTTAAAATCTTTGAACCTTTTATTAGATAAAACTAAGTTACATAAGATATTATATGATATACTTTACGGTAAAGGGGAATAATGTTAGGATATTTGAATATAAAATATGGGAATTTTCATAGTAGATTATCTTATTAAATAATTAACAATTTCCCTTACGAACCCGAATTTGATTCTTTGATAAATTCTACTCTATGTAGATATATTGTCCATCCTAAATTCAATAAAGAAAATATATTTATTAGGTTATTCCTTTGAAACCTAGGGTTTTGTAAAACAATTTAAAACGTATTTAAGGCTTAAGTTTAATGAAGTTTAGTGCAAAGAATTATACATAGTCTATAGAGAGAATGTGTGTAAAAATAAAACATTTAGGAAATTAAATGTAAGTAAGGATACATAAAAGGTTATACTAAACACCTTATTGTATAGGTAATAATAAAACATATAATATACCTTGTGAATACTAAATGTAAGATTAATTCGTTAAATCTAAGTTAACTATAGTATAGTTATTCAGGATGAGAAGCAATTTAACATCTTATGACAAGTTTATTAGATGGTTGTAATTAAAAGTCATTCTGAACTAAAGATGAGATAATTGAGTTTAGCAGTTCAATTAAGTTATAATAAAATGCGTCTACAACACTACGATTCCAATATACAAGATGTAGATCTTAATTAAGTTAAGGGAAAGACTTAATCATAATGGGTTATCTAGTAGATATTGTTTGAATACATAATCTTTACATTGTGGGATAGTAGTATAGTATTCTGAGATGAGTCCATCGTAGGTCATAATACAATGTTTATTCTAATTAAGAATAAAGGTATTAAGCGTAAGATTATTATTGAAATTCTTAGATTTAATTATATAATATAAACACATTTATGACATAGAGGTCTCAAAAGTCTTGAATGTGAGGATTTTGGTTAAGTATGAATAAAGTGGATAGGAGTGGACAATTAGCAAATGTTAATCGAATACATTCCTTGATCTTACCACCTTGGGCTATACAACGTTCTCAGATAACTTAAAGATTATACATAACATTTAGGTGAGGGCTTAAAAGACAATTGAGACTTTGGAATAAGAGTAAGGAGTTTATTTAAGCTTAACATAGGCTACGAGTGATTGATGATAGACTACCTTTAATATTCTTCAGAGTACTGTTGATTGTTTGCGCAAGTTGACTAGAAATGCTACAGCGTTACCCAGGTACGATTTCTCGTACTCAGCTTGTTGTGTTTTGGACTTTATGGAATGTTTTGTACGATTTCTCGTACTCCGATATTTTTGCTGATTGACTTGTGGAATGTTTTGGAAAACGCTAACTGACTTTAAGAGGAATTTCTAAAATGGAAATGGTTGTGTGACTAACCCAGCTTGTGTGACTAACTGAGCCTTGGATGTGAAATTCACTAGGGTATTGGTTCCTTCTATTTGGTTGTTCCATTAGACATTGACTGATTGGGGTTTACGCTTCTGCACTCTGTAGGACTGAGTGTTTTGGTATTGCTCTGGGTGGTTGGTGATCTAGTGGGAATTTGGAAAAAAGGTCATCTTGGAAATTCTTCTTTTGACTCTGGATATCGTTTCATCCATGAGCTGGTTCTTGAGGTTTCGACGTGCGCGCGTCTTCAATGGTAACAGTGAGGGGCTGTATATCCCCTGTCCCAAAAAGGGACGTGGTAGACAGTGAGGGGCTGTATATCCCCTGTCCCAAAAAGGGACGTGATAGACAGTGAGGGGTTGTATATCCCCTGTCCCCAAAAGGGGACGTGATAAACAGTGATGGGCTGTATATCCCCTGTCCTAAAAGGACGTGCTTGGCGGTGGGGCCCATCTCTCCCAGTTGAATTATTCCACTCTTGAGTTATTGATTCTTGGATCTATCTTATCATTCCTGGTCCTTTGTGATCATCTGGTTCTTTCTACTCCGAACGGGAATTTGGTTTAACTAAGGCAATGGATGCTCACTAACACATGGCGTGGTTTTGTTTCACTAACTTTACCTTCATATTATTTATCTTTATTCTTAACTTGTTATCTTTGGCTTGGTGATTTTTAAAGTGTCTTGTTTCCCTGTTTTACTTTCAAGAGTTTGATTTCAAGTTACTGTTTATTTTGAAGAGTTATGTTTTATAAGTTTGTTTTGGAGAATTGTACCAGTTCCATTCCAGGGAACTGACTCACACCTCCCGGGGTGGGCTGCTTGGTTTCATCTTGCAGGTATAAGTTGATTTACAGGTGGCCACGAAGAGCATGAGTGATTGGGATGGGATTAGGTTTATGGAGAGTGAATGTATTTTATTATTGTTTTGTTTACGTTAAGTTTTCTCAAAGTTCAGACCGTAACTTAGTTAATGGTAATGGTTGTAATTGGTGAGGTTGGTACCGGGTGTTTGGAGCCCGATGGTCTGTAGCACCTTTGGTTTATTTTCCGCTGTTGTTTTATTATTATAGGGGTGTTACAACAACCTTCTCAAAACACTCATTTTGGTTCTAAGCAAAGCCTAAAAATACCATAGGAGAGATAAGTGTATGTGTATGTAAGTTACTTTTCTCCATCTATTGCGAGAATTCTATGTTGGTAGGTAAGACTGGTGAGTTGGCAAGTTTTTTTTTGTTCGAAACAACAAACCAACCTATCATTAACATAGAGGGTGATACAACATTACATAGTTGAGGTTGTGACAAACCCCAGAAGTAGTCAATTGACATAACCAAAGGTGACGTACTCACTCTCCGATGCTTGAATAGTACCTACTAGCTAAGGAACGATTATTGACTACAGAAATCAAGAGCACGCCAAACTCATTAACATCACTAAGGGATACTAATATAAATATTCTAAGTGATAGAGACACCCTATAGGATAAGGTGCCATTACGTGTAAATATTTAAGCATAAGGTAAAAATTAAGTAAACAAAAATAAAGGGAAGATAAATAAAGACAACACAACCAACAAGGATTAGAATTCATGCATTCTGCCAAAAATGGCATAGCCACATAGAACTTAAACATGATAATGGTCACACAAGAGCAATGTGATAAGCCACAGACTTATCATATTTATATACTATAATTGTACAGATTATTAGTCTAAATAAGGTTAAACTGGGAATATTTATGTTATATTATGTATTAAAGCATTTTATTTGTTCAGACTTATGTTTTATATGTTTTTAATGCAAGAAACGAATTCCTAGTCAAAAGTTCAAGTGATGTCGGACATGATGCCGGATGACTTCTGCACGGCACAAGCATGGAGTAGAAAAGAGGAGTTTCCGGGTATAGTGCCGGGTACTTTCCATCCGACATAAGTGAAAAGTCGTCACGGTTGACCAAACGGTGGCAGTTATTTACAGTTGACGGATCCAACTGATGTCGGGTACGGTGCCGGGCATCCCCTGTCCGGCACATGCAGCGTTTCGCCTGGCATTTTTGACCGTTAACGGTTACCCACATTTAACACGTGGTGCCGGATCAAATGGACCCGGCATGCCACCCGGCACAATGAGAAAATGTTGCCTATAAATAGGCCGAGAGCCTACATCATTTGATACATTCCAACACACCTATACACTCCATTCACACGCCATTTCCACATCCATTCCATAGTTGGTGTCCAAGGAAGTTCTACGGATCCATCCACGTGAGGAAGAAGAAGATCTTGTCGGGTTAAGGCTATGACCATTTCCTTCTCCTCTTGTATTTTCTTCTTGTAGTTGTGTGGATGGTGATGTAGAATTCCTTGTTAGTTTGTGGTTAGGGATGAATTCCTTCTTTGTAAACATTATGATCATTTCAATATAATTCAAGCATTCATTAAGCCTCTGTTCTTCTTGCAAGAGAATGATGTAGGCCACTTTGTTCTCTTTGTGCAAAGTCTACTTGAGGAAGAAAAGCCCAAGAGTAGAATTGGTTGAGAAGTCTTAATGGTCTTTTTGCTTTCTTCTGTGATTTAGGATTTAGCATCTAAGATTACGAATTAATCCATCTTCCCCCACTATCTTGTTCATTTCGTGGCATGATATATGCTGAATTGATAATAGGTAGTGAGTTTCTTGTTGTTAGACCCGAAGCAGGAAAGTGGAATTTATAACTTGAACATGCCGGGTAGACTGCCGGGTTTCTGATGTCCGGCACATTCAAACCATGCATTTAGTTAGGATTTTAGTTAGTTAATTGTTAATTACATTTCCCCCTTGTTAGAATAGGTAATTACCGAGGATTAGGACTGATTTTCTATTAAGTCCCTTGGATTCGATACTCTTGATCGTAATCTACTCACACTGTATTCCGACCGAGAATTGTTTGCTACCCGTATAGAGTTGTAGGATTCTTCTCATTATTTTATTCATTTTGTATATTCTTTTACCCTACAATTTTCCCTGTTAGCACAATGCCAATCTGGGGACCATGAAACTAAGTGTCTTTTTTTCCAGCAGTCCCCAGAATCAGGGACCGTGTTAGGATTGGGGGTGCTGATCGAGTTTGTCTAAGTTTTTAGACTCAGACATACTCACTCTGAAACAACTTGTAGAATACGGAAGCTTTGAGGCTCAATATACAAGAATAGAAAACGTTGTATTAAGAATTCAGAATGAATTTACAAAATTAGTTTCCTACACTTGAGGTTAGACACAAGGACTTTGTCTAACTCCTATAATCAAACCTCTAAAGATTGATCAATACAACATGTTGAGTGTTTGGATGTAAATGCTCTATCAGCAAGATGAATCTATGTGAGCATAGAGCGAACTTAGTCTTAAAATTAATCTCTCAAAGTGAAGCTCTCTCTCAGTGTGACTCCCTCTCATTAGAAATGTGTAAGTGAAAAGCCCCAAAAATTACAAATGACTTCTAACTGGTTAAAAACTTATTAAAACTGAAGTAACTGCTTCAATGACGTTTATAGTGATGTTTCTATGACCTTCCACTAAGCATAAGGCGGGAATATCTTCAACTAATGTGTGGTCGACTCGTTCTGACTCAACTGCCACATGTCTGACTCACTTTGACGCGCCTCAACTGTAGTCTACTTTGTTGGTCGACCTTCAAAGTGATGGGCAGTTATTTTCTTTGACTGCTCCACGTTCTACCTTTAAGTGTGAGTTTTCTTGGCCTACTCCGATTAGTCAGTCTTTTCTTTGCAGTGGGACTCGGTCTTGGCTTGCTGCATCTTCGTTTCATTGTACATGCATACTCCTTCTCAGCAGGTTGACACCTTTTGTCATCCAGATGTACTTTGATGCCATTATCAGTAAAATTCAGGGTTCCAACAGACCGTCACCGATTCATGAGCACCAACGACCAGTGCACCACCGTCGCAACTCATAAGCATCATCATATTAGCGATTTTTCCCAAATCAAAGCATCAAAAAGCACCCAAATTACACCAATCTTTACGTGAAACCCTGTTAGCGCAAAATATATAAAATATACTTTGCAAACTAATTGACAATGAACCCAGTTGTTATAGTCCAACAAGGTCATATCCATAGGGACTTCACAACTATCTAACTAATTATAATTTTAGCAAATGTGCATAAATCTATACAAAAATGCATACATGAAAATGGGGGGGGGGGGTGAGTTTTTGGTTTGATAATTGGAATGAAGGAAAACAATAAAACTAAACTAATTAATCTAGGATAGTTTTACCCCTAGATGGATCTTTGTTCCCTTCACCTTTTTCCACCAATTGTCGATTTATGAACTCATAGCTAAACAACGGGAGCCAAATCATGGTCTACTAATCCTAACCAATTAAGCTGAAATCAAGTAGTACATGAGTCAATTGATAGCAAACATAACTTCCCCTAAGTTGTAATGTAATCTAATATCAAAATCATTAAGATTCAAGTACATTGATTTAGTCCTCACAGTACAAGTTCCTACTTTCATAAACCCGTCTAGAAACCCACACTAATGTTAAACCAATTGGTAATATCAAGCCAACCAACTTTAACACATAGCTAACTAATTGAGTAAACCATAAACAAATCCTTAAATCATGAGCAACAAGGTTAATAACATAAATACTCAATAATCATCTTCTATTAGGTAAACTATAATTAAGCATTAAACAAGTTCAATTTTATCCGCTTTGATTTAATTTCACATCTACTATTTTTTAAAGATCAATTTTTTATTTTTATTTCAGTTTTACGTAATTCATAAAATGCTAATAGGATTTTGGACTTAATATGTGTTACTTCATACAGCCAATTTTTAACAAAATACTTATGTGTCTGCGTGTAATGCTATAGTGGATAATCGTCAATGATTGGCGTCTTTCTAAATATTCATGAGACACTCAATATTTGACATCGCGTCATGTGGAGCGGACAAGCGTGAATGGGTCTCTCCTCCCTCTTTTCTTTCTCTTTTGTGCCTTTCTCCCATTATCTCTATCTCTTTTGTTAGCATTTCCTGGTCTATGCTCTTGTAGATATCTTTTCTTTGTTGTTCTACTTAGTTCTTTCTTTTGTTATTTAATAAAGTTCTTAGTTTCTTCTCTTGCCGGAGAAGTTCTTCGTTTGTTGGTCTAGCTTGTTTTTTTGGTGCTTTTGTGTCTAGTGAGTTTTGGGTTTGGGTTGTGTTCTGGATTTCCCACCGATTATGTTCATGCATGTGCCACAGAGATTTATCCGAGCTCGGTCGAGCTGTTGGATCTCTTTCGGTTTTCCTAGCCGATTGCTGTTACTAACAGGATGCGGATCAACAACAAATCAAAAGCCGCAGATGAAGACGGCGATGATGGTGGTGGTGGTGCTACGGCTGCCCATGGTGGTTGCTCACTATGCTGCTGAAGCTTCTCATGCAAGTTATATACTTTTAGGACACATGTTAGTCTTTACACATGTCTCTTGTACACGTGTCCACTTGTATGTAATGTTATTACTCCCTCCGTCCTGAATTGACCGTCCTGTTTACTATTTGGACATGTCGTTTGACTTCAATTTTAACATATAAGATAAATTAATTTTGAAAATTTAAGTTTGCATATGATTCCTTACATGATAAACTATATGTTACAAAATTTTTTTTAAAATTATTTTATCTTATATGCTTAATATTGAAGTGGAAAAAAGTGCATAAAGCAAACAGGACGGTCAATTCAGCACGGAGGGAGTAATATAATATATAAGGCTAGTCCTTATCTAAAAAAAAAGAAGACATCGCGTCATGTGGGTTTCCTTGATCATCTCGCCAAAAAGCCCAAGACTGGCGTACATGAACATAATATAAGGTCAGTTCATACATAAATATCATTTTAATTTTGAAAACAAACATATCATATTCATTTCATGGCAAGGAAGATATTATAACGTCATGTGTGTATAATATATAAATATTGAATGGGCATTTATGATGATGATGTGTATATATATGGTGTTTTACAAAAAAAAAAAGTGTATATATATATGGTGGAGAATAACATTACGTTTTTGTGCTGTATTGTTTATTAACTTGTTGTCAGACAAGGAGTCAATGATTATTTCTAACGGATTGCACATGTAACCATGTGATATGAAAGTCAGCTTACTCAGTGGTGGACGAATGAGTCATTTGGCTGTTCTGTAACGACTTAGAACGAATTACGAGGCTGACTTATTAATCAAGTAAATAGGTGCGTTTGATGTCATATCGAAACAATCTCTTAAATTTTTCCGAAACCAGAAACAATCTCTTAAATTAAATTCATTATTCATATTTTGCTGATCGATTGGTTCACGTGGGGCGGACTTTTTTTTGTTTGTGAAAAAATAAAACCAAACATGTGGCAAGAGGAGTCGAACTCCAGACCCCAGATTACGAGTTTTTAACCACCACAACTATCACTACTTGTTATGTATATCACTTTATTATATATATACTAAGTTTTATTTTTAAATTTTTTTTAAAAAAAATGCTATGGGTCCGGGCCCCATTGGACCCCATATGGGTCCGCCCCGGGTTCACGGGTCTTAATCGGGAAGTTTAGTTTGTTCGTGGATCTATCTGTACACTAACTAGACAATGATTTTAATGCATGAGAATCTTGCACTATGTGTTATCCTAGAAAAGAAAACATCAGTTTATATCTCAACAATAAAAAGGGTAGGAAATCAGCTCATATAGGTACGTAGCTGGTGGTTAATTTGGTAACGTTGGTTTTGTCCAAAAACATAAAAAAAAACTAGCAGTGATATACTTAGTCAACAACATATACTTCATCTCCTTCTCATGTGCACCGTGGTCGTCGGTGCTTCCCGGTTCCACTGCACTACGTAACGGTTTCTTCTATGGTGCGGTGATGATCAGGCGCTGTAACAGCTAAGTCGACAAAACAACCAAACAACCATATGCATATTATTATTGTTTAGTTTAATATGACCTTTTAATTAACTAAGTCTTGCTTATATATCGACACTAAGTAGCTAGCTGTCCACACATGATCACCTTCATTTTCACATGAGATTATCATCAGTCAGAAAACAAAAACTTACCATCAACGATGAAGACCCAATACCTATGTCTCCTCTACCCCTTCACAAAATCAATCCACCGCTGCAGGGAGTAACCGTCACCGCCAGAAGACTGCGGGGGGTCATCATCATCGGTGCTAGATCGGTTTAGAGAGGCAGTTTTCGGTTAATCATGGTCACAACTCTCACCAAACTAGGAGGTATAATATAATAATGTCAACTCCAGTACCAACCATCATCTCCAAGGAGAAGGATGAGGACCATGACACAACGAGATCTCAACGGCAGTCATGTCAGTATCAGCATATAGGTCACCGAGTGAAGATCCTCAGCATAATGAAGCAGTGGCGGATGCATCGAGTTCTTCAAAAAGTGTTCTTGAGAGAAGCGGCGGCACTTATGGAACATGATGGGGTGACCACGACTCCATTGCTGCTCGTGAATCCACCGCTAGTACGGCATCAACCATATGCAACTAGCTAGCTGTTAGCCTCTCTGTGGAGGTATACTATATATATTGTCAACATGAGGGTCGATATCTCTGGTTTTTTTTGTGGTCTCCATCTATCTTATTTTTTCTTCGTCAGGTTGAAATTTGTTTTGGTATAGAGTAATAGTGCGTATGATTCTTTCTGCTCGTAGTCGTAGGTCAAGGGTGATTTACGTAGATGTAAAGACGCAGAGTTAGTTGTCTCATGACTACCTCGTCTTTAAATGTATTTTATATGATAAGAAATTCAGAGTTCATTAATTATTATAAGAAGAAGAGCATGAGCATTGAGCTGGGATCCTCCGAGTATCTCGATCTGTTTCCTCCCCATCGCCTCATGTGGAAATTTTTTTATGAATGATGATCATCCTCACCAAAAGCGCAAGGGTTAAATTCTTCTCTCATCACATTAATGTTGAGCTTTATCAAAAAGCAGCAAATACTAGATTTAAGATAAAGTTGCTTTGTGAGATAAGGGGTGGGTTCCACCCAAAATAAAAACCAATTAAAACTTGACACATGTTATTTAAAGCTACATTAATCTATCTACAAATATTAAGGTGATGAGAGAACAGACCCATCTGGGTCGTCTTGGTATGTCTTTTAGGTACCAACAAACACCTTTTTTTTTCGTATAAGGCCATATCTGGTTGAAAAGACATGTAATTAATTGATGTAGTGTCTTCATATAAAGACACCATATATTAGACATTTGCTTGATATTTCCATATACTCAAAATATTACTTGTTCACATGCTAATTATCATAATAGTCTTTGTGATAATTACCAAATTACCCTTATATTAAAGGAGCAAATCATGAAGATATAGCAAAACATGAAGACATCAAGGTAATATGGAGGCTTGGAAGCCAAAAATAAACAAGATTGAAAAAAGACTCGGCGGTTGGAAGGCTTCTGCACTTTCAAGGGCAGGTAGGCTTGTCCTCTTTAGTCAGTGCTAAATAGCGTTCCAATATATTACATGAGTTTGTTTAGAATGCCAAGAAGAGGTGAACGAGATTGATTCTATCCCAAAGAAATTCTTGTGGTCTCATGGGGTTGGGAGAGGTCTGGCTATGATGAGATGGAGCAAACTTGCAAGACCAAAGTTATTTGGAGGATTGGGTATTTGCGATTTTAAAACAAAAAATGCTGCTCTAATTTTCAGGTGGTGATGGCAATATCATAAATCCGGTGATAAACTTTGGAAGAAGGTGGTCTCGTCGGTGTAGGGGGTAAGACATTAGTTTACCCCTGTATGATTCTTCATGGGGTAACTCAAACAAAAAAGGACCGTGGAAATCGGTGGTGTCCATTAGCTCTTGGAATTCAAACATATATGAGGCTACTACTAAAATCTAGATTTTTGGTAACTATAAATATTGTTACCAAAAATTAAAATCGTTACTAATTAATTAATTGTAACGATAAAAGTCGCCACATGTCGTTGCAGGAGATGACGTAACGAAAGATCAAATTATTTATCATAACTTCATTATTAAAAGTTATATTGTTACTAAAAATATTATTTTGTAACAATTATATTGTTTCAAATTTATTCAAATCTTTAGTACTATCTTTGGTAACGAAATATTTATAACTAATAAAGTATATGATAACGATTTAAAGTCGTAAAAACCTTTGTAACTAAAAAAAGGATTTTACAAGTGGGCCTTGGTTAATAACTTACACTGGATTGTGAAGAATGGGGAGAAAGTAAAGTTCTAGATCCTTGGGTGGGGGAGTTCACTCTCAAGAATAAATTTCCAAGACTCTATATGACCAGTGAAGGGAAGACAACGGTAATCACTGATATGGGGATATGGGTCGGGGACAGATGGCAATGGAATGTCCGGTAGAGAAGGGGTTTATTTGTGTATGAAAGTGATGTTGTAAACAACCAGGTTAACTTGTTAAATAACTGTAGAATAAATCAGATGGGGGAGGACAGGTTTTCATGGTCTGCAGGTAAAGAAGGGAGATATTCTACATGTGATTTCTATGCTGAAGCAATGCGCGGAAACTCAGCAAACCAGATCTTTTGGTGTAAATCGTTCTGGACCAAGTGTGCTCCACCCAGAATTGAACTTTTTATTTGGTTCCTACTACACAAAAGGCTGGCGACAAAGGACAGGTTATTTGGGTTGAATCTTGCTACATTTGCAAAACTTCTCTGTCCCTTGTGTAGTCGACTTGTGGAATCAATAGATCACTTGTTCATCATCAAATGTAGAGAAACTCGTAAGTTTTGAGCGGAAGTTTTGAGATGGTGGAGAGTTGATGACACGCTAGATACTAATTCGGAAATAGCTTAAACACTTGGTGTGAGTAATTACCCGGGCATAGAGTTAGCCATCTGTGGAGAGCAACTTTCATGTTTGTTGTCTATAATCTATGGAGGATTCGAAATAGAATAGTGTTCGATCAAGATGAACTGTGTTGGAGTGATGTGATAATGACCACCAAAGTCCAAGTGCTCGAATGGGGAAGAAGGATATATATCTGAATGGGTCGGTAAACTTGCTATCAGTCACAACAAACCTGAAAGACTTACTGTGATTTAGGGCTGTCAATCTTGACACGAACCCAATATCTGACCCGAAACCGACACGCTAAAACGCGGGTTTGGGTTGCAATTTTCAACCCGAAAACATTTTTGGGTCGGGTTCGTGTTGGGTTGCTGAAAACCTGGATTGGTTTTGGGTTTGAGCTGCCAACCTGATTTCAACCTGCAACCGAAAACATTTTTCAAAAAAAAAGAAAAAATATATTTTTATAGTTATGTGACATAACCCTAAATATCATTCATGTTACCATTATGTTTAATGGTTTTATATGTTATGTTATATTGTCTTGGTGATATGTTTTAGAATTTGTATTGATAATACAATTTTTTTTATTTCGGGTTGATTTTGGGTTGATTTCGGGTCAATTTCGGGTTGATTTTGAGTCAATTTTAGTTTGATATTGGGTGTCAGGTCAATTTCGGGTTGATTTCGGGTTATCAGGTCGGTTTCGGGTTGACATAACATAACACGTTTCGGGTTCGGGTCGGTTTCGGGTTGAGGTGAAATATGAGCAGGTCGGGTTCGGGTTGAGGTCAACCCGACCCAAAACCTGAAATTGACAACCCTACTGTGATTACGGGGATGTTTATGCTATTATAAATTTGTTTCTGTCATGGTGTTTTGTGACTGTTTTGGCAAGGAATAAATATGATTTGTGGTTAAAACTTGCTACTTTTGTAGTAGATAGAAAAAAACCAACAACGACTTGTCCACAACAAGAGCACATAGATACAATAGCTTGTATTTGTTGTACGAGCCCACACCAAGCCAAACATACTAAAGGCTTACCACAAAGGCATAAAGGTAGAATGGTGGAAAGGTGGTAGTTGACCACCCTAAACATACAACAAAAAACTTCAAAAGCTTCACACAAATTCTATATAATCTAGGTAGATTTGAGAGACAAAACAGGTGCAAATCGGTGGAGCGTGATACTTGTATGCAAGTGTCCAACAACTTAGCTCTCAAGCTATTTTGGTTTAAAAACAACATTTAAAACCCTTTGTCCTCATTTGGGCCTAAAAGTAGAAGATCTTATTGTTATAATCAATTCAGAATGATTCTTATAAACCACTCACTTTACTACTCATATCCTGATGTAGGATGGGATATCATATACTCCCTCACTAAAAAAATGTGATATCCTCATCTCAAGCCTAACATTCATGTCTCATACATCTCCTCTATAGGTGTCGGGCAGTTCATCCCGACATGGTCCAGTCGGTTCTGATACCATTTTAACAATATTAACACACAACAAGCAAATATCCTTCCCAAGTACTCTCGCATATTTGGTTCTTAATAAAACTCAACAATATATTAGCCAAATTAATTTAATCATCTTCTTTGTCCCAACGTGTATCCAAGACATAACAACTTTCTTCCCTCTTTGGATGCAACATGTAGCTGTAACCTGGACCACAACACACAACTGTAAATCTAACCTCGCCACTAAATCCTTAAGTGTGCACCCCCAATTTGTACAGCATACTAAAGAGTAGAAATAGGGCTAAATGTGTTATAACACGATCCACAGTATCTCAAAGTACTGCGTTCTAATACGGCCCGCATTCATCATCTCAATCATGTGTCCTAATACGACCATATGCACCATTATTATCACATTTTCTTTAAATATTCTAATCATAATACTTATTATTCACCATTTAATTTGTCAGAACCTACTCATGCAACCATAAAATAAATGCAATAGATCAATTAAATAATTTATTTTACATATAATCATGCATAAAAGATCCTGTAAAATAAATCACATTAATCTCTTCTTGAAAAGATATAGCCAAATTACCACCCATCCATTTCAAAATATTTCACCCACATAAATAAATTCAATAACAATTCAATCTCAAACAATGGTCACACACAAGTAACTTACATAGTATTCGAGTGACAACTCACATCACAATCAACCACGCAAACAACTACGACTCCTCAGCTACTATTTTTGAGTCTAAAAACAATAACATGTATCATTTCTTTTCTATTTGTCTTGATGCCTGTGAGGGAAGAGTGAGGTGATAGATGAAAGATTAAGGAGACAGAGAATGAAGTCTCTTGGCTACATCTAAATGTAGCTATAGATGGCTCCATACATGTACATTGATTCAATAAAACTGTACAGTTGATAAATAAAAACTGTACGAATATATATGTAAAATTATATTGAATTCTGATATTACTGAAATTCTACAAGATGTACATACTAACTTCTTAAACTGTACAATAAGCTTCCAAACTATGTACTTTTACACTACACAAACTAGCTATACAATTTCACTAGTAGAAAAAAGATTTTAAATGACACACTTTAAACCATGGTTAAACAAATAACCGTCATTTAAATTATATAAACCACGGTTATTAGCAGAACCGTCATTTATATTGCACGGCCCATCAAAATAAAACGACGGTTGCTTATTAACCGTCGTATAAGGTACATATAAACCACGGTTGTTTATGGAACCGTCGTTTATGTTGCACGGCTCATCATAATAAAATGACGGTTTATCCTAACCGTCGTATAAAGTGAGTTTAAACCAAGGTCACGCTTGAACCGTCGTTTAAAATTTTGCGCCAAAACTTAAAAACCACAATTTCTCTGAAAATCGTCGTTTATTTCTCTCGTGACATAGGCTTTAAACGACGGTTTGTGTATAAACCGTCGTTTAAAGTCATTTAATTAAAAACTCTCACGCCTCATTTCTTCTTCTTCCTCCTGCGACTCACCCCCGTCTTTCTCCTGTGTGATTCCCCGTCGACTGCGATTCCCCGTCGACTCCCACTCCCCCGTCTTTTCCCGTCGCCGTCCCTGTCGTTTGCCCCCTTCCGCCGTCGCCCTAGCCTGCTGCTAGTCACGGTCCCCAGCTCGCAGCTCCACCGCCCAAACAGCGCCTGCGCCTCGTCAGTTGCCGATTGTTGTCGTCCTCCGTGAAGCTCCGTCGTAGCTCCTCCGGTGAAGCCACGCCTTGTCGCCGTAAACGCCGCCCACCAGTCCATTCCTCCTCCACTGCCCAGCGCACGCCGCCCACGCTCAACCACCTTCAAATCCGCTAGGTAATTAGTTAACTAGTAAATTTGACATCTCTACTGATTTTTACATGCTATTAATTGTATATAATGGATTTTGTGAACTTTATTAGTAGTTAATGTTTCTTATAGATTAGGGTTTGAGAATTGAAGTGGGTCATTAGCAACCATCTCTTGCTACAAATAGGTGTGGACATGAGTTTTCTTCAACAAATTGCTTTATCAGTTTTAAAAAATACACACAAGAAAAACTCGGTTATTAGAAGTTTTGGATTGATCAATGTTTTTTAATTTAGATGGTGTTGTTTTCGGTTGAATTTTTTTATTGGGTAGATACTGGAATAATGATAGAATGCATACAAGGACTAACACTCTCCCTACTCTTATATATATATGATGTTGCTATTGTGTTTGGTTATGCGTAACAAGTGCGGAGTACGTAAAAAATATGCGTAGGTCATGCCAAATTTTTTTTATTGAAATTAAATAATTATAATTCACTCGATAGGTGCTTGCAGTATATTTGTTTTGCCTCTGATGACGATATATACGAACTGAGACCACCTACAATTATTTTAGAACTTATATATCTCCTTCATAATTACTCACAGTTTTAATTTTTTTCATCTCTTGCACAATACCATTTTTGATTGTTTTTATAACTTTTAAGATGAACTTATCATTTCTTGATTGAAGTCGCAGTCTTGAATCTCCGACGAGACCGGTTGTCGCCCTAACTTATCATTTTAAAAATGTTTCAACAAGATACTTTTTCTGACATATATATGTTTGTTTATTTGTTAAATTATTCATATTTTTATTTGAAATGATTACGTAAAAGGAATACTAAAACAACAATGTAAAAAAAGAAAATCATTTTAGTTGATGATCATTACTCATTGATAGGATGTAACTTCCAACTTCCAACTTCATTAATTGATTAACATTGTATATAATATTTTTAAACTTAGAAGTTGTTACATCATTTTAATTTTTTTTACAAAGCAGCTAAACGCCTGTACCGTCGCGTCTCCACCGCCCTGCTTCCGCCCCGTCATCTTCATCCTCCACCGTCGCGGCCCATCCACCGCCTGAGCGGCTCCCTCATCTCCACTCCGTAATTAATTTGTAAAATTTCAGCATTTATTTTAGCCCACGACACGGGTTTTTTTTTATCATATATATACATTTAACATATGCATACTTGTATGTCTGATGATGCCTAATTTGTGTGGTTTGCTAAGAATGGTGTGGTGTTGCTATTGTGTTTGTTTTTACCGAAAAAAGTGTGGAGTATCTAAAAATACGCAATGGTCATGCCAAATTTTTTCCAAAATTAAACCTTATTCTAATTTCATTGAATCGGTGTTATATACTACGCGCAAGAGCATTTACCTACTTCTCCTTCTTCTGTGTTGTCTGCGCTAGCTGACCATCCAGTACTCATCAGGTTGGTATTTAAAACGTTTCAATTTATTTTTGTTTTTCTATTAAACAATGGAAAATCAATTCAAACATAGAATTACCTGTCTGAGATTTACCTGATAGAGGTATGTCTTAGATAGTCCCTGTTGGGACTGTCCAATGTCCTTTGATCTCACCATCTAGATTGCGAATGAGTTAATAATATACAGTAGTTCAGTGATAATTTCGGCAGCATTACCCTAGTGTTCTTCTAGTGTACATATATATATATATGTGAATTGAAACGATTCATATATATATATATATATCTACACTAGGAGAACTATAGGGTAATGCTGCCGAAATTATCACTGAACTACTGTATATTATTAACTTGTTCCTAGGTGAGATCGAAGGTGATTGGATAGGTTTAGGTTGTTAAATCTGTAAATAAAAAAAGAGGAGATCAATGGAACGAGTTCACGACATCTAGTGTGTGTTGAAAAAGGAGATGAAACACTCAGTGATGTACAGTGACAGATTGGACATCAAGCACCTAGAAGGGGTCAATAAATTTTGCAAAGTCCTTGTTGACAATCTTAAACCAAGGGATAAGGGATATATTCGATGTCCTTGTATCGATTGCAAGAACGACTTCAAATACCAAGGTGTGGACAAGATTAAGGATCATCTGATTCACAGAGGGTTTACAGAAGATTATGAAGCCATAAAAATACTGCATGGTCAACATTCAGTACAAGTGTTTGAATGTGCTGATAACGTCGTTGCAGAACAATCAGAATTGGATGCTTCACAAGATTTTGGGGATACTCAAGATGATTCACTAGTTAGTGATTCAGATGAGGAGGACCTTAATGCAATGATGGAAGATGTTGAACAACATTTTTCCAACAAACCCAAAACATTCAAAAATCCGATGCAAGCATCCAAGGAACCGTTGTACAATGGATGTGATACGCAAAAGCAAAACAAATTGAGCGTTGTCCTAAAACTATTTAATCTGAAGGCGAGACATGGATGGAGTGATGTCAGTTTTACAGATCTTTTACAACTGCTGAAGGATGTACTACCAAAGGACAATGTTATACCCACAACAACTTATGAAGCAAAGAAGTTAATATGTCCGATGGGTATGGAATATAAAAAAATACATGCTTGTCCAATGGGTGTATGTTGTACTGGAAGGAGAATGCGTTGGATGACCATTGCTCTGAATGTGGGGAATCACGTTATGTAAAAAAGGGTGAGAAAACCACATAAGCACTAAAGTGGGTTCTCATGCAAAGGTGTTGTGGTATCTGTAGACACCAAAAATTCTCACCCCATAAAGCAAATTGCAAATAATAAGAGGGGTCGTCGCCTTTCCTTTTCAAAACATATGAGCGTGTGTGCCAAATGAAACCATCGTTTATAACCCTTTTCAAAGCATTTCATAATAAAACATGATTTTTGAGAAAATGAATTTCCAATGACAGTCCGATTTCAAACCGTCCCTCTTTGTTTACTTACTTATTTTACTATGTTATTTTATTTTGTATTCGCTACTTATTCAGCTAGATGTTTACTTGTCCTTACCTTATGCTATTTTGTTACTTGTTTAGCTTATCTTATTTCATTGTTATTTTACGTGTACTTTATTTTTAGTGTTTCCTTTATTCGGTTTTATCTTATATTCTATCATTTTATTATTGAATGTTGTCACAGTTTAATTGGTTCCTATGTGGAGTAAGGGTCAAATGACCAAGGTGTTCGAATCCTTGTATGAACAAGGGTGGGGGGAGTTTTCTTTTTTTCGAAAGAGACGATCGAAAACACATCGTATGGGCAGTCTCCGTCCCCAAGTCAAGCTTTTGTCTTCACCCCCCACGCGAACACGAAGATATGGGTTTGTCTTGGAAAGAGCCGGTGAATCCTCCAAAAAATTCTGCAGTTTCCTCGTTGAGAGTGAAGATGGCGGACTCCTTAAAAATCCCGATCCGCCTTATCCTCAAAAAAACTGGCTACATCCCAGCCCAGCCGACGACTCATCTTCATCCACCTCCATGTTGGTCGAACTCCAAAACCAGAAAAAAAATCAGGTCTGCCTAAAAATGTCCTCGACCATCTTCTTCCCTCATTCCAGCCAACGCCTTGGTCGACTCTATGAACACCGCTTCTTCCTGCTGCTTCATTTTTTTTATTCTTTTCACGGCCAACCTCATGACCCCTCTTCGTTATCACACCTTCCATCATCTTCGTCTCTAGTCTTCCGCCTTAAGCTAATGTCACCTGCGCCTCTTCGACATCCATCCCAGCGAAAACAATCCTGCATCTACACGATGGCCGCCAACATCAATCGTCATTCATCGGCCCTCTCTCTCGATAACATCTTCGGGATCTCTCAAACCAATTTCGATGGTTATTCCCTCTCGATTTCGGACAAAAATTTCTTCGTAAGTACATTTTTGGCGTGAGTCCATGTCTGCATTCAAATCGGGGCTCTGAGACCAAAACCCAACGCACGGTCAAGGCTCGAAGACTCGAGGAAGGTCTACACTTGCGTTGAAGTGATTGCTGCACATTAGCAGCCACCTTCGGATGCTTGCTCTCGGTTCGAGCTCAATTAAGATTGGGGTTTGGAATCCCTTATGGCTTCGACAAGCTTGGTGCATCTGGCTGGGAAATTGACGTTGAACTTTGTTAATGATCATATGATTTGCACATGGCTGGAGATGAGACAGGTGCTTATTGTTGCTCGGTTTCATTGGAAAACAAGAACAGCATCATCCCTGGTTGGAATTTTGATTGCACTTTGCGCGCATAGGGACCAGAAAGGGTTTCGATTGCACAAGACTATCCGCTGTGTTCACAGCGGGCTCGACTTCTTTTAAAATTTTGTTGCCTGATTCGCTGATCTGTGTTTTGCTAATGAGTGATATCTTTCTGTTTAATTAAGCAAAGAAAAAGGGATTGTCATCTTGATTTATTCAACTATGTTCATAATTAGTGTGGCTGTTCCTGTTTTTGGTCGCGTTTTCTGTTTTCTTTCTTTCGCAGATGGTGCTTCCTCTGGTGTTGGTTTTCTTCTGCATATTGCTGTACATGGTGCCTGTAAAACGGTTTTGTTGGATTTTGGGTACTATGCATACCCTCTGTCCTATACATTTATTTAAGCTCCTGTTGTCTCCATACATATGTTGGTTGCTGATTTGCTCATCCCTGCCGCGAGTATTTGGTTGTGCTACACACAAATGAATGCCCAGCTCCTATAGGTTTCGGGTTTCTGAGGTGTAACCGATAGCTCTACTTTGAGTGCTTCTGTTCAACTCTCTGACTGAAGTTGGTTCTCTGGTTAAAAAACTTTCGAAGTATCCCCATCTTCTTCTGAATGTGGTTGTCGCAGCTTTGTTCACCGTAGAACCAGTATTCAATTAGTACACGCGCAGCAGTATTCGATCCAAGGCTCTACAGAGGAACAAATGTTGGTCTTTTGAAACCTTCTGTATTTAGTTGTTCGCAGAAATAATACACTACAAGATACAGTGGCCGTTCATACTATCTCCCCTGGGTCTCCTTGTTAGCACTGTTCGGGTTTATTCGAAATGATGATATATCTTCATTGTTCCTATTTGGTTAACAGTATTCTCTTTCTGTAATCTGATGAGGTGGGGCTTCCGTTGTGGTGTTTTCTTTCTTTTTCACAGGTTATGTCTATAGTTCTTCATTGGTATTTGACTCATACCTAATTAATTTCAGTATTGCCTGATGAATATCGAAAGTGCTTGTTGTTGAAATGCCTGATTCATGAAAAAAATGCTTTCGTTTTATGCCGATTCAGAAGGTCATCTGGTGGTGTATTGGTGCTGTTCATTTGCGGTTGCTCTGCCTTGTTCCTGAACAGCTATCTGTCTGTATGCGTGAGTAAAAAAAAAAAAGAAGTCATTGTGAGATCTCGATTATGGGGGTCTATAGATCATATTAAAAGCTAGGGACCAGGCCTTTTTTGCTCCCCTTAAAATATGTCCGTTCACGTTTGGTGATCCTTCTTCGGTTTAGGTATAATGGTGATAAATAACTCAGTTTTGCCCCTCTTCCTTTCTGATTCTATAGTAAAGTTTGAATGAAGATGGTGTGGGAAAAACCTGCATAATAATTCCTGACATAGAGTTAGGCTCAGGTATAAACGTGCTTTGAGTATTCAATTTGGCATTCTCACCTGTACTGTTCATGTCTGATTAGGCTAGATTTTTTTTTCAGAACTGGATTGGGCCTGATAATACCCGTTCAGTAACTAAATGGTGTCCTCTCTGAGTGCTTTATTTTTTTATCACGGTTGTTCTGATTCTCCAACAAAATGAGATAAGTTTGGTCATGCTTTCCTTCTTGATTCTGATGGGCAAATCATTTCTGTTCGTTGTCTTCAATTTGCCTCGGTGCTGTACTTATACATGTTTTATAGTTAGCTTTATTGTGTTATCTATTTCATTCCCTCGTATTATTTAACTATCCTTAAGCCCTAGTTATCACCTTTTAGTACCCTTACTAACAGAAAAGTTTTGGATGTATTATTGCTCCACACCTAACGGGTCTCTCATTCGTTTCGTGGGGCAATAATCTTCTATAACTTAAGAAAACACTCAAACCACCTTTTATATGTATGTAAAAACAAAAACTTTAAAAACGAGCCCTTAAGGCTATCTTAGGAAGGCTTAGGATGCGAAACCACTCCATGCCTAGCGGATCTCTCATCCGTTTATGTGGGTGGAATCCTCCTTTGCCTTCAACACACCCGTAATCAAGAGTTAATAAATTGATAAATTGATCCACTTGTTAATATCTCACAAGTCAAGCCCCAAAATCAATGAGTCCCATCTTTGGCCCATTTATTAAAAGCCCAAATTGTTTCAAAAAAAAAGAGCTCAATGCCTAGATCGGGCCCAAACCCTGTTCAAGGCCCAAATCCAATTCAGGCCCCAACCCATTTCAAGGCCCAAATCCAATTCGGGCCCGAATCCTATTCAAGGCCCAAATCCAATTTAGGCCCAAACCCTATTCAAGGGCCAAGCCAGGTACGACCCAATAAGCCCATACTGGCCCAATAAGCCCAATTTCGGCCTAAAGCCCAATATAAGCCCAATTCAATTCCAAAGCCCAATCATTCCAAGGCCCATATCCATTTAGGCCCAAATTTTGAACCCAAAATTCGAAGGCCCATTAAGGCCCAACATCTAAGGCTCATTTCAGCCCAACTTCTAAAACCTATTTCAGGCCCATTTAAAAAAACCAACCCCATGGCTCATTTAAGGCCCATTTCAAAAGCCTAACCCGAGGCCCACTTCAGCCCAATACCCAATCCGGCCCAATTCAAAGCTGGCCCAAAACCCGACCCACAAAGATCAAATCAAGTCTATAAGAATCAAACCAAAAATCAAACCAAGTCCACAAGAACCAAAACTTGACCCGAATGTTGACCTTCACCGAAAAATGTTGACCTTGACCAAAAGTCAAACATTGACCAAAAATGTTGACCTTAACCAAAAAGGTTAACTTTGACCAAAAACTTTGACCCAAGCATTGGCCAATCCCATTTCAACTCGAACTTTGACCCGACTTATCTTCCAATACAAGTCAAACCAAAATCAATGTCAAACCCAACTCATTTTTCAAACTGATTCCTTTCAACTCCAAAACAATTTGTAAATTCTATTAAAAATCCAAAATCCATCTTCCTAGATTTCGAACAACTATTTCATCCAATTATCTTCAAGTTTTCAAAAGAAACTATTTCGTGGAATTTTAAAGGAAAAACTCTTCTCACATCACAGAAAACTCTTCTCAACTGCAGAAAGTTCTTCTCACATATACAGAAAGTTTTCTCCTAAAAATATTTCTCAAAATCAGTGTTTCTTCATCAAGAGTTCCGAACAACTTCAAAGATTTTTTTAATTCAGTTTTCAAACTCAAAATTAAAACTGTTTTCAGGGAACAGGAAATGTCTAACACTTTCAAAACATTTTCTCCTTAGTTAGACATCACTTGTCTCCCTTCCAAAATAAAAATCCGAGGCGGGGCACTGGGGTCTTAACCTCCCTTGTCGCAGTCTGGATCTCTTTAGACGGGGCATTAGGGTGACAAACCTCCCCTAATCGCAGCCTAGATTTTTACAAGGCGGGGTGCTAGGGAAGCACGACCTTCCTAGTTGCAGCCGGGATTTCAGAATCGTCTAACTCCCTTCCACTCGATTTCAATATTTTCAGTTTTAACGTTTTAAAACCCGGGAGTTAGAGACGTTATTAGGGTTCGACCGGGAACATCTCATTCATGGTGTTTCTCTCTGAATTCTTTTTTTTTTCGACATAAATACATTGCCCCATCTTTCGAGCCTCGACACTTACCATTAATTAAGTGTCGTGTTCGAGGGGGTACATAGGGTAATCCCTCGGGATTATCCGCCCTTTTACAACAAAAATGATTTTTAGTTTTAAAATCTTAAGAGAGACAATTCTAAATAAACCAATCCAACCCTTCCCATAGAACCTCAGTCACATAGGTCCTCCAATTCCTGAATACTCCCGAACTCCCTTAGTCATCAAAAACCTGGATATCTTCAAAATCCGAACACCTCTCAACTTCATAAAATGACCAAAATACCCCTCAGCTTTACGAAATGACCAAAATACCCCTAAGCTTTGCAAAATGGCCAAAATACCCCTCAGCTCCATAATAAATGCCCTTTTGCTCCTCAAAACTTCCAACATCCTTTTAACCTCGTGAAAGTCGAAACAACCTCAAACCTCTCAGCATTCAAACCAACTTCATCAATCAATATCTCAAAACCAGCCTTTTTTCAAACTCTTCTAAATCATCTAATCCTCAACCCACACTCAATCCTATCCTTTGGCTTTTAAAATGAATCTCTCTAAAAGGTTTTGGAAGAAGGCAATCCCGACAATTGGAGACCGAGGTTTCCTCGGGCACCAATCCGAAGTCGTGGTCATTGCCACTTCTAAGGGGTGTAACCCAGTGCGAACCCACACAGAATCTCTAGTATGATCAGATAAGTCTCATCCATAGGTAATAATCTCAGAGTCAATTAACGGTTCTTAGAACCCGATCTTCCTTCCTAGTTATCATAGGTCAAACTAGGTGGCGACTCTAGTCAATTCCGCCCTTAGGGCATAAGTCCGCGTGGAGCCCATTGAGAGCGGGTGTAGTGCACATTTGCATTCCCCTTTATGCTTTCTGGGAAAGACGGACGATGTAGTAGGTATTTGAGGGATGCCATAATAACGGGTTTTCACCCTCCACAGAATGGCAAATTCCTAGGATCTAGACTTTTCAGTCAGTCCATATTTAGATAGACCCCCCTTATACCGAAAAATCACCCTCCACAGAATGGCGACTCTGCTGGGGATGACTGAACTCCATTCAAAATTGTCGGGACTTCCCCACTTCTTTCAAAACCTTCAAGAAATTCATTTCAAAGCCCCTAGGATTATTCTACTCCACACTTTGAGTGTGTATCTGATGAGGACAGATAGGATTTGTTAGATCCTCAACAAACATTGACAACAATTGGGTTAATAATTAGCTCACGATTAGAAAGAGACACTTAGGATTGAATGAAGCTAACTTCCCTTTAGGTTAATAAACAACCAAATTGGAATCACTAATCTCAAGACAAAACCCTTAGTAATTAGGGTGGTGCTAGCTTCTCTGCTTTATTTACATTATATGATTGTGGGGTGCATTGGGTGGGTAGCTTAGGACATGCATTCCTCTGTGTCACCCGTTTTATCCACGATGTCACGGGATCCCCAACCGGTCCACGGTTGATTCCCCATGAGCTGGGTCACTCTCTCAGTGAACAAACCCACGAGGCGGTATGGTCTCCGACTAACGCTTTGAAGCTCATGATCCAAAAAATATCCTCCATTACCCGAGTCAAAGCCAGCATATAGCAAGCCATGAGCCTTCAGCGTCCAGCTGCCTTATCCGGTGTCTAAGATGGGCTTATGGGTAGTCACCCCCTTGAATGCCGCCTGTCTGACCACCCTTTTATCTTACCCTGAAGATTGCATGGGCTCAGTTCTCCAAGTGTCCTCTGCACCACGGGTGTCTCTAAAAGCCTGATGTCACACTACACGTCCATAGAGGATCCCGTATTTACCGGATACCCATACATGGCATAACGTAGTCAGTGAATAATTCGGACTTTAGACACACCTGACCGTGCAGACGACGGGAGACCCGACCCCATGCAGTACTTCCCCAAGTTTTCCAAAAGTGGGTATGTTGTGATAATCACCGGCCGTGGCTCATGTGACTATATCATTTCGGGTATCCTGACCTTTCGAACTTAAGCACTCCGGACTTTCTTGATGACGTGCCCCACAAGGCATAACAGAGATAAATCCCGAGAGATGAACAGTGAAGGAACGACGGTTCCCCCGGTGGTATGGAAGCATTGATTGACCTGGAAGGTGATTATCCCAACATTAACACTTACAGCTCCACATCAAACATAGCCACGATTTCTTTTATGCTATACATGTGTGCAAACCACTTTTTCAAACCAATCTGTTTCAAAACGTTCGGAATTCTCTTTTGCACATCTCTTAAAGCTGTTTTACGAGCTCGTTTAATTTCAAATCCCACCTAAATTTTACTCATAAACATTTGCGGTTTTAATCTTGTCACTTCATCTTTAGAATGTTATTCCAAACAATTTTCATAAATAGATTTCGAAAACCTACTTTCTACAAACCTACTTTCTACAAACGAATTTCAAACAACATTTTTCACCAACATTATTTCAAAATAGTTTTCGAAAACAGTTTTCAAAGTTGATTTTCACAAACGTATTTCAAAATAAATGATTTAGTCCCCATGTTGTGACCCGCTATTTTTGAAGTTAATCAAGAGCATCATTACCGTGGAGGTACTAGTCATTGTGTTTTTTAGTGGTGGATTTTCACATAAGATTTTGTGCTCAATCATTCATCTTTCCTTTCTAAAAAACATCCCCGTTCCTCCCGTCGAAGCAAGTGAAGCAGCGTGAAGATCGACTACACGGATCGAGCTGAAGGCCAGAGGTGCATCAACCCGTGGAGCTAGCCGAGCGACATGAAGACCAACACCAACTGTTCAAATACAAAATCAGAGGTGTACCAACCCGAGTCAAGCGAGATGAAGATTAGCGACACCGGTTCGAGTTCGAACTGTTGAAAATTAGAGGAACACCAAACCCGTTATGTTTGGTCACGGTACTGTTTCACCGCAAGAACCCGAAAGACGAGCAAGTAGCCGGTCAAGAACCTGAAAGATGAGCGAGTAGCCGGTCAAGAGCCCAAAGACGAGTGAGCAGGCGGTCAAGAACCCGAAGACGAGCGAGCAGCCGGCCTAGAACCCGAAGACGAGTAAGCATCCAACCAGGAGGCCGAACATTAGCAGTCATTCAGAAGCCCGAAGACGGACCGGGAGAGTTCAGAAGAAGTTTAGCTTAAAACTCCCCTTTAATGACTTTTAGAATTGATGTATAGGTTTTCCCCTAACATTCCCTTCTCTCTTGTCCATTTCTAAATAGATTACATGTATAGGTTTATACACTCCCTTTGAATTTATTTAGATCAATGTGTATAGGACTCCCCAGTCCCTATTTTATTTGCGAATGACCGAGCGTCAAAATTTATATTGAGAAAATCCACCACTTTGAAAACACGCGTTTTCGAAATTGTTTTCTAAAACTATGTTTCTTTTGGCATGCACGTATAATAAAAAGAACTAATAAGGGATGACCCCTCACATCTATACATCATTCATCAACTTTGCTTTATGGGGTGAAAACTCACGGTCTACAGGAGGCATCCCCTAAATAAACAATACCAACAAATGCAACCGAGCACAAAGCAAAACACATGCATCACATTCATGACAAAAAAGAGTCACTTGCATTTCCAGTCATTTCAATTCCATCAATCATTCACGAGTCGTGTCCACCTCAAAAATTGCATAAGCATGTGTTTCATTGTCACCACACCATGCACACTTTCATCCCAATATCTCGACCGTCAGAGCCCGATCTCAGAGGGATAGAAAAGAAAACCGAGTTCAAACCTCTCCCACCCAGAATCACCCTGCACGCTAGTGACTAAAAGGGAAAGAGCGTGTCACACCGTGGGACCACCATGCGGGAGTTGTCACTCCCTAAAAATCCAAAATCCAAAAACCAATCACCAACCCGGCCTCATTTGAGAGTCACTACCCTTACAGCAACCCCAACATCTAGACCAGCTTCAGAGTTTATAATGGCGGGATGAATTTCATGGACCATCAACTGGAACCGACTCAAGCGAGACTAGGTGTAGCCTTACCACGCATGCATTGCATCAAAAAAAAAACAAAAAACAAAAAAACAAACAAAAAACAAACATTCAGTCAAAAACATTCAATCAACCATTTTCATTCACCATTTTCAGCATTTCATGCATCATATATGTAGTAGTTCCATATTACCACAATACATCGCATGGTAGATAATCGCATTTGCATACCCCCATATCGAAATGACATCTTTGGGAAAATCGTGGAAGATTGATTGAACATAGTGCGTGAACCACTTAACTCTTGACCCATCAATTAACACAAGGGTCTAATTAAAACCAGCACCACAGACCAAGTGAGTAGTGTGCGAAGAGCGGTATTTTCCCTTGAATTCTGAATGAGGATATTGGACAATCCTCCGAGCGATGAGGGCAGATAGAGTGAGTCCATAGAGGTAAAACCATGAGCGACTTGTGTATTCCTTCAGCACATGGAGAGGTACAATTCATAGCGAGATCAATGTCGATACACAGGATACGAGCTGTGATTCATGCTAAGATCCGAGAAGTAGTAGGAAAGCAATCATTAACTAATGAGAATGACGAGGCACTTAGGAACAAAAATCTCCACAAAACCAAAAAAAGCTTTGACTACCCGTACATAATCCCTTAGTGAGCCCCGCTGAGCCTTTCATGAAAAACTTTTTCTTAAAAAAAAAAAAAAAAAACTCTCCACAACATGCCACCCCACATATACTTACTCGCCCTTGTAATAGAGGATCTCGAAGGATCCGGAGCCATGGTCTCTCCCCGCCATCTTTCGCAAAAACAACAAGAATGGTCAAAGAAATCAATGAGTCAATGCAACTCCGAAGCTGAAAGCCAAAATACAAAGCAAAGAAAAAATGCTTGAGAAGATTGATGAGCCAAATGCAATTTCAAAAACACAAAAATAAGGAGGAAGTCCAAACCATACATCAAAAGAGGCAAGAATGAGGAAACCAAATCCAACGGACCAATGATGTCCCACAGAAACCGAAAAAATGTTATCAAAGCCCGTCTAATCATTTCACCCATGCGCGAAGGTGAAACATATCCTCTATTGCACAAAGCTCCACAACTCCCCAAATAAATCCCACAGTCCCGTGTGACATACATCATACCCCTTAGCCCCGTTATAACCCAATAAAAGACCTCTAACTCATTAGTTGATGAGCGTTGACCGAAAGTATCGGATCCGAAACATGAATCATAAGCTTCGTACTTGTTATCAACACGTCCCGGCATACCAAAGGGACCATGAGCGAATGAGTGTGACCTTACACCACAAGGTCTTCTAAGTGCGAGCGAATCTTAGTATGAGCACCAAATCATTAACAGCCTACCCCACTGCAGGTGAGGAATTTGTAAGGGTTGGAAAGTCCGGAACCTTGAAAAGAAATTCTTAAGAAAATACTGCTCCGAGCATTGAGAGTATCATTACACCATTAGCACACACGGCCATACTCACGAGAGATTGACCCGCATCCCTCCATGAGAGGAAAGCGATTCACGCATTTCAGTTCAACAATCACTCAAGATCGAACCGAAGATGTCTTATGTTCGTAAACCTCGTAGTAATAGAGATAGAGCCATACCTTCTCTAAAAAAAAAAAAAAAAAAACTATATATGCATCTTGCATCTCATATAGCACTTATTATTTGCATGCATCATACCCATTTCACCTTCAACATCCGACTGGTAAGAACTCTACCTAGTCTCGCTGAAAGTCGACTTCAGTTGCAGTCGTTGAAGCGTAATTTTTTATCAGAAAATGTCAACTGGAGCCATCCCAGACCATCATCAAGCTACCTCGAACCATCTCGGAGCCATCCTGGGCTATCCTCGAGCTACATCAAACCAGACTAAGGCCATCCCAAGGCCGTACGAAGACAATTCTGGAGCCATCCAGCGTCATGCTCGAACCTCATCAACACCATATCTAAAGCCAATCTGGAGCCATGCGGGAGTCATCCTCAAAACATTGAGACCATCCCTAGAGCTACACAGGGGCCATCCCACCAGTCCAAGAACAATACGGGAGCCACCTCAAATCCACGTCAGATCTATTTCATAACCAGGGCCTTGCCTAAATAATTTCGAACTACGTATGGTCTGATCTCAATACGAAATTGAGTACGTAGGCAGCCCGCCCAGGGTGCGACCACCTCAAAGGAAAAAATTCCCCCTTGTTCCTCACTATCACCAAATAGTGCCATCTCGTAGCCCTTCCCGGAGCCATCCCGAGCTATCCTGGAGCCATCATGAGAGAACCCTAAGGTCATAACTGGACCGAAACCATTCTTCCATGACTCAGAAGTTATCTACCACATCAAAATACGTCAAACACAACAACGGTCCACCAATCACATCAACCCACAATTCGAATCAAAATCCAAAACAAATTGAAACCCACCAACGATCCCGAAAATCCCCATTCGAATCGAAACCCACCAAGCATCCTAGAGTCGTTGCTAACAAGGGAGTCACATATCAAACCGGAGCCATCCGATCATACAGGAGCCCGCAGATCATATCGAACCTGAACCCATCAACCATCCCAGAGTCGTTGCTCACAAGGGAACCGCAGATCAAACCGGAGCCATCCGATCATACCGGAGCCCGCAGATCATATCGAACCCGAACCCATCAACCACCCCAGAGTCGTTGCTCACATGGGAACCACATATCAAACCGGAGCCATCCGATCATACCGGAGCCCTCAGATCATATCGAATCCCAACCCATCGACCATCCCAGAGTCATTTCTCACAAATGAGTCACATATCAAACCGGAGCCATCTCGAAACTCTGGAGCCCAGAGTCATACCAGATCCCGAAACCATAGTGCACATCGGGCCAAGACCACCAAAACAAAAGTCCCACACTGGCAAAGCCAAGGGCGACATCTATCACATCCCTCACTGGAGCAACCGAAAAGCGTCCAATCCCAAATCAATCTACAATCAAAGTCATCCTCAAGTCAACCACTCAAAGCAGCGAGTTTCGTACAACTCCATAAAGTATCATAGGCTCGTCATAAGTCCTATGGCTAGATGTCAAGAGGTCTAGTTGAGGCTCGTCATAAGTCCTCGTACTTTCAATTGCATTATAGGCTCGTCATAAGTCCTATAGCTAGATGTCAAGAGGTCTAGTTGAGGCTCGTCATAAGTCCTCGTGCAAACCAATCAATCAAATTGTTAGTATCATAGGCTCGTCATAAGTCCTATGACTAGATGTCAAGAGGTCTAGTTGAGGCACGTCATAAGTCCTCGTACTTTCAATTGCATTATAGGCTCGTCATAAGTCCTATAGCTAGATGTCAAGAGGTCTAGTTGAGGCTCGTCATAAGTCCTCGTGCAAACCAATCAATCAAATTGTTAGTATCATAGGCTCGTCATAAGTCCTATGACTAGATGTCAAGAGGTCTAGTTGAGGCACGTCATAAGTCCTCGTACTTTCAATTGCATTATAGGCTCGTCATAAGTCCTATAGCTAGATGTCAAGAGGTCTAGTTGAGGCACGTCATAAGTCCTCGTGCAGCCCAATCAATCAAATTATTAGTATCATAGGCTCGTCATAAGTCCTATGACTAGATGTCAAGAGGTCTAGTTGAGGCACGTCATAAGTCCTCGTACTTTCAATTGCATTATAGGCTCGTCATAAGTCCTATAGCTAGATGTCAAGAGGTCTAGTTGAGGCTCGTCATAAGTCCTCGTGCACCCCAATCAATCTAATTGTTAGTATCATAGGCTCGTCATAAGTCCTATGACTAGATGTCAAGAGGTCTAGTTGAGGCACGTCATAAGTCCTCGTACTTTCAATTGCATTATAGGCTCGTCATAAGTCCTATAGCTAGATGTCAAGAGGTCTAGTTGAGGCACGTCATAAGTCCTCGTGCAGCCCAATCAATCAAATTGTTAGTATCATAGGCTCGTCATAAGTCCTATGACTAGATGTCAAGAGGTCTAGTTGAGGCACGTCATAAGTCCTCGTACTTTCAATTGCATTATAGGCTCGTCATAAGTCCTATAGCTAGATGTCAAGAGGTCTAGTTGAGGCTCGTCATAAGTCCTCGTGCACCCCAATCATTCTAATTGTTAGTATCATAGGCTCGTCATAAGTCCTATGACTAGATGTCAAGAGGTCTAGTTGAGGCTCGTCATAAGTCCTCGTACTTTCAATTGCATTATAGGCTCGTCATAAGTCCTATAGCTAGATGTCAAGAGGTCTAGTTGAGGCTCGTCATAAGTCCTCGTGCATCCCACTATCATCTAATTTTTCCCGCTGCATCCACACAGTGCTCCATTGACAACTGCATCTCGTTGCACGCGTAAAACCATAGTGAGAATTTTTGGCGTCCCGTCAACCTTGATCCAATTCTGCAAGCCTTCTATTGCAGAATTGAATCAAGGGGAGCCATCTGTAGACACCAAAAATTCTCACCCCATAAAGCAAATTGCAAATAATAAGAGGGGTCGTCGCCTTTCCTTTTCAAAACATATGAGCGTGTGTGCCAAAATGAAACCATCGTTTTATAACCCTTTTCAAAGCATTTCATAAAAACATGATTTTTGAGAAAATGAATTTCCAATGACAGTCCGATTTCAAACCCGTCCCTCTTTGTTTACTTACTTATTTTACTATGTTATTTTATTTTGTATTCGCTTACTTATTCAGCTAGATGTTTTACATTGTCCTTACCTTATGCTATTTTGTTACTTGTTTAGCTTATCTTATTTCATTGTTATTTTACGTGTACTTTATTTTTAGTGTTTTCCTTTATTCGGTTTTATCATTATTATTTCTATCATTTTATGTATTGAATGTTGTCACAGTTTAATTGGTTCCTATGTGTGAGTAAGGGGTCAAATGACCAAGGTTCGAATCCTTGTATGAACAAGGGTGGAGTTTTCTTTTTTTTCGAAAGAGCCGATCGAAAACACAATCGTATGGGCAGTCTCCTTCCCCAAGTCAGCTTTTGTCTTCACACACCCCACGCGAACACGAAGATATGGGTTTGTCTTGGAAAGAGCCGGTGACATCCTCCAAAAATTCTGCATGCTTCCTCGGTATTGAGAGTTGAAGATGGCGGACTCCCTTAAAAATCCCGATCCGCCTTCATCCCTCAAAAAACTGGCTACATCCCAGCCCAGCCGACGACTCATCCTTCATCCACCTCCATGTTGGTCGAACTCCAAAACCAGAAAAAAATCAGGTCTCTGCCTAAAAATGGCCTCGACCATCTTCTTCCCTCTTCCAGCCAACGCCTTGGTCGATCCTCTGAACACCGTCTTCTTCCTGCTGCTTCATTTTTTTTTTCTTTTCACGGCCAACCTCATGACCTCCCTCTTCGTTCTCACCCTTCCACTCATCTTCGTTCCTCTCTAGTCTTCCGCCTTACAGCTAATGTCACCTGCGCCCTCTTCGACATCCATCCCAGCGACAACCCATCCTGCACTCTACACGATGGCCGCCACCATCAATCGTCATTCATCGGCCCTCCTCTCTCGATAACCATCTTCGGGATCTCTCAAACCCAATTTCGATGGTTTCTTCCATCCCTCTCGATTTCGGACAAAAATTTCTTCGTAAGTACATTTTTGCCGTGAGTCCCATGTCTGCATTCAAACTTCGGGGCTCTGAGACCAAACCCAACGCACGGTCAAGGCTCGAAGACTCGAGGAAGTGTCTACACTTGCGTTGAAGTGGATCTGCTGCACATTAGCAGCCACCTTCGGATGCTTGCTCTCGGTTCGAGCTCAATTAAGCTTGTGGGTTTGGAATCCCCTTATGGCTTCCGACAAGCTTGGTGCATCTGGCTGGGAATTGACGTTGAACTTTGCTAATTGATCATACTGATTGCACATGGCTGGAGATGAGACAGGTGCTTATTTGTTGCTCGGTTTCATTGGAAAACAAACGACACAGCATCATCCCCTGGTTGGAATTTTGATTGAACTTTGCGCGCATAGGGACTACCAGAAAAGGGTTTCGATTCTTGCACAAGACTATCCGCTTTGTTCACAGCAGGCTCGACTTCTTTTAAAATTTTGTTGCCTGATTTCTGATGCATCTGTGTTGTTGCTAATGAGTGATATCTTTCTGTTTAATATAAGCAAAAGAAAAAGGGATTGTCATCTTGATTTATTCAACTATGTTCATAATTAGTGTGGCTGTTCCTGTTTTTGTGTCGCGTTTTCTGTTTTCTTTCTTTCGCAGATGGTGCTCTTCCTCTGGTGTTGGTTTTCTTCTGCATATTGCTGTACATGGTGCCTGTATAAACGGTTTTGTTGGATTTTTGGGTACTATGCATACCCTCTTGTCCTATACATTTATTTAAGCTCCTGTTGTCTCCATACATATGTTGGTTGCTGATTTGCTCATCCCTGCCGCGAGTATTTGGTTGTGCTACACACAAATGAATGCCCAGCTCCTATAGGTTTCGGGTTTCTGAGAGTGTACCCGATAGCTCTACTTTGAGTGCTTCTGTTCAACTCTACCTGACTGAAGTTGGTTCTCTGGTTCAAAAACTTTCGAAGTATCCCCATCTTCTTCTGAAGTGGTGTCGCAGCTTTGTTCACCGTAGAACCAGTATTCAATTAGTACACGCGCAGCAGTATTCGATCCAAGGCTCTACAGAGGAACAAATGTTTTGTCTTTTGACTAACCTTCTGTATTTAAGTTGTTCGCAGAAATATATACACTACAAGATACAGTGGCCGGTTCATACTATCTCCCCTGGGTCTCCTTGTTAGCACTGTTCGGGTTTATTCGAATACTGATTATATTATCTTCATTGTTCCTATTTGGTTAACAGTATTCTCTTTCTGTAATCTGATGAGGTGATGGCTTCCTGTTGTGGTGTTTTCTTTCTTTTTCACAGGTTATGTCTATAGTCTTCATCCTGGTATTTGACTCATACCTAATTAATTTCAGTATTGCCTGATGAATATATCGAAAGTGCTTTGTTGAAATCTGCCTGATATCATGAAAAAAATGCTTTCGTTTTAATTGCCGATTCAGAAGTCATCTGGTGGTGTATATTGGTTGCTGTTCATTTGCGGTTGCTCTGCCTTGTTCCTGAACAGCTATCTGTCTGTATGCGTGAGTAAAAAAAAAAAAAGAAGTCATTGTGAGATCTCGATTATGGGGGTCTATAGATCATACATTAAAAGCTAGGGACCAGAGCCTATTCTTTTGCTCCCCTTAAAATATGTCCGTTCACGTTTTGGTTGATCCTTCTTCGGTTTAGGTATAATGGTGATAACATAACTCAGTTTTGCCCTCTTCCTTTGCCTGATTCTATAGTAAAGTTTGAATGAAGATTGGTGTGGGAAAAACCTGCATAATAATTCCTGACATAGATTTAGGCTCAGGTATAACGTTGCTTTGAAGTATTCAATTTTGGCATTCTCACCTGAGTACTGTTTTCATGGTCTGATTAGGCTAGATTTTTTTTTTCAGAACTGGATTGGGCCTGATAATACCCGTTTCAGTAACTAAATGGTGTCCTCTCTGAGTGCTTTATTTTTTTATCACGGTTGTTCTGATTCTCCAACAAAATGAGATAAGTTTGGTCATGCTTTCCTTCTTGATTCTGATGGGCAAATCATTTCTGTTCGTTGTCTTCAATTTGCCTCGGTGCTGTACTTATACATGTTTTATAGTTAGCTTTATTGTGTTATCTATTTCATTCCCTCGTATTATTTAACTATCCTTAAGCCCTAGTTATCACCTTTTAGTACCCTTACTAACAGAAAAGTTTTGGATGTATTATTGCTCCACACCTAACGGGTCTCTCATTCGTTTCGTGGGGCAATAATCTTCTATAACTTAAGAAAACACTCAAACCACCTTTTATATGTATGTAAAAACAAAAACTTTAAAACGAGCCCTTAAGGCTATCTTAGGAAGGCTTAGGATGCGAAACCACTCCATGCCTAGCGGATCTCTCATCCGTTTATGTGGGTGGAATCCTCCTTTGCCTTCAACACACCCGTAATCAAGAGTTAATAAATTGATAAATTGATCCACTTGTTAATATCTCACAAGTCAAGCCCCAAAATCAATGAGTCCCATCTTTGGCCCATTTATTAAAAGCCCAAATTGTTTCAAAAAAAAAGAGCTCAATGCCTAGATCGGGCCCAAACCCTGTTCAAGGCCCAAATCCAATTCAGGCCCCAACCCATTTCAAGGCCCAAATCCAATTCGGGCCCGAATCCTATTCAAGGCCCAAATCCAATTTAGGCCCAAACCCTATTCAAGGGCCAAGCCAGGTACGACCCAATAAGCCCATACTGGCCCAATAAGCCCAATTTCGGCCTAAAGCCCAATATAAGCCCAATTCAATTCCAAAGCCCAATCATTCCAAGGCCCATATCCATTTAGGCCCAAATTTTGAACCCAAAATTCGAAGGCCCATTAAGGCCCAACATCTAAGGCTCATTTCAGCCCAACTTCTAAAACCTATTTCAGGCCCATTTAAAAAAACCAACCCCATGGCTCATTTAAGGCCCATTTCAAAAGCCTAACCCGAGGCCCACTTCAGCCCAATACCCAATCCGGCCCAATTCAAAGCTGGCCCAAAACCCGACCCACAAAGATCAAATCAAGTCTATAAGAATCAAACCAAAAATCAAACCAAGTCCACAAGAACCAAAACTTGACCCGAATGTTGACCTTCACCGAAAAATGTTGACCTTGACCAAAAGTCAAACATTGACCAAAAATGTTGACCTTAACCAAAAAGGTTAACTTTGACCAAAAACTTTGACCCAAGCATTGGCCAATCCCATTTCAACTCGAACTTTGACCCGACTTATCTTCCAATACAAGTCAAACCAAAATCAATGTCAAACCCAACTCATTTTTCAAACTGATTCCTTTCAACTCCAAAACAATTTGTAAATTCTATTAAAAATCCAAAATCCATCTTCCTAGATTTCGAACAACTATTTCATCCAATTATCTTCAAGTTTTCAAAAGAAACTATTTCGTGGAATTTTAAAGGAAAAACTCTTCTCACATCACAGAAAACTCTTCTCAACTGCAGAAAGTTCTTCTCACATATACAGAAAGTTTTCTCCTAAAAATATTTCTCAAAATCAGTGTTTCTTCATCAAGAGTTCCGAACAACTTCAAAGATTTTTTTAATTCAGTTTTCAAACTCAAAATTAAAACTGTTTTCAGGGAACAGGAAATGTCTAACACTTTCAAAACATTTTCTCCTTAGTTAGACATCACTTGTCTCCCTTCCAAAATAAAAATCCGAGGCGGGGCACTGGGGTCTTAACCTCCCTTGTCGCAGTCTGGATCTCTTTAGACGGGGCATTAGGGTGACAAACCTCCCCTAATCGCAGCCTAGATTTTTACAAGGCGGGGTGCTAGGGAAGCACGACCTTCCTAGTTGCAGCCGGGATTTCAGAATCGTCTAACTCCCTTCCACTCGATTTCAATATTTTCAGTTTTAACGTTTTAAAACCCGGGAGTTAGAGACGTTATTAGGGTTCGACCGGGAACATCTCATTCATGGTGTTTCTCTCTGAATTTTTTTTTTTTCGACATAAATACATTGCCCCATCTTTCGAGCCTCGACACTTACCATTAATTAAGTGTCGTGTTCGAGGGGGTACATAGGGTAATCCCTCGGGATTATCCGCCCTTTTACAACAAAAATGATTTTTAGTTTTAAAATCTTAAGAGAGACAATTCTAAATAAACCAATCCAACCCTTCCCATAGAACCTCAGTCACATAGGTCCTCCAATTCCTGAATACTCCCGAACTCCCTTAGTCATCAAAAACCTGGATATCTTCAAAATCCGAACACCTCTCAACTTCATAAAATGACCAAAATACCCCTCAGCTTTACGAAATGACCAAAATACCCCTAAGCTTTGCAAAATGGCCAAAATACCCCTCAGCTCCATAATAAATGCCCTTTTGCTCCTCAAAACTTCCAACATCCTTTTAACCTCGTGAAAGTCGAAACAACCTCAAACCTCTCAGCATTCAAACCAACTTCATCAATCAATATCTCAAAACCAGCCTATTTTTTCAAACTCTTCTAAATCATCTAATCCTCAACCCACACTCAATCCTATCCTTTGGCTTTTAAAATGAATCTCTCTAAAAGGTTTTGGAAGAAGGCAATCCCGACAATTGGAGACCGAGGTTTCCTCGGGCACCAATCCGAAGTCGTGGTCATTGCCACTTCTAAGGGGTGAACCCAGTGCGAACCCACACAGAATCTCTAGTATGATCAGATAAGTCTCATCCATAGGTAATAATCTCAGAGTCAATTAACGGTTCTTAGAACCCGATCTTCCTTCCTAGTTATCATAGGTCAAACTAGGTGGCGACTCTAGTCAATTCCGCCCTTAGGGCATAAGTCCGCGTGGGCCCATTGAGAGCGGGTGTAGTGCACATTTGCATTCCCCTTTATGCTTTCTGGGAAAGACGGACGATTAGTAGGTATTTGAGGGATGCCAAGAATAAGGGTTCTCACCCTCCACAGAATGGCAATTTCAAGGATCTAGGCTTTTCAGTCAAGAACCATATTTAGATAGACCCCCCCTCATACCGAAAAATCACCCTCCACAGTATCTACCGATAATTCCCCGATTCAAACGTTTGTTTGCAGCAGTTCAGAAAGATGCTGAGAACCTCCGATGGCATGCTACCCATAGAAAGGATGATGGATGTAAATTGAGACATCCAGCCGATTCACCACAATGGAGAAACATTGACAGAATATACCCTCAATTCGGTACAGACCCAAGGAACTTAAGACTTGGTTTATGCACTGATGGGATGAACCCTTATGGCACTTTGAGCAGTATACACAGTACTTGGCCTTTTATTGACAATATACAATCTGCCGCCATGGTTGTGTATGAAACCCAGACATATTCTCCTCTCTCTGTTGATATCGGGTCCAAAACAACCGGGAAACAAAATTGATGTGTTTTTGCAACCACTTATTGACGATTTACAATTGTTGTGGAATGAAGGTGCGACAGTGTATGATTCATACGGTATGGAAAACTTCACGCTCCGGGCTATGTTGTTTTGTACAATCAATGATTTCCCTGCATACGGCAACCTCTCGGGATACACAATTAAAGGAGCTCTAGCGTGCCCTATATGTGGAGATAGAACTTGCAGTATACGGTTAAAACACAGTGGAAAAAATGTGTACATGGGCCATCGGAAATTCCTCCCGAAAGGTCACAAATACCGTAAGATGACAAAAGAGTTTGATGGAAAAACGGATCATGCAGTCGCACGACCACCACTATCTGCTGCTGAGACTTACAATCAGTTGAAGAATGTTGTGAACAACTTCGGTCCACCAATTAAAGCCACTGAAAAGAGCATCTGGAAGAAAAAATCAATATTTTGGGAACTTGAATATTGGCAACATTTAGAGGTGAGACATTGCATTGATGCTATGCACGTGGAGAAAAACATTGGTGAAAGTGTAACTGCGACACTACTAAACGTGAAAGGAAAGACAAAAGACCATTTGAAGGGTAGAAAAGATCTGGTTGAATTGGGTATACGAGAAGAACTCGCCCACAACAAAGAGGGAAAAAGAACATTCTTGCCTCCCGCTTGTCATACATTATCCAAAGAAGAGAAAATAAGTTTTTGTAGTTCTCTTCGTCATATTAAAGTGCCATCTGGTTACTCATCGAACATATCAAGTTTGGTATCAATGTCTGATCTTAAATTGGTAGGGATGAAGTCTCACGACTATCATGTGCTGATGCAGCACTTACTTCCGGTTGCAATCCGTGGGATCCTTCCAGCTGATGTCAGGAAAACTATTACAAATTTATGTGTTTTCTTCAAAGGAATTTCGTGTAAAGTGCTTGATGTGGAGACGCTGGATAAACTACAGAATGACCTTGTGATCACCATGTGTCAGTTGGAAATGTATTTCCTCCTTCTTTTTGATATTATGGTGCATCTACTTGTTCATCTTGTTAGAGAGATCAAACATTGTGGTCCGTTATACCTTCGATACATGTATCCGTTTGAGAGATATATGGGTATACTGAAAAAGAAAATGAAAAACCGTCGGCGTCCAGAGGGAAGCATAATTGAAGGGGACAGTAACAGAGGAGGTAGTTGACTTCTGCACTCACTACTTACACGGTGTTGATGTTATTGGATTACCAAAAGCAAGACATGATGGCAGGCTTAAAGGGGTTGGTACCTGTGGAAAAAAATTATGCAGAGTTGATATTGATACATTGAACAAGGCACATCTGGTTGTGTTGAATCATTCTGAAGTGTTGAACCGTATTTCGATGCACACCTAGCCTACCTCAAAACAAAACACCCAACGATGAGTAATGCCAAATTAAAAAAGAGCAGAATGCAACATTTGTTAAGTGGTTCAGACAGAAGGTGTATGAAGATTCAAGGAACGTGGATGAAATGATCCAGTTGTTGGCACTGGTCCAAATCTCGATGTGTTGTCTTATGAAGGATATGATGTAAATGGATTTTCTTTTTACACTGAACGTCAAGATTGTAAATCGACAAACCAGAACAGTGGTGTGCATCTTATCGCTTCACAAGACATTTTCACAGGAACAAGTCGTAATACACTGAAGAACGAATATTATGGTGTTATTGAGGATATCGGGTCTTGAATTACACTAGTTATGAAACTTGCGTATTTCGTTGCAAATGGGTGGACAACAAACAGGGATATCGTGAGGAGGATCATGGTATGAAGCTAGTTGATTTAACGACAGCGGCTCCTACTGATGAACCCTTTATTGTTGCATCAAAGGCAAAACAAGTATTCTACTGTCGTGATCAGTGTAATCCCAGATGGTCTATTGTAATGCAGAGTAAAAGATCGATAGTTGGGATTGATAATATTGTTGATGAGGATGAATACGACTGTGAAGATGAAACAGATGTACCTATTCGGTTGCCGATGGAGGTAGATAATGTAACTAATTTTGAATATCGAAGGTCCGACCACAATGAAGGATTGTGGATTGAACGATGAAATGTTATTTTGTAAGTTGGTTGACAATATTATATATTTCATTTTTGTCATGTTTCAACATTTGATTCAGTAGATGTTCGTATTAACCTTGTTAAATTGATTATTTTTCAGATTATGGATCCTGACGATAGAGTCGAAGAGGACTTACTGTTGGGGTTGGATGATATTGACGATGACGTCCCTGCTGAAGAACCACCAGCTGCATCTACTTCGCAAACCCTCGGAAGGGACGTGGACCGACCCGTGGGTTGAAGGTGAAGAAGGATTCTCCCATCGATTTGTCTGGGACAAGTACCTCCGACATTCTGGTGGGTCGAAGCAGCAGTTTGCTTCTTACTTGGGATTGATGGTAAAATCTCATTGCTCGATTAATAAGAATTGGAAGGATCAAGAAAAGGCAGACAAAGACATCATGTGGCAGATGGTGCAGAAGAAGTACAAAGTCGCGGATGAACTTCGGACGAAGATTGAATCACTTCTAGCGACATCGCTGACAGTTCAAGCATCGGTTGGTAGATGGTTGGATTACCAAACCGGGCTCCAAGAGGTCACCGCCGTGGGTAGTGTATGATGGTATGATCACGGAGGAGGACTGGAAGATATTCTACGACCATCGCCAGACTGAAGAGTTTAAGGTACTTTTACAATTATTTTTCTTAATTATTTAAGGAATAAAATTTAACAAATATTTTTTTATTATGTATAACTTACAAATATACAAATTTTGTAACAGTTACGTCAAGAACAAGCGAGACGTAACCGGGCGAAGAATATATATAAGCACTTCATGGGGCGAGCTGGATATACGGGGCGTTGGAGAAGTGGAAGAGCGAGGGCTTACTGACGAAACTAATGAAGACGGCACTCAGTCAGTTATTGATGTGTTGACGATGCAAGTAGGGTGCAGACATTTATGCTGGGTCGCATGAAGAAAAATGACGAGGGAGTATATGTGTTCCCGAGAGCGAGACTGCTGAGTTGGCTTCAAAGATTGTAAGTATATATTTTTAAAAGTTGTTGTTTACTAATTAGTAAGTTCATTTCTAATATTTTTTAATTTAAAATAGTCTGGATCTACTGAGCGATGGGAGATGGTTCCGGCCCCTCCGTCTCAGGATGATCCACTGAATAAGGCCCTTGGGCAAAAGGATCATCCAGGGCGAGTGCGGGGGCTTGGAGGGGAAGTTCGCCAAAAAGACGTGTTTTTACGTCTCGATCGAGAGTACCACAGGCTGAAATGATAGAGAGAATGGTGGATGAACGGGTGCTGAGGAGGAGTCGAAGAGTCACGCTGAGGAGCGTCAAGCCTACGAGGAGCGCCTGCGAAGACTTGAGGCTTTAGTATTGGGCCAGGTGCATGCTCCTACACCGACACCTACTCCTACACCGGTGTCTGCTCCTACCGCGACGACGGATACATCGACAGTGGCCGACGATCCTACACCGGCACCTACTGCTACACCGACGTCTGCTCCTACCACGACGGTGGATACTCCGATGGTCGATGATCCTACACCGACGTCTGCTCCTACCACGATGGCGGATACTCCGATGGTCGATCGTCCTGCACCTTCTTCTTCTACTAGAGACACATTTCCTTATCAAAACCTTTCGGTTTGTTCTTTTTTCCTCCTTAGATATTTTAACATTACTTTTAAAACAATATAATTTTAGTAGCTTGCTTACTGTTGTGAGTTGATGTAGGTGGCTAAATCATGCCATCTGTTTCAAGTGTTGGATGGTGGGACTGTGCATGTTGCATACGGTCGGGTTTTACAGACCGGACCGAACACTATAGTACATTTCAAGCCCATCCCACCTCTCCACGCTCGTGTGTTGGTAGACGACCTTGTGCGAGGCCATGAGGACTCTCCGCTTCCGTTGGAGTGGAATCAGTGGAGTAATTTAGGTCAAGCACAATCTTCAGTTGTTCCATGGCCATATTCTCTCATTGATGTCAGTGACAAGGTAAACTATTTACATGCTTACTGTTTATTTTTTAACTTGATTGTTGACTTATATGTTTATTATTTAAATTTTGTATACTATTAGATTGATAAGGAATTAAGAACGGTTAAGAAGAGGAAAGTGGATAAGGGGAAGGGAGTGGTGAAATCAAATGAGGAGAGTCAGAGTGTGAGAAAGGAAGTGGTGAAACCTTTCGATATGACTCCTAGGAGATCCCCCATTCTGACACCCTAGTTTCTGAAGAAGTTGACAGACAAACAAAGAATGTTGTATGACTTTTTCATGACGAGGGAGTAGTTTGTCACCAACTTCAACATGAAAGTGTCTCAGCATGTTTTCCACTCCCCCGAGCCTAGAGATCTGATGATTACCGTGAGCGATCTAAGAGAATTTTTGATGGGAGACCTGCTTAACATCTCTGTGATTCAGGCCTATTGTGTGTAAGTATCTTTTAAGTTATTAAATTATCTTTCATTTTTAAGCTATTTAACATATCTTTTGAAAAAATGTTGTTTAGGTGTTTGACTACTAGACTGATATGAACAAGAGATTATCGCCATCACTTTCTTGTGTCCGCAATTGATGTCAGCAAGTCAGGCCGCATTGGATGATCAAGGATGTGCACAACACGTGAGACAGAGATTTTGTGCTGCGATGCGAAGAAGAAGCAAATATTTGTTGATCCCATATCAGATGTAAGTACACAATAACTGGAATTTTTTGCTTCCTAATTATGTGATAATTAAAATATTGTTCTACAACACATTCTTGTTTTAACTCTTGTGGTAGCATCGGTAGCAATCATGGAGTTGATGGTGTTGTGTATCGACACCTATGCTTGTGATACTAGACCCATTGGGCGTGATGACCTTCGAGAGATCGCGATAGAGAAATATTTGAAGGAGTGGTATTAAAATTTAATGCATTTTGTATTTATTTTAAGCTTGTCCTGGATTATTGGCAATAATGGCGGCATTTTAAAATGTTGTATTATGCAGGGGCCATAAGCTTGGTTAAGTGATGAGAAGAAACCATTCTCCATCTTGAACTTCCAATACATACGTGTAAGGTAATCATTTTAATTTATGATTTTTTATTAAAGTTAAACGTTTAATTTCTTGATCTGTCTAATTCTAAAGTTGGTAATCCAGGATGGTGTGATGACAGTGTCCTAAACAGCCTGATTCACGGAGCTGTGGCTATTATGTGATGCTGGGTACATGTACGAGATTGTTCAAATATTGACACGCTGATGATGATGACAAGGAACCCATACCAATCAAATTTGTAGTTAAAGTATTGCATTTAAATAAATTGTGGTACTAATGATGATCAGTTTCTTTTTGTGGACAGATCGTTTCTTTTTTCAAAAAGCACGGGGCACGTATTCCAAAGTGGATGTCTGGACTTTGTAAGAGATCATTTATCGCAGTTTTGGTGTAAATTACTGAGCGGTTTCTTAGATCTTATCCTAGTAGGGTAGTTAGACTTACACTTTTGTTTGTGCTGAAGCAAGTAGACTCTCAAAGTTTGTAAGTTCAACTCTCTCTTATTTTTGAAAGTTTGAATGGTTTGTGTTTCAATTCGTTTCGATGTTGCAATTCAAATTGGCAACTTGGTTTATGGTCATATATAG